>JALMGA010000012.1:612500-927500 GCA_023333525.1 Aspidoscelis tigris stejnegeri | reverse complement strand
GGGCTAGGGTTAGGGCTAGGGCTAGGGCTAGGGCTAGGGCTAGGATTAGGGTTAGGGTTTGGTTTAGGATTAGACCTAGTGGTACGACTAGGGCTAGGGCTAGGGCTAGGGTTAGTCTTAGGGCTAGGGCTTGGGCTTGGGCTAGGGTTAGGGCTAGGGTTAGGGCTAGGGATAAGATTAGGGTTAGGGTTTGGGTTAGCGTTTGCGTTAGAGCTAGCACTAGAGCTAGGGCTGGGCTAGGGTTAGGGTTAGGACTAGGACTAGGACTAGGACTAGGACTAGGACTAGGATTAGGACTAGGACTAGGACTAGGATTCGACTAGGACTAAGACTACTTCAAGGGCTAGGGCTATGCTAGGACTAGGCTGAGGGCTAGGGCTTGGGTAGGCTTAGGGTTAGGGGTACGACGAGGGCGAGGGCTAGGGCTAGGCTAGGATTAAGCTTAAGGTTAGAATTGGGCTAGGGCTAGTGCTAGGGTTAGGGTTAGGGTTAGGGTTAGGTCCTAGCCCTAGCCAAGCCCAAGCCCTAACCCTAGCCCTAGCCCTAGCCGCAGCCCTTCCCTAGGCCTAGCCCTGACCCTAGCTTAAGCCCTACCCCTAGCCCTAGCACTAGGCTTAACCCTAAGCGTAAGCCTAAGCCTAAGCCTAACCCTAGCCGGAACCCTAACACAAACCCTAACACTAAGCCTAGCCCTAGCCCTAGCCCTAGTGCTAGCGCTAACGCAAACGCTATCCCAAACCCTAACCCTAACCCTAACCCTAACCCTCACCCTAACCCTAATATTATCCCTAGCCCTAACCCTAACCCTAAACCTAGCCAAAACCCTAGCCCTAGAACTAGAACTAGCGCTAACGCAAACGCTAACCCTAACCCTAACCCTAACCCTAAACCTAAACCTAATATTATCCCTAGCCCTAACCCTAACCCTAACCCTAAACCTAAACCTAGCCCAAGCCCTAGCCCTAAGCCTAACCCTTGCCCAGCCCTAGCCCTAGTGCTAACGCTAACGCTAACGCTAGCCCTAACCCTAACCCTAACCCTAACCCTAACCCTAAACCTAAACCTAAACCTAAACCTAAACCTAAACCTAATATTATCCCTAGCCCTAACCCTAAACCTAAAGCTAGCCCAAGCCTAAGCCCTAGCCCTAAGCCTAAGCCTAACCCTAGCCCTTACCCTATCCCTAGTCGTAGCACTAGGCCTAGGCCTAAAACAAACCCTAACCCTAACCCGAGCTCTAGCCCTAATCCTCATCCTCATCCTAGTCCTAAGCCTAGCCCTAGCCCTAGCCCTAGCCCTAGCCCTAACCCTAGCACTAGCACTAGCACTAGCTCTAGCCCTAGCCCTAGCCCTAGCCCTAGCCCTAGCCCTAGCCCTAGCCCTAGCCCCAGCCCCAGCCCAAGCCCTCACCCTCACCCTCACCCTCACCATTACCATCACCCTCACGCTAGCTCAGCCCTGTATCTAGCCCTAGCCCAACCCGTCGCCCTGACCGTAACCCTAACACGAGCCCTAGCCCTAGGCCTAAGCCTAGGCCTAGCCCTAGCCCTAGCCCTAGCCCTAGCCCTAGCCCTAGCCCTAGCCCTAGCCCTAGCCCTAGGCCTCACCCTCACCCAAACCCTCACACTAGCTCAGCCCTGGCTCTACACCTAGCCCAACCTGTCGGCCTAACCGTAACTCTTACCCTAGCCCTAGCCCTCAGCCTAGCCCTAGCCCTAGCCCTAGCCCTAACCCTAATCCTAACCGTAACTCAAACCCTAACCCTAACCCTAACCCTATCCCTAAACCTAACCCTAACCCTAACTCTTCGTTAGGGTTAGGGCTGGGCTAAGTTTAGGGTTTAACTTAGCCCAGCCCTAGCCCTAGCCCTAGCCCTAGCCCTAGCCCTAGCCCTAGCCCAAGCCCTAACCCTAACCCTAACCCTAAATCTAACCCTAAACCTAACCCTAACCCAAACCCTAACCTTATCCCAGCCCTAGCCCTAGCCCTAGCCCTAGCCCTAACCCTCACCATCACCCTCACCCTCACCCTAACCCTCACCCTCACCCTCACCCTAACCCTAACCCAAACCCTAGCCCCAGCCCTAGCCCTAGCCCTAGTCATAGCCCTAGGCCTAGGCCTAATCCTAACCCCAAACCTAGCCTTAGCCCTAGCCCTAGCCCTAGCCCTAACCCTAACCCTAACCCTAAACCTAACCCAAACCCTAACCTTTGCCCAGTCATAGCGCTAGCCCTAGCCCTGGCCCTAGCCCTAGCCCTAGCCCTAGCCCTAACCCTCACCCTCACCCTCACCCTCACCCTCACCCTAACCCTAACCTAAACCCTAACCTTAGCCCAGCCCAAGCCCTAACCCTGGCCCTAAAACCTAACCCTAACCCTAACCCTAACCCTAGCCCTGGCACTAGCCCTAGCCCAATCCTAACCTTAAGCTTAACTCTAGCCCTAGCCCTAGCCCTCGCTGTACCCTTAACCCTAACCCTAGCCTAGCCGTAGACCTACGCCTAGGCCTACGCATAGCCCTAGCGCTAGCCCTAGCCCTAGTCCTAGTCGTCGTCCTCGTCCTCGTCCTCGTCCTCGTCCTAGCCCTAGTCCTAGTCCTAGTCCTAGTCCTAGTCCTAACCCTAACCCTAACCCTAACCCTAACCCTAGCCCTAGCCCAGCCCTATCCCTAGTGCTAGCGCTAACGCTAACACAAACGCTAACCCTAACCCTAACCCTAATCTTATCCCTAGCCCTAGCCCTAGCCCTAGCCCTAGGGTTAGTGTTAGGTTTTAGGGCAAGGGTTAGGGCTAGGGCTGGGCTAAGGTTAGGGTTTGGGTTAGGGTGAGGGTGAGGGTAATGGATTGGAGACAGAAGCCTGAAATCATCACGTGCAGAAATGTCACTAAGGGCCAGCATAGTACAAGTTCCGAAAGAGTCACTGACAATTGACTAGGTGCTAGCTCACCGCTGCCAGGCCAGAAGAACTCAAACCGCCGCCATCCTTTCCAGGCCATTGCGGAAAGTCATTGCACCAGGTTGGCTCCACTAAGGCATAGTGTGAACTGTGCTCCTACCACAGTGGGCTAACCGAAAGCGATCTTAATGGGTAGAATAAGCATCAGGGCTCTAGCTGGCTGTCCGTGGCAGATGCAGGAGGGGGGGACGGCAGCCAACTCTCCATAGGATACATCCCAGGATTATGGACGGAGACAGAAGCCTGAAATCGTCACGTGCAGAAATGTCACTAAGGGCCAGTGTGGTACAAGTTCCGAAAGAGGCCCTGACAATTGACTAGGTGCTAGCTCACCGCAGCCAGGCCAGAAGAACTCAATCCGCCGCCATCCTTTCCAGGCCATTGCGGAAAGACATTGCCCCAGGTTGGCTACACTAAGGCATAGTGTGAACTGTGCTCCTACCACAGTGGTCTGTCCGAAACCGATCTTAATGGGTAGAATAAGCATCAGGGCTCTAGCTGGCTGTCCGTGGCAGATGCAGGAGGGTGGGAAGGCAGCCAACTCTCCATAGAATACATCCCAGGGAAATGGATTGGAGACAGAAGCCTGAAATCATCACGTGCAGAAATGTCACTAAGGGCCAGCGTAGTACAAGTTCCGAAAGAGGCCCTGACAATTGACTAGGTGCTAGCTCACCGCTGCCAGGCCAGAAGAACTCAATCCGCCGCCATCCTTTCCAGGCCATTGCGGAAAGACATTGCCCCAGGTTGGCTACACTAAGGCATAGTGTGAACTGTGCTCCTACAACAGTGGTCTGTCCGAAACCGATCTTAATGGGTAGAATAAGCATCAGGGCCCTAGCTGGCTGTCCGTGGCAGATGCAGGAGGGCGGGAAGGCAGCCAACTCTCCATAGAATACATCCCAGGGAAATGGATTGGAGACAGAAGCCTGAAATCATCACGTGCAGAAATGTCACTGAGGGCCAGCGTAGTACAAGTTCCAAAAGAGGCCCTGACAGTTGACTAAGTGCTAGCTCACCGCAGCCAGGCCAGAAGAACTCAATCCGTCGCCATCCTTACCAGGCCATTGCGGAAAGACATTGTCCCAGGTTGGCTACAATAAGGCATAGTGTGAACTGTGCTCCTAACACAGTGGGCTATCCGAAACCGATCTTAATGGGTAGAATAAGCATCAGGGCTCTAGCTGGCTGTCCGTGGCAGATGCAGGAGGGCGGAAAGGCAGCCAACTCTCCATAGGATACATCCCAGGGTAATGGATTTTAGACAGAAGCCTGAAATCATCACGTGCAGAAATGTCACTAAGGGCCAGCATAGTACAAGTTCCGAAAGAGGCCCTGACAATTGACTAGGTGCTAGCTCACCGCTGCCAGGCCAGAAGAACTCAATCCGCCGCCATCCTTTCCAGGCCATTGCAGAAAGTCATTGCACCAGGTTGGCTAGACTAAGGCATAGTGTGAACTGAGCTCCTACCACAGTGGGCTAACCGAAACCGATCTTAATGGGTAGAATAAGCATCAGGGCTCTAGCTGGCTTTCCGTGGCAGATGCAGGAGGGCGGGAAGGCAGCCAACTCTCCATAGGATACATCGCAGGGTAATGGATTGGAGACAGAATCCTGAAATCATCACGTGCAGAAATGTCACTAAGGGCCAGCATAGTACAAGTTCCGAAAGAGGCCCTGACAATTGACTAGGTGCTAGCTCACCGCAGCCAGGCCAGAAGAACTCAATCCGCCGCCATCCTTACCAGGCCATTGCGGAAAGACATTGGCCCAGGTTGGCTACATTAAGGCATAGTGTGAACTATGTAACTACCATAGTGACTATGCGAAACCTATCTTAATGGGTAGAATAAGCATCAGGGCTCTAGCTGGCTGTCCGTGGCAGATGCAGGAGGGTGGGAAGGCAGCCAACTCTCCATAGAATACATCCCAGGGAAATGGACTCGAGACAGAAGCCTGAAATCACCATGTGCAGAAATGTCACTAAGGGCCAGCGTAGTACAAGTTGGGAAAGAAGCCCTGAGAATTGACTAGGTGCTAGCTCACCTCTGCCAGGCCAAAAGAACGCAATCCGCCGCCATCCTTTCCAGGCCATTGCGGAAAGACATTGCCCCAGGTTGGCTACACTAAGGCATAGTGTGAACTATGCTCCTACCACAGTGGGGTATCTGAAACCTATCTTATTGAGTAGAATAAGCATCAGGGCTCTAGCTGGCTGAACGTCGCAGATGCAGGAGGGGGGGACGGCAGCCAACTCTCCATAGGATACATCCCAGGGTAATGGATTGGAGACAGAAGCCTGAAATCATCTCGTGCAGAAATGTCACAAAGGGCCAGCGTAGTACAAGTTCCAAAAGAGGCCCTGACAATTGACTAGGTGCTAGCTCACCGCAGCCAGGCCAAAAGAACTCAATCTGCCGCCATCCTTTCCAGGCCATTGCGGAAAGACATTGACCCAAGTTGGCTACTCTAAGGCATAGTGTGAACTGTGCTCCTACCACAGTGGGCTAACCGAAACCGATCTTAATTTGTAGAATAAGCATCAGGGCTCTAGCTGGCTGTACGTGGCAGATTCAGGAGGGCAGGAAGGCAGCCAACTCTCCATAGAATACATCCCAGGGAAATGGATTGGAGACAGAAGCCTGAAATCATCACGTGCAGAAATGTCACTAAGGGCCAGCGTAGTACAAGTTCCAAAAGAGGCCCTGACAATTGACTAGGTGCTAGCTCACCGCGGCCAGGCCAGAAGAACTCAATCCGCCGCCATCCTTTCCAGGCCATTGCGGAACGACATTGTCCCAGGTTGGCTACATTAAGGCATAGTGTGAACTATGTGCCTACCACATTGGGGTATCCGAAACCTATCTTAATGGGTAGAATAAGCATCAGGGCTCTACCTGGCTGTCCGTGGCAGATGCAGGAGGGCGGGAAGGCAGCCAACTCTCCATAGAATACATCCCAGGGAAATGGATTGGAGACAGAAGCCTGAAATCATCACGTGCAGAAATGTCACTAAGGGCCAGCATAGTACAAGTTACGAAAGAGGCCCTGAAAATTGACTAGGTGCTAGCTCACCGCGGCCAGGCCAGAAGAACTCAATCCGCCGCCATCCTTTCCAGGCCATTGCGGAACGACATTGTCCCAGGTTGGCTACACTAAGGCATAGTGTGAACTGTGCTCCTACCACAGTGGGCTAACCGAAACCGATCTTAATGGGTAGAATAAGCATCAGGGCTCTAGCTGGCTGTCCGTGGCAGATGCAGGAGGGCGGGAAGGCAGCCAACTCTCCATAGGATACACCCCATGGTAATGGATTGGAGACAGAAGCCTGAAATCATGAAGTGCAGAAATGTCACTAAGGGCCAGCATAGTACAAGTTCCGAAAGAGGCCCTGACAATTGACTTGGTGATAGCTCAGCGCAGCCAGGCCAGAAGAACACAATCCGCCGCCATCCTTACCAGGCCATTGCGGAAAGACATTGTCCCAGGTTGGCTACATTAAGGCATAGTGTGAACTATGCTCCTACCAGAGTTGGGTATCTGAAACCGATCTTAATGGGTAGAATAAGCATCAGGGCTCTAGCTGGCTGTCCGTGGCAGATGCAGGAGGGCGCAAAGGCACCCAACTCTCCATAGGATACATCCCAGGGTAATGGATTGGAGACAGAAGCCTGAAATCATCACGTGCAGAAATGTCACTAAGGGCCAGCGTAGTACAAGTTCCAAAAGAGGCCCTGACAGTTGACTAGGTGCTAGCTCACCGCAGACAGGCCAGAAGAACTCAATCCGCCGCCATCCTTACCAGGCCATTGCGGAAAGACATTGTCCCAGGTTGGCTACATTAAGGCATAGTGTGAACTATGCTCCTACCACAGTGGTGTATTTGAAACCTATCTTAATGGGTAGAATAAGCATCAGGGCTCTAGCAGGCAGATGCAGGAGGGCGGAATGGCAGCCAACTCTCAATAGGATACATCCCAGGGTAATGGATTGGAGACAGAAGCCTGAAATCATCACGTGCAGAAATGTCACAAAGGGCCAGCGTAGTACAAGTTCCGAAAGAGGCCCTGACAATTGACTAGGTGCTAGCGCACCGCGGCCAGGCCAGAGGAACTCAATCTGCCGCCATCCTTACCAGGCCATTGCAGAAAGACATTGACCCAGGTTGGCTACACTAAGGCTAGTGTGAACTGTGCTCCTACCACAGTGGGCTAACCGAAACCGATCTTAATGGGTAGAATAAGCATCAGGGCTCTAGCTGGCTGTCCGTGGCAGATGCAGGAGGGCGGGAAGGCAGCCAACTCTCCTTAGAATACATCCCAGGGAAATGGATTGGAGACATAAGCCTGAAATCATCACGTGCAGAAATGTCACTAAGGGCCAGCGTAGTACAAGTTACGAAAGAGGCCCTGACAATTGACTAGGTGCTAGCTCACCGCGGCCAGGCCAGAAGAACTCAATCCGCCGCCATCCTTTCCAGGCCATTGCGGAACTACATTGTCCCAGGTTGGCTACACTAAGGCATAGTGTGAACTGTGCTCTTACCACAGTGGGCTAACCGAAACCGATCTTAATGGGTAGAATAAGTATCAGGGCTCTAGCTGGCTGTCCGTGGCAGATGCAGGAGGGCGGGAAGGCAGCCAACTCTCCATAGAATACATCCCAGGGAAATGGATTGGAGACAGAAGCCTGAAATCATCACGTGCAGAAATGTCACTAAGGGCCATCGTAGTACAAGTTCCAAAAGAGGCCCTGACAGTTGACTAGGTGCTAGCTCACCGCAGCCAGGCCAGAAGAACTCAATCCGCCGCCATCCTTACCAGGCCATTGCGGAAAGACATTGTCCCAGGTTGGCTACAATAAGGCATAGTGTGAACTGTGCTCCTTCCACAGTGAGCTATCTTAAACCGATCTTAATGGGTAGAATAAGCATCAGGGCACTACCTGGCTGTCTGTGGCAGATGCAGGAGGGCGGGAAGGCAGCCAACTCTCCATGGGATACATCCCAGGGTAATGGAGTGGAGACAGAAGCCTGACATCATCACGTGCAGAAATGTCATAAAGGGCCAGCGTAGTACAAGTTACGAAAGAGGCCCTGACAATGGACTAGGTGCTGGATCACCGCTGCCAGGCCAGAAGAACTCAATCCGCCGCCATCCTTTCCAGGCCATTGCGGAAAGACATTGACCCAGGTTGGCTACACTAAGGCATAGTGTGAACTGTGCTCCTACCACAGTGGGCTAACCGAAACCGATCTTAATGGGTAGAATAAGCATCAGGGCTCTAGCTGGCTGTCCGTGGTAGATGCAGGAGGGCGGGAAGGCAGCCAACTCTCCATAGAATACATCCCAGGGAAATGGATTGGAGACAGAAGCCTGAAATCATCACGTGCAGAAATGTCACTAAGGGCCAGCGTAGTACAAGTTCCAAAAGAGGCCCTAACAGTTGACTAGGTGCTAGCTCACCGCAGCCAGGCCAGAAGAACTCAATCCGCCGCCATCCTTAGCAGGCCATTGCGGAAAGACATTGTCCCAGGTTGGCTACAATAAGGCATAGTGTGAACTGTGCTCCTACCACAGTGAGCTATCCGAAACCGATCTTAATGGGTAGAATAAGCATCAGGGCTCTACCTGGCTGTCCGTGGCAGATGCAGGAGGGCGGGAAGGCAGCCAACTCTCCATAGGATACATCCCAGGGTAATGGATTGGAGAGAGAAGCCTGAAATCATCACGGACAGAAATGTCACTAAGGGCCAGCGTAGTACAAGTTCCAAAAGAGGCCCTGACAATAGACTAGGTGCTAGCTCAGCGCGGCCAGGCCAGAAGAACTCAATCCGCCGCCATCCTTTCCAGGCCATTGCGGAACGACATTGTCCCAGGTTGGCTACATTAAGGCATAGTGTGAACTATGCGCCTACCACATTGGGGTATCCGAAACCTATCTTAATGGGTAGAATAAGCATCAGGGCTCTAGCAGTCAGATGCAGGAGGGCGGAATGGCAGCCAACTCTCAATAGGATACATCCCAGGGAAATGGATTGGAGACAGAAGCCTGAAATCATCACGTGACGAAATGTCACTAAGGGCCAGCATAGTACAAGTTCCGAAAGAGGCCCTGACAATTGACTAGGTGCTAGCTCACCGCAGCCAGGCCAGAAGAACTCAATCCGCCGCCATCCTTACCAGGCCATTGCGGAAAGACATTGTCCCAGGTTGGCTACATTAAGGCATAGTGTGAACTATACTCCTACCACAGTTGGGTATCTGAAACCGATCTTAATGGGTAGAATAAGCATCAGGGCTCCAGCTGGCTGTCCGTGGCAGATGCAGGAGGGCGCAAAGGCAGCCAACTCTCCATAGGATACATCCCAGGGTAATGGATTGGAGACAGAAGCCTGAAATCATCACGTGCAGAAATGTCACAAAGGGCCAGCGTAGTACAAGTTACGAAAGAGGCCCTGACAATTGACTAGGTGCTAGCTCACCGCGGCCAGGCCAGAAGAACTCAATCCGCCGTCATCCTTTCTAGGCCATTGCGTAACGACATTGTCTCAGGTTGGCTACACTAAGGCATAGTGTGAACTGTGCTCCTACCACAGTGGGCTAACCGAAACCGATCTTAATGGGTAGAATAAGCATCAGGGCTCTAGCTGGCTGTCCGTGGCAGATGCAGGAGGGCGGGAAGGCAGCCAACTTTCCATAGAATACATCCCAGGGAAATGGATTGGAGACAGAAGCCTGAAATCATCACGTGCAGAAATGTCACAAAGGGCCAGCATAGTACAAGTTCCAAAAGAGGCCCTGACAGTTGACTAGGTGCTAGCTCACCGCAGCCCGGCCAGAAGAACTCAATCCGCCGCCATCCTTACCAGGCCATTGCGGAAAGACCTTGTCCCAGGTTGGCTACAATAAGGCATAGTGTGAACTAAGCTCCTATCACAGTGGGGTATCTGAAACCTATGTTAATGGGTAGAATAAGCATCAGGGCTCTAGCTGGCTGTCCGTGGCAGATGCAGGAGGGCGGGAAGGCAGCCAACTCTCCATAGGATACATCCCAGGGTAATGGATTGGAGAGAGAAGCCTGAAATCATCACGGACAGAAATGTCACTAAGGGCCAGCGTAGTACAAGTTCCAAAAGTGGCCCTGACAATAGACTAGGTGCTAGCTCACCGCGGCCAGGCCAGAAGAACTCAATCCGCCGCCATCCTTTCCAGGCCATTGCGGAAAGACATTGTCCCAGGTTGGCTACATTAAGGCATAGTGTGAACTATGCGCCTACCACATTGGGGTATCCGAAACCTATCTTAATGGGTAGAATAAGCATCAGGGCTCTAGCAGTCAGATGCAGGAGGGCGGAATGGCAGCCAACTCTCAATAGGATACATCCCAGGGAAATGGATTGGAGACAGAAGCCTGAAATCATCACGTGACGAAATGTCACTAAGGGCCAGCATAGTACAAGTTCCGAAAGAGGCCCTGACAATTGACTAGGTGCTAGCTCACCACAGCCAGGCCAGAAGAACTCAATCCGCCGCCATCCTTACCAGGCCATTGCGGAAAGACATTGTCCCAGGTTGGCTACATTAAGGCATAGTGTGAACTATACTCCTACCACAGTTGGGTATCTGAAACCAATCTTAATGGGTAGAATAAGCATCAGGGCTCCAGCTGGCTGTCCGTGGCAGATGCAGGAGGGCGCAAAGGCAGCCAACTCTCCATAGGATACATCCCAGGGTAATGGATTGGAGACAGAAGCCTGAAATCATCACGTGCAGAAATGTCACAAAGGGCCAGCGTAGTACAAGTTATGAAAGAGGCCCTGACAATTGACTAGGTGCTAGCTCACCGCGGCCAGGCCAGAAGAACTCAATCCGCCGTCATCCTTTCCAGGCCATGGCGTAACGACATTGTCTCAGGTTGGCTACACTAAGGCATAGTGTGAACTGTGCTCCTACCACAGTGGGCTAACCGAAACCGATCTTAATGGGTAGAATAAGCATCAGGGCTCTAGCTGGCTGTCCGTGGCAGATGCAGGAGGGCGGGAAGGCAGCCAACTTTCCATAGAATACATCCCAGGGAAATGGATTGGAGACAGAAGCCTGAAATCATCACGTGCAGAAATGTCACAAAGGGCCAGCATAGTACAAGTTCCAAAAGAGGCCCTGACAGTTGACTAGGTGCTAGCTCACCGCAGCCAGGCCAGAAGAACTCAATCCGCCGCCATCCTTACCAGGCCATTGCGGAAAGACCTTGTCCCAGGTTGGCTACAATAAGGCATAGTGTGAACTAAGCTCCTAGATTAGTGGGGTATCTGAAACCTATGTTAATGGGTAGAATAAGCATCAGGGCTCTAGCTGGCTGTCCGTGGCAGATGCAGGAGGGCGGGAAGGCAGCCAACTCTCGATAGGATACATCCCAGGGTAGTGGATTGGAGACAGAAGCCTGAAATCATCACGTGCAGAAATGTCACAAAGGGCCAGCGTAGTACAAGTTACGAAAGAGGCCCTGACAATTGACTAGGTGCTAGCTCACCGCGGCCAGGCCAGAAAAACTCAATCCGCCGTCATCCTTTCCAGGCCATGGCGTAACGAAATTGTCTCAGGTTGGCTACACTAAGGCATAGTGTGAACTGTGCTCCTAACACAGTGGGCTAACCGAAACCGATCTTAATGGGTAGAATAAGCATCAGGGCTCTAGCTGGCTGTCTGTGGCAGATGCAGGAGGGCGGGAAGGCAGCCAACTCTCCATAGAATACATCCCAGGGAAATGGATTGGAGACAGAAGCCTGAAATCATCACGTGCAGAAATGTCACAAAGGGCCAGCATAGTACAAGTTACGAAAGAGGCCCTGACAATTGACTAGGTGCTAGCTCACCGCGGCCAGGCCAGAAGAACTCAATCCGCCGCCATCCTTTCCAGGCCATTGCGGAACGACATTGTCCCAGGTTGGCTACACTAAGGCATAGTGTGAACTGTGCTCCTACCACAGTGGGCTAACCGAAACCGATCTTAATGGGTAGAATAAGCATCAGGGCTCTAGCTGGCTGTCCGTGGCAGATGCAGGAGGGCGGGAAGGCAGCCAACTCTCCATAGGATACACCCCATGGTAATGGATTGGAAACAGAAGCCTGAAATCATGAAGTGCAGAAATGTCACTAAGGGCCAGCATAGTACAAGTTCCGAAAGAGGCCCTGACAATTGACTAGGTGATAGCTCAGCGCAGCCAGGCCAGAAGAACACAATCCGCCGCCATCCTTACCAGGCCATTGCGGAAAGACATTGTCCCAGGTTGGCTACATTAAGGCATAGTGTGAACTATGCTCCTACCACAGTGGTGTATTTGAAACCTATCTTAATGGGTAGAATAAGCATCAGGGCTCTAGCAGGCAGATGCAGGAGGGCGGAATGGCAGCCAACTCTCAATAGGATACATCCCAGGGTAATGGATTGGAGACAGAAGCCTGAAATCATCACGTGCAGAAATGTCACAAAGGGCCAGCGTAGTACAAGTTCCGAAAGAGGCCCTGACAATTGACTAGGTGCTAGCGCACCGCGGCCAGGCCAGAAGAACTCAATCTGCCGCCATCCTTACCAGGCCATTGCGGAAAGACATTGACCCAGGTTGGCTAAACTAAGGCTAGTGTGAACTGTGCTCCTACCACAGTGGGCTAACCGAAACCGATCTTAATGGGTAGAATAAGAATCAGGGCTCTAGCTGGCTGTACGTCGCAGATGCAGGAGGGCGGGAAGGCAGCCAACTCTCCATAGAATACATCCCAGGGAAATGGATTGGAGACATAAGCCTGAAATCATCACGTGCAGAAATGTCACTAAGGGCCAGCGTAGTACAAGTTACGAAAGAGGCCCTGACAATTGACTAGGTGCTAGCTCACCGCGGCCAGGCCAGAAGAACTCAATCCGCCGCCATCCTTTCCAGGCCATTGCGGAACTACATTGTCCCAGGTTGGCTACACTAAGGCATAGTGTGAACTGTGCTCTTACCACAGTGGGCTAACCGAAACCGATCTTAATGGGTAGAATAAGTATCAGGGCTCTAGCTGGCTGTCCGTGGCAGATGCAGGAGGGCGGGAAGGCAGCCAACTCTCCATAGAATACATCCCAGGGAAATGGATTGGAGACAGAAGCCTGAAATCATCACGTGCAGAAATGTCACTAAGGGCCATCGTAGTACAAGTTCCAAAAGAGGCCCTGACAGTTGACTAGGTGCTAGCTCACCGCAGCCAGGCCAGAAGAACTCAATCCGCCGCCATCCTTACCAGGCCATTGCGGAAAGACATTGTCCCAGGTTGGCTACAATAAGGCATAGTGTGAACTGTGCTCCTACCACAGTGAGCTATCTTAAACCGATCTTAATGGGTAGAATAAGCATCAGGGCACTACCTGGCTGTCTGTGGCAGATGCAGGAGGGCGGGAAGGCAGCCAACTCTCCATGGGATACATCCCAGGGTAATGGAGTGGAGACAGAAGCCTGACATCATCACGTGCTGAAATGTCATAAAGGGCCAGCGTAGTACAAGTTACGAAAGAGGCCCTGACAATGGACTAGGTGCTGGATCACCGCTGCCAGGCCAGAAGAACTCAATCCGCCGCCATCCTTTCCAGGCCATTGCGGAAAGACATTGACCCAGGTTGGCTACACTAAGGCATAGTGTGAACTGTGCTCCTACCACAGTGGGCTAACCGAAACCGATCTTAATGGGTAGAATAAGCATCAGGGCTCTACCTGGCTGTCCGTGGCAGATGCAGGAGGGCGGGAAGGCAGCCAACTCTCCATAGGATACATCCCAGGGTAATGGATTGGAGAGAGAAGCCTGAAATCATCACGGACAGAAATGTCACTAAGGGCCAGCGTAGTACAAGTTCCAAAAGAGGCCCTGACAATAGACTAGGTGCTAGCTCACCGCGGCCAGGCCAGAAGAACTCAATCCGCCGCCATCCTTTCCAGGCCATTGCGGAACGACATTGTCCCAGGTTGGCTACAATAAGGCATAGTGTGAACTGTGCTCCTACCACAGTGAGCTATCCGAAACCGATCTTAATGGGTAGAATAAGCATCAGGGCTCTAGCTGGCTGTCCGTGGCAGATGCAGGAGGGCGGGAAGGCAGCCAACTCTCCATAGGATACACCCCATGGTAATGGATTGGAAACAGAAGCCTGAAATCATGAAGTGCAGAAATGTCACTAAGGGCCAGCATAGTACAAGTTCCGAAAGAGGCCCTGACAATTGACTAGGTGATAGCTCAGCGCAGCCAGGCCAGAAGAACACAATCCGCCGCCATCCTTACCAGGCCATTGCGGAAAGACATTGTCCCAGGTTGGCTACATTAAGGCATAGTGTGAACTATGCTCCTACCACAGTGGTGTATTTGAAACCTATCTTAATGGGTAGAATAAGCATCAGGGCTCTAGCAGGCAGATGCAGGAGGGCGGAATGGCAGCCAACTCTCAATAGGATACATCCCAGGGTAATGGATTGGAGACAGAAGCCTGAAATCATCACGTGCAGAAATGTCACAAAGGGCCAGCGTAGTACAAGTTCCGAAAGAGGCCCTGACAATTGACTAGGTGCTAGCGCACCGCGGCCAGGCCAGAAGAACTCAATCTGCCGCCATCCTTACCAGGCCATTGCGGAAAGACATTGACCCAGGTTGGCTAAACTAAGGCTAGTGTGAACTGTGCTCCTACCACAGTGGGCTAACCGAAACCGATCTTAATGGGTAGAATAAGAATCAGGGCTCTAGCTGGCTGTACGTCGCAGATGCAGGAGGGCGGGAAGGCAGCCAACTCTCCATAGAATACATCCCAGGGAAATGGATTGGAGACATAAGCCTGAAATCATCACGTGCAGAAATGTCACTAAGGGCCAGCGTAGTACAAGTTACGAAAGAGGCCCTGACAATTGACTAGGTGCTAGCTCACCGCGGCCAGGCCAGAAGAACTCAATCCGCCGCCATCCTTTCCAGGCCATTGCGGAACTACATTGTCCCAGGTTGGCTACACTAAGGCATAGTGTGAACTGTGCTCTTACCACAGTGGGCTAACCGAAACCGATCTTAATGGGTAGAATAAGTATCAGGGCTCTAGCTGGCTGTCCGTGGCAGATGCAGGAGGGCGGGAAGGCAGCCAACTCTCCATAGAATACATCCCAGGGAAATGGATTGGAGACAGAAGCCTGAAATCATCACGTGCAGAAATGTCACTAAGGGCCATCGTAGTACAAGTTCCAAAAGAGGCCCTGACAGTTGACTAGGTGCTAGCTCACCGCAGCCAGGCCAGAAGAACTCAATCCGCCGCCATCCTTACCAGGCCATTGCGGAAAGACATTGTCCCAGGTTGGCTACAATAAGGCATAGTGTGAACTGTGCTCCTACCACAGTGAGCTATCTTAAACCGATCTTAATGGGTAGAATAAGCATCAGGGCACTACCTGGCTGTCTGTGGCAGATGCAGGAGGGCGGGAAGGCAGCCAACTCTCCATGGGATACATCCCAGGGTAATGGAGTGGAGACAGAAGCCTGACATCATCACGTGCTGAAATGTCATAAAGGGCCAGCGTAGTACAAGTTACGAAAGAGGCCCTGACAATGGACTAGGTGCTGGATCACCGCTGCCAGGCCAGAAGAACTCAATCCGCCGCCATCCTTTCCAGGCCATTGCGGAAAGACATTGACCCAGGTTGGCTACACTAAGGCATAGTGTGAACTGTGCTCCTACCACAGTGGGCTAACCGAAACCGATCTTAATGGGTAGAATAAGCATCAGGGCTCTACCTGGCTGTCCGTGGCAGATGCAGGAGGGCGGGAAGGCAGCCAACTCTCCATAGGATACATCCCAGGGTAATGGATTGGAGAGAGAAGCCTGAAATCATCACGGACAGAAATGTCACTAAGGGCCAGCGTAGTACAAGTTCCAAAAGAGGCCCTGACAATAGACTAGGTGCTAGCTCACCGCGGCCAGGCCAGAAGAACTCAATCCGCCGCCATCCTTTCCAGGCCATTGCGGAACGACATTGTCCCAGGTTGGCTACATTAAGGCATAGTGTGAACTATGCGCCTACCACATTGGGGTATCCGAAACCTATCTTAATGGGTAGAATAAGCATCAGGGCTCTAGCAGTCAGATGCAGGAGGGCGGAATGGCAGCCAACTCTCAATAGGATACATCCCAGGGAAATGGATTGGAGACAGAAGCCTGAAATCATCACGTGACGAAATGTCACTAAGGGCCAGCATAGGACAAGTTCCGAAAGAGGCCCTGACAATTGACTAGGTGCTAGCTCACCGCAGCCAGGCCAGAAGAACTCAATCCGCCGCCATCCTTACCAGGCCATTGCGGAAAGACATTGTCCCAGGTTGACTACATTAAGGCATAGTGTGAACTATACTCCTACCAGAGTTGGGTATCTGAAACCGATCTTAATGGGTAGAATAAGCATCAGGGCTCCAGCTGGCTGTCCGTGGCAGATGCAGGAGGGCGCAAAGGCAGCCAACTCTCCATAGGATACATCCCAGGGTAATGGATTGGAGACAGAAGCCTGAAATCATCACGTGCAGAAATGTCACAAAGGGCCAGCGTAGTACAAGTTACGAAAGAGGCCCTGACAATTGACTAGGTGCTAGCTCACCGCGGCCAGGCCAGAAGAACTCAATCCGCCGTCATCCTTTCCAGGCCATGGCGTAACGACATTGTCTCAGGTTGGCTACACTAAGGCATAGTGTGAACTGTGCTCCTACCACAGTGGGCTAACCGAAACCGATCTTAATGGGTAGAATAAGCATCAGGGCTCTAGCTGGCTGTCCGTGGCAGATGCAGGAGGGCGGGAAGGCAGCCAACTTTCCATAGAATACATCCCAGGGAAATGGATTGGAGACAGAAGCCTGAAATCATCACGTGCAGAAATGTCACAAAGGGCCAGCATAGTACAAGTTCCAAAAGAGGCCCTGACAGTTGACTAGGTGCTAGCTCACCGCAGCCCGGCCAGAAGAACTCAATCCGCCGCCATCCTTTCCAGGCCATTGCGGAAAGACATTGACCCAGGTTGGCTACACTAAGGCATAGTGTGAACTGTGCTCCTACCACAGTGGGCTACCCGAAACCGATCTTAATGGGTAGAATAAGCATCAGGGCTCTAGCTGGCTGTCCGTGGCAGATGCAGGAGGGCGGAAAGGCAGCCAACTCTCCATAGGATACATCCCAGGGTAGTGGATTGGAGACAGAAGCCTGAAATCATCACGTGCAGAAATGTCACAAAGGGCCAGCGTAGTACAAGTTACGAAAGAGGCCCTGACAATTGACTAGGTGCTAGCTCACCGCGGCCAGGCCAGAAGAACTCAATCCGCCGTCATCCTTTCCAGGCCATGGCGTAACGAAATTGTCTCAGGTTGGCTACACTAAGGCATAGTGTGAACTGTGCTCCTAACACAGTGGGCTAACCGAAACCGATCTTAATGGGTAGAATAAGCATCAGGGCTCTAGCTGGCTGTCCGTGGCAGATGCAGGAGGGCGGGAAGGCAGCCAACTTTCCATAGAATACGTCCCAGGGAAATGGATTGGAGACAGAAGCCTGAAATCATGACGTGCAGAAATGTCACAAAGCGCCAGCATAGTACAAGTTCCAAAAGAGGCCCTGACAGTTGACTAGGTGCTAGCTCACCGCAGCCAGGCCAGAAGAACTCAATCCGCCGCCATCCTTACCAGGCCATTGCGGAAAGACCTTGTCCCAGGTTGGATACAATAAGGCATAGTGTGAACTAAGCTCCTATCACAGTGGGGTATCTGAAACCTATGTTAATGGGTAGAATAAGCATCAGGGCTCTAGCTGGCTGTCCGTGGCAGATGCAGGAGGGCGGGAAGGCAGCCAACTCTCCATAGGATACATCCCAGGGTAATGGATTGGAGAGAGAAGCCTGAAATCATCACGGACAGAAATGTCACTAAGGGCCAGCATAGTACAAGTTCCAAAAGAGGCCCTGACAATAGACTAGGTGCTAGCTCACCGCGGCCAGGCCAGAAGAACTCAATCCGCCGCCATCCTTTCCAGGCCATTGCGGAACGACATTGTCCCAGGTTGGCTACATTAAGGCATAGTGTGAACTATGCGCCTACCACATTGGGGTATCCGAAATCTATCTTAATGGGTAGAATAAGCATCAGGGCTCTAGCAGTCAGATGCAGGAGGGCGGAATGGCAGCCAACTCTCAATAGGATACATCCCAGGGAAATGGATTGGAGACAGAAGCCTGAAATCATCACGTGACGAAATGTCACTAAGGGCCAGCATAGTACAAGTTCCGAAAGAGGCCCTGACAATTGACTAGGTGCTAGCTCACCGCAGCCAGGCCAGAAGAACTCAATCCGCCGTCATCCTTTCCAGGCCATGGCGTAACGACATTGTCTCAGGTTGGCTACACTAAGGCATAGTGTGAACTGTGCTCCTACCACAGTGGGCTAACCGAAACCGATCTTAATGGGTAGAATAAGCATCAGGGCTCTAGCTGGCTGTCCGTGGCAGATGCAGGAGGGCGGGAAGGCAGCCAACTTTCCATAGAATACATCCCAGGGAAATGGATTGGAGACAGAAGCCTGAAATCATCACGTGCAGAAATGTCACAAAGGGCCAGCATAGTACAAGTTCCAAAAGAGGCCCTGACAGTTGACTAGGTGCTAGCTCACCGCAGCCAGGCCAGAAGAACTCAATCCGTCGCCATCCTTACCAGGCCATTGCGGAAAGACCTTGTCCCAGGTTGGCTACAATAAGGCATAGTGTGAACTAAGCTCCTATCACAGTGGGGTATCTGAAACCTATGTTAATGGGTAGAATAAGCATCAGGGCTCTAGCTGGCTGTCCGTGGCAGATGCAGGAGGGCGGGAAGGCAGCCAACTCTCCATAGGATACATCCCAGGGTAATGGATTGGAGAGAGAAGCCTGAAATCATCACGGACAGAAATGTCACTAAGGGCCAGCATAGTACAAGTTCCAAAAGAGGCCCTGACAATAGACTAGGTGCTAGCTCACCGCGGCCAGGCCAGAAGAACTCAATCCGCCGCCATCCTTTCCAGGCCATTGCGGAACGACATTGTCCCAGGTTGGCTACATTAAGGCATAGTGTGAACTATGCGCCTACCACATTGGGGTATCCGAAATCTATCTTAATGGGTAGAATAAGCATCAGGGCTCTAGCAGTCAGATGCAGGAGGGCGGAATGGCAGCCAACTCTCAATAGGATACATCCCAGGGAAATGGATTGGAGACAGAAGCCTGAAATCATCACGTGACGAAATGTCACTAAGGGCCAGCATAGTACAAGTTCCGAAAGAGGCCCTGACAATTGACTAGGTGCTAGCTCACCGCAGCCAGGCCAGAAGAACTCAATCCGCCGTCATCCTTTCCAGGCCATGGCGTAACGACATTGTCTCAGGTTGGCTACACTAAGGCATAGTGTGAACTGTGCTCCTACCACAGTGGGCTAACCGAAACCGATCTTAATGGGTAGAATAAGCATCAGGGCTCTAGCTGGCTGTCCGTGGCAGATGCAGGAGGGCGGGAAGGCAGCCAACTTTCCATAGAATACATCCCAGGGAAATGGATTGGAGACAGAAGCCTGAAATCATCACGTGCAGAAATGTCACAAAGGGCCAGCATAGTACAAGTTCCAAAAGAGGCCCTGACAGTTGACTAGGTGCTAGCTCACCGCAGCCAGGCCAGAAGAACTCAATCCGTCGCCATCCTTACCAGGCCATTGCGGAAAGACCTTGTCCCAGGTTGGCTACAATAAGGCATAGGGTGAACTAAGCTCCTATCACAGTGGGGTATCTGAAACCTATGTTAATGGGTAGAATAAGCATCAGGGCTCTAGCTGGCTGTCCGTGGCAGATGCAGGAGGGCGGAAAGGCAGCCAACTCTCCATAGGATGCACCCCATGGTAATGGATTGGAGACAGAAGCCTGAAATCATGACGTGCACAAATGTCACTAAGGGCCAGCGTAGTACAAGTTCCAAAAGAGGCCCTGACAATTGACTAGGTGCTAGCGCACCGCTGCCAGGCCAGAAGAACTCAATCCGCCGCCATCCTTACCAGGCCATTGCGGAAATACATTCTCCCAGGTTGGCTACATTAAGGCATAGTGTGAACTATGCTTCTACCACCGTTGGGTATCCGAAACCTATCTTAATGGGTAGAATAAGCATCAGGGCTCTAGAAGGCTGTCCGTGGCAGATGCAGGAGGGCGGAAAGGCAGCCAACTCTCCATAGGATACATCCCAGGGTAATGGATAGGAGACCGAATCCTAAAATATCACGTGCAGAAATGTCACAAAGGGCCAGCGTAGTACAAGTTATGAAAGAGGCCCTGACAATGGACTAGGTGCTGGATCACCGCTGCCAGGCCAGAAGAACTCAATCCGCCGCCATTCTTTCCAGGCCATTGCGGAAAGACATTGACCCAGGTTGGCTACACTAAGGCATAGTGTGAACTGTGCTCCTACCACAGTGGGCTACCCGAAACCGATCTTAATGGGTAGAATAAGCATCAGGGCTCTAGCTGGCTGTCCGTGGTAGATGCAGGAGGGCGGGAAGGCAGCCAACTCTCCATAGAATACATCCCAGGGAAATGGATTGAAGACAGAAGCCTGAAATCATCACGTGCAGAAATGTCACAAAGGGCCAGCGTAGTACAAGTTCAAAAAGAGGCCCTAACAGTTGACTAGGTGCTAGCTCACCGCAGCCAGGCCAGAAGAACTCAATCCGCCGCCATCCTTACCAGGCCATTGCGGAAAGACATTGTCCCAGGTTGGCTACAATAAGGCATAGTGTGAACTGTGCTCCTACCACAGTGAGCTATCCGAAACCGATCTTAATGGGTAAAATAAGCATCAGGGCTTTACCTGGCTGTCCGTGGCAGATGCAGGAGGGCGGGAAGGCAGCCAACTCTCCATAGGATACATCCCAGGGTAATCGATTGGAGACAGAAGCCTGAAATCATCACGGACAGAAATGCCACTAAGGGCCAGCGTAGTACAAGTTCCAAAAGTGGCCCTGACAATTGACTAGGTGCTAGCTCACCGCGGCCAGGCCAGAAGAACTCAATCCGCCGCCATCCTTTCCAGGCCATTGCGGAACGACATTGTCCCAGGTTGGCTACATTAAGGCATAGTGTGAACTATGCGCCTACCACATTGGGGTATCCGAAACCTATCTTAAGGGGTAGAATAAGCATCAGGGCTCTAGCAGGCAGATGCAGGAGGGCGGAATGGCAGCCAACTCTCAATAGGATACATCCCAGGGAAATGGATTGGAGACAGAAGCCTGAAATCATCACGTGACGAAATGTCACTAAGGGCCAGCGTAGTACAAGTTCCAAAAGTGGCCCTGACAATTGACTAGGTGCTAGCTCACCGCAGCCAGGCCAGAAGAACTCAATCCGCCGCCATCCTTACCAGGCCATTGCGGAAAGACATTGTCCCAGGTTGGCTACATTAAGGCATAGTGTGAACTATACTCCTACCACAGTTGGGTATCTGAAACCGATCTTAATGGGTAGAATAAGCATCAGGGCTCCAGCTGGCTGTCCGTGGCAGATGTAGGAGGGCGCAAAGGCAGCCAACTCTCCATAGGATACATCCCAGGGTAATGGATTGGAGACAGAAGCCTGAAATCCTCACGTGCAGAAATGTCACTAAGGGCGAGCGTAGTACAAGTTACGAAAGAGGCCCTGACAATTGACTAGGTGCTAGCTCACCGCGGCCAGGCCAGAAGAACTCAATCCGCCGCCATCCTTTCCAGGCCATTGCGTAACGACATGGTCTCAGGTTGGCTACACTAAGGCATAGTGTGAACTGTGCTCCTACCACAGTGGGCTAACCGAAACCGATCCTAATGGGTAGAATAAGCATCAGGGCTCTAGCTGGCTGTCCGTGGCACATGCAGGAGGGCGGAAAGGCAGCCAACTCTCCATAGGATACACCCCATGGTAATGGATTGGAGACAGAAGCCTGAAATCATGAAGTGCAGAAATGTCACTAAGGGCCAGCATAGTACAAGTTCCGAAAGAGGCCCTGACAATTGACTAGGTGATAGCTCAGCGCAGCCAGGCCAGAAGAACACAATCCGCCGCCATCCTTACCAGGCCATTGCGGAAAGACATTCTCCCAGGTTGGCTACATTAAGGCATAGTGTGAACTATGCTCCTACCAGAGTTGGGTATCTGAAACCGATCTTAATGGGTAGAATAAGCATCAGGGCTCTAGCTGGCTGTCCGTGGCAGATGCAGGAGGGCGCAAAGGCACCCAACTCTCCATAGGATACATCCCAGGGTAATGGATTGGAGACAGAAGCCTGAAATCATCACGTGCAGAAATGTCACTAAGGGCCAGCGTAGTACAAGTTCCAAAAGAGGCCCTGACAGTTGACTAGGTGCTAGCTCACCGCAGCCAGGCCAGAAGAACTCAATCCGCCGCCATCCTTACCAGGCCATTGCGGAAAGACATTGTCCCAGGTTGGCTACATTAAGGCATAGTGTGAACTATGCTCCTACCACAGTGGTGTATCTGAAACCTATCTTAATGGGTAGAATAAGCATCAGGGCTCTAGAGGCAGATGCAGGAGGGCGGAATGGCAGCCAACTCTCCATAGGATACATCCCAGGGTAATGGATTGGAGACAGAAGCCTGAAATCACCGCGTGCAGAAATGTCACAAAGGGCCAGCGTAGTACAAGTTACGAAAGAGGCCCTGACAATTGACTAGGTGCTAGCTCACCGCGGCCAGGCCAGAAGAACTCAATCCGCCGCTATCCTTTCCAGGCCATTGCGGAACGACATTGTCCCAGGTTGGCTACACTAAGGCATAGTGTGAACTGTGCTCCTACCACAGTGGGCTAACCGAAACCGATCTTAATGGGTAGAATAAGAATCAGGGCTCTAGCTGGCTGTCCATGGCAGATTCAGGAGGGCGGGAAGGCAGCCAACTCTCCATAGAATACATCCCAGGGTAATGGATTGGAGACAGAAGCCTGAAATCATCACGTGCAGAAATGTCACAAAGGGCCAGCGTAGTACAAGTTCCAAAAGAGGCCCTGACAGTTGACTAGGTGCTAGCTCACCGCAGACAGGCCAGAAGAACTCAATCCGCCGCCATCCTTACCAGGCCATTGCGGAAAAACATTGTCCCAGGTTGGCTACAATAAGGCATAGTGTGAACTGTGCTCCTACCACAGTGAGCTATCCGAAACCGATCTTAATGGGTAGAATAAGCATCAGGGCTCTAGCTGGCTGTCCGTGGCAGATGCAGGAGGGCGGAAAGGCAGCCAACTCTCCATAGGATACACCCCATGGTAATGGATTGGAGACAGAAGCCTGAAATCATGACGTGCAGAAATGTCACTAAGGGCCAGCGTAGTACAAGTTCCGAAAGAGGCCCTGACAATTGACTAGGTGCTAGCTCACCGCTGCCAGGCTAGAAGAACACAATCCGCCGCCATACTTTCCAGGCCATTGCGGAAAGACATTGACCCAGGTTGGCTACACTAAGGCATAGTGTGAATTGTGCTCCTACCACAGTGAGCTATCCGAAACCGATCTTAATGTGTAGAATAAACATCAGGGCTCTACCTGGCTGTCCGTGGCAGATGCAGGAGGGCGGGAAGGCAGCCAACTCTCGATAGGATACATCCCAGGGTAATGGATTGGAGACAGAAGACTGAAATCATCACGTGCAGAAATGTCACAAAGGGCCAGCGTAGTACAAGTTACGAAAGAGCCCCTGACAATTGACTAGGTGCTAGCTCACCGCGGCCAGGCCAGAAGAACTCAATCCGCCGCTATCCTTTCCAGGCCATTGCGGAACGACATTGTCCCAGGTTGGCTACACTAAGGCATAGTGTGAACTGTGCTCCTACCACAGTGGGCTAACCGAAACCGATCTTAATGGGTAGAATAAGAATCAGGGCTCTAGCTGGCTGTCCATGGCAGATGCAGGAGGGCGGGAAGGCAGCCAACTCTCCATAGACTACATCCCAGGGTAATGGATTGGAGACAGAAGCCTGAAATCATCACGTGCAGAAATGTCACTAAGGGCCAGCGTAGTACAAGTTCCAAAAGAGGCCCTGACAGTTGACTAGGTGCTAGCTCACCGCAGACAGGCCAGAAGAACTCAATCCGCCGCCATCCTTACCAGGCCATTGCGGAAAGACATTGTCCCAGGTTGGCTACAATAAGGCATAGTGTGAACTGTGCTCCTACCACAGTGAGCTATCCGAAACCGATCTTAATGGGTAGAATAAGCATCAGGGCTCTAGCTGGCTGTCCGTGGCAGATGCAGGAGGGCGGAAAGGCAGCCAACTCTCCATAGGATACACCCCATGGTAATGGATTGGAGACAGAAGCCTGAAATCATGACGAGCAGAAATGTCACTAAGGGCCAGCATAGTACAAGTTCCGAAAGAGGCCCTGACAATTGACTAGGTGCTAGCTCACCGCAGCCAGGCCAGAAGAACTCAATCCGCCGCCATCCTTTCCAGGCCATTGCGGAAAGACATTGTCCCAGGTTGGCTACATTAAGGCACAGTGTGAACTATGCTCCTACCACAGTGGGGTATCTGAAACCTATCTTAATGGGTAGAATAAGCATCGGTGCTCTAGCTGGCAGATGCAGGAGGGCGGAAAGGCAGCCAACTCTCCATAGGATACATCCCAGGGTAATGGATTGGAGACAGAAGCCTGAAATGTCACAAGGGGCCAGCGTAGTACAAGTTCCAAAAGAGGCCCTGACAGTTGATTAGGTGCTAGCTCACCGCAGCCAGGCCAGAAGAACTCAATCCGCCGCCATCCTTACCAGGCCATTGCAGAAAGACATTGTCTCAGGTTGGTTACATTAAGGCATAGTGTGAACTATACTCCTACCACAGTTGGGTATCCGAAACCTATCTTAATGGGTAGAATAAGCATCAGGGCTCTAGCTGGCTGTCCGTGGCAGATGCAGGAGGGCGGAAAGGCAGCCAACTCTCCATAGGATACACCCCATGGTAATGGATTGGAGACAGAAGCCTGAAATCATGACGAGCAGAAATGTCACTAAGGGCCAGCATAGTACAAGTTCCGAAAGAGGCCCTGACAATTGACTAGGTGATAGCTCAGCGCAGCCAGGCCAGAAGAACACAATCCGCCGCCATCCTTACCAGGCCATTGCGGAAAGACATTCTCCCAGGTTGGCTACATTAAGGCATAGTGTGAACTATGCTCCTACCAGAGTTGGGTATCTGAAACCGATCTTAATGGGTAGAATAAGCATCAGGGCTCTAGCTGGCTGTCCGTGGCAGATGCAGGAGGGCGCAAAGGCACCCAACTCTCCATAGGATACATCCCAGGGTAATGGATTGGAGACAGAAGCCTGAAATCATCACGTGCAGAAATGTCACTAAGGGCCAGCGTAGTACAAGTTCCAAAAGAGGCCCTGACAGTTGACTAGGTGCTAGCTCACCGCAGCCAGGCCAGAAGAACTCAATCCGCCGCCATCCTTACCAGGCCATTGCGGAAAGACATTGTCCCAGGTTGGCTACATTAAGGCATAGTGTGAACTATGCTCCTACCACAGTGGTGTATCTGAAACCTATCTTAATGGGTAGAATAAGCATCAGGGCTCTAGAGGCAGATGCAGGAGGGCGGAATGGCAGCCAACTCTCCATAGGATACATCCCAGGGTAATGGATTGGAGACAGAAGCCTGAAATCACCGCGTGCAGAAATGTCACAAAGGGCCAGCGTAGTACAAGTTACGAAAGAGGCCCTGACAATTGACTAGGTGCTAGCTCACCGCGGCCAGGCCAGAAGAACTCAATCCGCCGCTATCCTTTCCAGGCCATTGCGGAACGACATTGTCCCAGGTTGGCTACACTAAGGCATAGTGTGAACTGTGCTCCTACCACAGTGGGCTAACCGAAACCGATCTTAATGGGTAGAATAAGAATCAGGGCTCTAGCTGGCTGTCCATGGCAGATTCAGGAGGGCGGGAAGGCAGCCAACTCTCCATAGAATACATCCCAGGGTAATGGATTGGAGACAGAAGCCTGAAATCATCACGTGCAGAAATGTCACAAAGGGCCAGTGTAGTACAAGTTCCAAAAGAGGCCCTGACAGTTGACTAGGTGCTAGCTCACCGCAGACAGGCCAGAAGAACTCAATCCGCCGCCATCCTTACCAGGCCATTGCGGAAAAACATTGTCCCAGGTTGGCTACAATAAGGCATAGTGTGAACTGTGCTCCTACCACAGTGAGCTATCCGAAACCGATCTTAATGGGTAGAATAAGCATCAGGGCTCTAGCTGGCTGTCCGTGGCAGATGCAGGAGGGCGGAAAGGCAGCCAACTTTCCATAGGATACACCCCATGGTAATGGATTGGAGACAGAAGCCTGAAATCATGACGTGCAGAAATGTCACTAAGGGCCAGCGTAGTACAAGTTCCGAAAGAGGCCCTGACAATTGACTAGGTGCTAGCTCACCGCTGCCAGGCTAGAAGAAGTCAATCCGCCGCCATCCTTTCCAGGCCATTGCGGAAAGACATTGACCCAGGTTGGCTACACTAAGGCATAGTGTGAATTGTGCTCCTACCACAGTGAGCTATCCGAAACCGATCTTAATGTGTAGAATAAACATCAGGGCTCTACCTGGCTGTCCGTGGCAGATGCAGGAGGGCGGGAAGGCAGCCAACTCTCGATAGGATACATCCCAGGGTAATGGATTGGAGACAGAAGACTGAAATCATCACGTGCAGAAATGTCACAAAGGACCAGCGTAGTACAAGTTACGAAAGAGCCCCTGACAATTGACTAGGTGCTAGCTCACCGCGGCCAGGCCAGAAGAACTCAATCCGCCGCTATCCTTTCCAGGCCATTGCGGAACGACATTGTCCCAGGTTGGCTACACTAAGGCATAGTGTGAACTGTGCTCCTACCACAGTGGGCTAACCGAAACCGATCTTAATGGGTAGAATAAGAATCAGGGCTCTAGCTGGCTGTCCATGGCAGATGCAGGAGGGCGGGAAGGCAGCCAACTCTCCATAGACTACATCCCAGGGTAATGGATTGGAGACAGAAGCCTGAAATCATCACGTGCAGAAATGTCACTAAGGGCCAGCGTAGTACAAGTTCCAAAAGAGGCCCTGACAGTTGACTAGGTGCTAGCTCACCGCAGACAGGCCAGAAGAACTCAATCCGCCGCCATCCTTACCAGGCCATTGCGGAAAGACATTGTCCCAGGTTGGCTACAATAAGGCATAGTGTGAACTGTGCTCCTACCACAGTGAGCTATCCGAAACCGATCTTAATGGGTAGAATAAGCATCAGGGCTCTAGCTGGCTGTCCGTGGCAGATGCAGGAGGGCGGAAAGGCAGCCAACTCTCCATAGGATACACCCCATGGTAATGGATTGGAGACAGAAGCCTGAAATCATGACGAGCAGAAATGTCACTAAGGGCCAGCATAGTACAAGTTCCGAAAGAGGCCCTGACAATTGACTAGGTGCTAGCTCACCGCAGCCAGGCCAGAAGAACTCAATCCGCCGCCATCCTTTCCAGGCCATTGCGGAAAGACATTGTCCCAGGTTGGCTACATTAAGGCACAGTGTGAACTATGCTCCTACCACAGTGGGGTATCTGAAACCTATCTTAATGGGTAGAATAAGCATCGGTGCTCTAGCTGGCAGATGCAGGAGGGCGGAAAGGCAGCCAACTCTCCATAGGATACATCCCAGGGTAATGGATTGGAGACAGAAGCCTGAAATGTCACAAGGGGCCAGCGTAGTACAAGTTCCAAAAGAGGCCCTGACAGTTGATTAGGTGCTAGCTCACCGCAGCCAGGCCAGAAGAACTCAATCCGCCGCCATCCTTACCAGGCCATTGCGGAAAGACATTGTCTCAGGTTGGTTACATTAAGGCATAGTGTGAACTATACTCCTACCACAGTTGGGTATCCGAAACCTATCTTAATGGGTAGAATAAGCATCAGGGCTCTAGCTGGCTGTCCGTGGCAGATGCAGGAGGGCGGAAAGGCAGCCAACTCTCCATAGGATACACCCCATGGTAATGGATTGGAGACAGAAGCCTGAAATCATGACGAGCAGAAATGTCACTAAGGGCCAGCATAGTACAAGTTCCGAAAGAGGCCCTGACAATTGACTAGGTGATAGCTCAGCGCAGCCAGGCCAGAAGAACACAATCCGCCGCCATCCTTACCAGGCCATTGCGGAAAGACATTCTCCCAGGTTGGCTACATTAAGGCATAGTGTGAACTATGCTCCTACCAGAGTTGGGTATCTGAAACCGATCTTAATGGGTAGAATAAGCATCAGGGCTCTAGCTGGCTGTCCGTGGCAGATGCAGGAGGGCGCAAAGGCACCCAACTCTCCATAGGATACATCCCAGGGTAATGGATTGGAGACAGAAGCCTGAAATCATCACGTGCAGAAATGTCACTAAGGGCCAGCGTAGTACAAGTTCCAAAAGAGGCCCTGACAGTTGACTAGGTGCTAGCTCACCGCAGCCAGGCCAGAAGAACTCAATCCGCCGCCATCCTTACCAGGCCATTGCGGAAAGACATTGTCCCAGGTTGGCTACATTAAGGCATAGTGTGAACTATGCTCCTACCACAGTGGTGTATCTGAAACCTATCTTAATGGGTAGAATAAGCATCAGGGCTCTAGAGGCAGATGCAGGAGGGCAGAATGGCAGCCAACTCTCCATAGGATACATCCCAGGGTAATGGATTGGAGACAGAAGCCTGAAATCACCGCGTGCAGAAATGTCACAAAGGGCCAGCATAGTACAAGTTACGAAAGAGGCCCTGACAATTGACTAGGTGCTAGCTCACCGCGGCCAGGCCAGAAGAACTCAATCCGCCGCTATCCTTTCCAGGCCATTGCGGAACGACATTGTCCCAGGTGGGCTACACTAAGGCATAGTGTGAACTGTGCTCCTACCACAGTGGGCTAACCGAAACCGATCTTAATGGGTAGAATAAGAATCAGGGCTCTAGCTGGCTGTCCATGGCAGATTCAGGAGGGCGGGAAGGCAGCCAACTCTCCATAGAATACATCCCAGGGTAATGGATTGGAGACAGAAGCCTGAAATCATCACGTGCAGAAATGTCACAAAGGGCCAGCGTAGTACAAGTTCCAAAAGAGGCCCTGACAGTTGACTAGGTGCTAGCTCACCGCAGACAGGCCAGAAGAACTCAATCCGCCGCCATCCTTACCAGGCCATTGCGGAAAAACATTGTCCCAGGTTGGCTACAATAAGGCATAGTGTGAACTGTGCTCCTACCACAGTGAGCTATCCGAAACCGATCTTAATGGGTAGAATAAGCATCAGGGCTCTAGCTGGCTGTCCGTGGCAGATGCAGGAGGGCGGAAAGGCAGCCAACTCTCCATAGGATACACCCCATGGTAATGGATTGGAGACAGAAGCCTGAAATCATGACGTGCAGAAATGTCACTAAGGGCCAGCGTAGTACAAGTTACGAAAGAGCCCCTGACAATTGACTAGGTGCTAGCTCACCGCGGCCAGGCCAGAAGAACTCAATCCGCCGCTATCCTTTCCAGGCCATTGCGGAACGACATTGTCCCAGGTTGGCTACACTAAGGCATAGTGTGAACTGTGCTCCTACCACAGTGGGCTAACCGAAACCGATCTTAATGGGTAGAATAAGAATCAGGGCTCTAGCTGGCTGTCCATGGCAGATGCAGGAGGGCGGGAAGGCAGCCAACTCTCCATAGACTACATCCCAGGGTAATGGATTGGAGACAGAAGCCTGAAATCATCACGTGCAGAAATGTCACTAAGGGCCAGCGTAGTACAAGTTCCAAAAGAGGCCCTGACAGTTGACTAGGTGCTAGCTCACCGCAGACAGGCCAGAAGAACTCAATCCGCCGCCATCCTTACCAGGCCATTGCGGAAAGACATTGTCCCAGGTTGGCTACAATAAGGCATAGTGTGAACTGTGCTCCTACCACAGTGAGCTATCCGAAACCGATCTTAATGGGTAGAATAAGCATCAGGGCTCTAGCTGGCTGTCCGTGGCAGATGCAGGAGGGCGGAAAGGCAGCCAACTCTCCATAGGATACACCCCATGGTAATGGATTGGAGACAGAAGCCTGAAATCATGACGAGCAGAAATGTCACTAAGGGCCAGCATAGTACAAGTTCCGAAAGAGGCCCTGACAATTGACTAGGTGCTAGCTCACCGCAGCCAGGCCAGAAGAACTCAATCCGCCGCCATCCTTTCCAGGCCATTGCGGAAAGACATTGTCCCAGGTTGGCTACATTAAGGCACAGTGTGAACTATGCTCCTACCACAGTGGGGTATCTGAAACCTATCTTAATGGGTAGAATAAGCATCGGTGCTCTAGCTGGCAGATGCAGGAGGGCGGAAAGGCAGCCAACTCTCCATAGGATACATCCCAGGGTAATGAATTGGAGACAGAAGCCTGAAATGTCACAAGGGGCCAGCGTAGTACAAGTTCCAAAAGAGGCCCTGACAGTTGATTAGGTGCTAGCTCACCGCAGCCAGGCCAGAAGAACTCAATCCGCCGCCATCCTTACCAGGCCATTGCGGAAAGACATTGTCTCAGGTTGGTTACATTAAGGCATAGTGTGAACTATGCTCCTACCAGAGTTGGGTATCTGAAACCGATCTTAATGGGTAGAATAAGCATCAGGGCTCTAGCTGGCTGTCCGTGGCAGATGCAGGAGGGCGCAAAGGCACCCAACTCTCCATAGGATACATCCCAGGGTAATGGATTGGAGACAGAAGCCTGAAATCATCACGTGCAGAAATGTCACTAAGGGCCAGCGTAGTACAAGTTCCAAAAGAGGCCCTGACAGTTGACTAGGTGCTAGCTCACCGCAGCCAGGCCAGAAGAACTCAATCCGCCGCCATCCTTACCAGGCCATTGCGGAAAGACATTGTCCCAGGTTGGCTACATTAAGGCATAGTGTGAACTATGCTCCTACCACAGTGGTGTATCTGAAACCTATCTTAATGGGTAGAATAAGCATCAGGGCTCTAGAGGCAGATGCAGGAGGGCGGAATGGCAGCCAACTCTCCATAGGATACATCCCAGGGTAATGGAATGGAGACAGAAGCCTGAAATCACCGCGTGCAGAAATGTCACAAAGGGCCAGCGTAGTACAAGTTACGAAAGAGGCCCTGACAATTGACTAGGTGCTAGCTCACCGCGGCCAGGCCAGAAGAACTCAATCCGCCGCTATCCTTTCCAGGCCATTGCGGAACGACATTGTCCCAGGTTGGCTACACTAAGGCATAGTGTGAACTGTGCTCCTACCACAGTGGGCTAACCGAAACCGATCTTAATGGGTAGAATAAGAATCAGGGCTCTAGCTGGCTGTCCATGGCAGATTCAGGAGGGCGGGAAGGCAGCCAACTCTCCATAGAATACATCCCAGGGTAATGGATTGGAGACAGAAGCCTGAAATCATCACGTGCAGAAATGTCACAAAGGGCCAGTGTAGTACAAGTTCCAAAAGAGGCCCTGACAGTTGACTAGGTGCTAGCTCACCGCAGACAGGCCAGAAGAACTCAATCCGCCGCCATCCTTACCAGGCCATTGCGGAAAAACATTGTCCCAGGTTGGCTACAATAAGGCATAGTGTGAACTGTGCTCCTACCACAGTGAGCTATCCGAAACCGATCTTAATGGGTAGAATAAGCATCAGGGCTCTAGCTGGCTGTCCGTGGCAGATGCAGGAGGGCGGAAAGGCAGCCAACTCTCCATAGGATACACCCCATGGTAATGGATTGGAGACAGAAGCCTGAAATCATGACGTGCAGAAATGTCACTAAGGGCCAGCGTAGTACAAGTTCCGAAAGAGGCCCTGACAATTGACTAGGTGCTAGCTCACCGCTGCCAGGCTAGAAGAAGTCAATCCGCCGCCATCCTTTCCAGGCCATTGCGGAAAGACATTGACCCAGGTTGGCTACACTAAGGCATAGTGTGAATTGTGCTCCTACCACAGTGAGCTATCCGAAACCGATCTTAATGTGTAGAATAAACATCAGGGCTCTACCTGGCTGTCCGTGGCAGATGCAGGAGGGCGGGAAGGCAGCCAACTCTCGATAGGATACATCCCAGGGTAATGGATTGGAGACAGAAGACTGAAATCATCACGTGCAGAAATGTCACAAAGGGCCAGCGTAGTACAAGTTACGAAAGAGCCCCTGACAATTGACTAGGTGCTAGCTCACCGCGGCCAGGCCAGAAGAACTCAATCCGCCGCTATCCTTTCCAGGCCATTGCGGAACGACATTGTCCCAGGTTGGCTACACTAAGGCATAGTGTGAACTGTGCTCCTACCACAGTGGGCTAACCGAAACCGATCTTAATGGGTAGAATAAGAATCAGGGCTCTAGCTGGCTGTCCATGGCAGATGCAGGAGGGCGGGAAGGCAGCCAACTCTCCATAGACTACATCCCAGGGTAATGGATTGGAGACAGAAGCCTGAAATCATCACGTGCAGAAATGTCACTAAGGGCCAGCGTAGTACAAGTTCCAAAAGAGGCCCTGACAGTTGACTAGGTGCTAGCTCACCGCAGACAGGCCAGAAGAACTCAATCCGCCGCCATCCTTACCAGGCCATTGCGGAAAGACATTGTCCCAGGTTGGCTACAATAAGGCATAGTGTGAACTGTGCTCCTACCACAGTGAGCTATCCGAAACCGATCTTAATGGGTAGAATAAGCATCAGGGCTCTAGCTGGCTGTCCGTGGCAGATGCAGGAGGGCGGAAAGGCAGCCAACTCTCCATAGGATACACCCCATGGTAATGGATTGGAGACAGAAGCCTGAAATCATGACGAGCAGAAATGTCACTAAGGGCCAGCATAGTACAAGTTCCGAAAGAGGCCCTGACAATTGACTAGGTGCTAGCTCACCGCAGCCAGGCCAGAAGAACTCAATCCGCCGCCATCCTTTCCAGGCCATTGCGGAAAGACATTGTCCCAGGTTGGCTACATTAAGGCACAGTGTGAACTATGCTCCTACCACAGTGGGGTATCTGAAACCTATCTTAATGGGTAGAATAAGCATCGGTGCTCTAGCTGGCAGATGCAGGAGGGCAGAAAGGCAGCCAACTCTCCATAGGATACATCCCAGGGTAATGGATTGGAGACAGAAGCCTGAAATGTCACAAGGGGCCAGCGTAGTACAAGTTCCAAAAGAGGCCCTGACAGTTGATTAGGTGCTAGCTCACCGCAGCCAGGCCAGAAGAACTCAATCCGCCGCCATCCTTACCAGGCCATTGCGGAAAGACATTGTCTCAGGTTGGTTACATTAAGGCATAGTGTGAACTATACTCCTACCACAGTTGGGTATCCGAAACCTATCTTAATGGGTAGAATAAGCATCAGGGCTCTAGCTGGCTGTCCGTGGCAGATGCAGGAGGGCGGAAAGGCAGCCAACTCTCCATAGGATACACCCCATGGTAATGGATTGGAGACAGAAGCCTGAAATCATGACGAGCAGAAATGTCACTAAGGGCCAGCATAGTACAAGTTCCGAAAGAGGCCCTGACAATTGACTAGGTGATAGCTCAGCGCAGCCAGGCCAGAAGAACACAATCCGCCGCCATCCTTACCAGGCCATTGCGGAAAGACATTCTCCCAGGTTGGCTACATTAAGGCATAGTGTGAACTATGCTCCTACCAGAGTTGGGTATCTGAAACCGATCTTAATGGGTAGAATAAGCATCAGGGCTCTAGCTGGCTGTCCGTGGCAGATGCAGGAGGGCGCAAAGGCACCCAACTCTCCATAGGATACATCCCAGGGTAATGGATTGGAGACAGAAGCCTGAAATCATCACGTGCAGAAATGTCACTAAGGGCCAGCGTAGTACAAGTTCCAAAAGAGGCCCTGACAGTTGACTAGGTGCTAGCTCACCGCAGCCAGGCCAGAAGAACTCAATCCGCCGCCATCCTTACCAGGCCATTGCGGAAAGACATTGTCCCAGGTTGGCTACATTAAGGCATAGTGTGAACTATGCTCCTACCACAGTGGTGTATCTGAAACCTATCTTAATGGGTAGAATAAGCATCAGGGCTCTAGAGGCAGATGCAGGAGGGCAGAATGGCAGCCAACTCTCCATAGGATACATCCCAGGGTAATGGATTGGAGACAGAAGCCTGAAATCACCGCGTGCAGAAATGTCACAAAGGGCCAGCATAGTACAAGTTACGAAAGAGGCCCTGACAATTGACTAGGTGCTAGCTCACCGCGGCCAGGCCAGAAGAACTCAATCCGCCGCTATCCTTTCCAGGCCATTGCGGAACGACATTGTCCCAGGTGGGCTACACTAAGGCATAGTGTGAACTGTGCTCCTACCACAGTGGGCTAACCGAAACCGATCTTAATGGGTAGAATAAGAATCAGGGCTCTAGCTGGCTGTCCATGGCAGATTCAGGAGGGCGGGAAGGCAGCCAACTCTCCATAGAATACATCCCAGGGTAATGGATTGGAGACAGAAGCCTGAAATCATCACGTGCAGAAATGTCACAAAGGGCCAGCGTAGTACAAGTTCCAAAAGAGGCCCTGACAGTTGACTAGGTGCTAGCTCACCGCAGACAGGCCAGAAGAACTCAATCCGCCGCCATCCTTACCAGGCCATTGCGGAAAAACATTGTCCCAGGTTGGCTACAATAAGGCATAGTGTGAACTGTGCTCCTACCACAGTGAGCTATCCGAAACCGATCTTAATGGGTAGAATAAGCATCAGGGCTCTAGCTGGCTGTCCGTGGCAGATGCAGGAGGGCGGAAAGGCAGCCAACTCTCCATAGGATACACCCCATGGTAATGGATTGGAGACAGAAGCCTGAAATCATGACGTGCAGAAATGTCACTAAGGGCCAGCGTAGTACAAGTTACGAAAGAGCCCCTGACAATTGACTAGGTGCTAGCTCACCGCGGCCAGGCCAGAAGAACTCAATCCGCCGCTATCCTTTCCAGGCCATTGCGGAACGACATTGTCCCAGGTTGGCTACACTAAGGCATAGTGTGAACTGTGCTCCTACCACAGTGGGCTAACCGAAACCGATCTTAATGGGTAGAATAAGAATCAGGGCTCTAGCTGGCTGTCCATGGCAGATGCAGGAGGGCGGGAAGGCAGCCAACTCTCCATAGACTACATCCCAGGGTAATGGATTGGAGACAGAAGCCTGAAATCATCACGTGCAGAAATGTCACTAAGGGCCAGCGTAGTACAAGTTCCAAAAGAGGCCCTGACAGTTGACTAGGTGCTAGCTCACCGCAGACAGGCCAGAAGAACTCAATCCGCCGCCATCCTTACCAGGCCATTGCGGAAAGACATTGTCCCAGGTTGGCTACAATAAGGCATAGTGTGAACTGTGCTCCTACCACAGTGAGCTATCCGAAACCGATCTTAATGGGTAGAATAAGCATCAGGGCTCTAGCTGGCTGTCCGTGGCAGATGCAGGAGGGCGGAAAGGCAGCCAACTCTCCATAGGATACACCCCATGGTAATGGATTGGAGACAGAAGCCTGAAATCATGACGAGCAGAAATGTCACTAAGGGCCAGCATAGTACAAGTTCCGAAAGAGGCCCTGACAATTGACTAGGTGCTAGCTCACCGCAGCCAGGCCAGAAGAACTCAATCCGCCGCCATCCTTTCCAGGCCATTGCGGAAAGACATTGTCCCAGGTTGGCTACATTAAGGCACAGTGTGAACTATGCTCCTACCACAGTGGGGTATCTGAAACCTATCTTAATGGGTAGAATAAGCATCGGTGCTCTAGCTGGCAGATGCAGGAGGGCGGAAAGGCAGCCAACTCTCCATAGGATACATCCCAGGGTAATGAATTGGAGACAGAAGCCTGAAATGTCACAAGGGGCCAGCGTAGTACAAGTTCCAAAAGAGGCCCTGACAGTTGATTAGGTGCTAGCTCACCGCAGCCAGGCCAGAAGAACTCAATCCGCCGCCATCCTTACCAGGCCATTGCGGAAAGACATTGTCTCAGGTTGGTTACATTAAGGCATAGTGTGAACTATACTCCTACCACAGTTGGGTATCCGAAACCTATCTTAATGGGTAGAATAAGCATCAGGGCTCTAGCTGGCTGTCCGTGGCAGATGCAGGAGGGCGGAAAGGCAGCCAACTCTCCATAGGATACATCCCAGGGTAAAGGATAGGACACCGAATCCTAAAATATCACGTGCCGAAATGTCACAAAGGGCCAGCGTAGTACAAGTTACGAAAGAGGCCCTGACAATGGACTAGGTGCTAGATCACCGCTGCCAGGCCAGAAGAACTCAATCCGCCGCCTTCCTTTCCAGGCCATTGCGGAAAGACATTGACCCAGGTTGGCTACACTAAGGCATAGTGTGAACTGTGCTCCTACCACAGTGGGCTAACCGAAACCGATCTTAATGGGTAGAATAAGCATCAGGGCTCTAGCTGGCTGTCCGTGGTAGATGCAGGAGGGCGGGAAGGCAGCCAACTCTCCATAGAATACATCCCAGGGAAATGGATTGGAGACAGAAGCCTGAAATCATCACGTGCAGAAATGTCACTAAGGGCCAGCGTAGTACAAGTTCCAAAAGAGGCCCTGACAGTTGACTAGGTGCTAGCTCACCGCAGCCAGGCCAGAAGAACTCAATCCGCCGCCATCCTTACCAGGCCATTGCGGAAAGACATTGTCCCAGGTTGGCTACAATAAGGCATAGTGTGAACTGTGCTCCTACCACAGTGAGCTATCCGAAACCGATCTTAATGGGTAGAATAAGCATCAGGGCTCTAGCTGGCTGTCCGTGGCAGATGCAGGAGGGCGGAAAGGCAGCCAACTCTCCATAGGATACACCCCATGGTAATGGATTGGAGACAGAAGCCTGAAATCATCATGGACAGAAATGTCACTAAGGGCCAGCGTAGTACAAGTTCCAAAAGAGGCCCTGACAATTGACTAGGTGCTAGCTCACCGCGGCCAGGCCAGAAGAACTCAATCCGCCGCCATCCTTTCCAAGCCATTGCGGAACGACATTGTCCCAGGTTGGCTACATTAAGGCATAGTGTGAACTATGCTCCTACCACAGTGGTGTCTCCGAAACCTATCTTAATGGGTAGAATAAGCATCAGGGCTCTAGCAGGCAGATGCAGGAGGGCGGAATGGCAGCCAACTCTCAATAGGATACATCCCAGGGTAATGGATTGGAGACAGAAGCCTGAAATCATCACGTGCAGAAATGTCACAAAGGGCCAGCATAGTACAAGTTCCGAAAGAGGCCCTGACAATTGACTAGGTGCTAGCTCACCGCGGCCAGGCCAGAAGAACTCAATCCGCCGCCATCCTTACCAGGCCATTGCGGAAAGACATTGACCCAGGTTGGCTACACTAAGGCATAGTGTGAACTGTGCTCCTACCACAGTGGGCTAACCGAAACCGATCTTAATGGGTAGAATAAGCATCAGGGCTTTAGCTGGCTGTCCGTGGCAGATGCAGGAGGGCGGGAAGGCAGCCAAATCTCCATAGAATACATCCCAGGGAAATGGATTGGAGACATAACCCTGAAATCATCACGTGCAGAAATGTCACTAAGGGCCAGCGTAGTACAAGTTACGAAAGAGGCCCTGACAATTGACTAGGTGCTAGCTCACCGCGGCCAGGCCAGAAGAACTCAATCCGCCGCCATCCTTTCCAGGCCATTGCGGAACGACATTGTCCCAGGTTGGCTACACTAAGGCATAGTGTGAACTGTGCTCTTACCACAGTGGGCAAACCGAAACCGATCTTAATGGGTAGAATAAGCCTCAGGGCTCTAGCTGGCTGTCCGTGGCAGATGCAGGAGGGCGGAAAGGCAGCCAACTCTCCATAGGATACACCCCATGGTAATGGATTGGACACAGAAGCCTGAAATCATGACGTGCAGAAATGTCACTAAGGGCCAGCGTAGTACAAGTTCCGAAAGAGGCCCTGACAATTGACTAGGTGCTAGCTCACCGCAGTCAGGCCAGAAGAACTCAATCCGCCGCCATCCTTACCAGGCCATTGCGGAAAGACTTTGTCCCAGGTTGGCTACATTAAGGCACAGTGTGAACTGTGCTCCTACCACAGTGGGGTATCTGAAACCTATCTTAATGGGTAGAATAAGCATCAGGGCTCTAGCAGGCAGATACAGGAGGGCGGAAAGGCAGCCAACTCTCCATAGGATACATCCCAGGGTAATTGATTGGAGACAGAAGCCTGAAATCATCACGTGCAGAAATGTCACAAATGGCCAGCGTAGTACAAGTTACGAAAGAGGCCATGACAATTGACTAGGTGCTAGCTCACCGCTGCCACGCCAGAAGAACTCAATCCGCCGCCATCCTTTCCAGGCCATTGCGGAAAGACATTCACCCAGGTTGGCTGCACTAAGGCATAGTGTGAACTGTGCTCCTACCACAGTGGGCTACCCGAAACCGATCTTAATGGGTAGAATAAGCATCAGGGCTCTAGCTGGCTGTCCGTGGCAGATGCAGGAGGGCGGAAAGGCAGCCAACTCTCCATAGGATACATCCCAGGGAAATGGATTGGAGACAGAAGCCTGAAATCATCACGTGCAGAAATGTCACTAAGGGCCAGCGTAGTACAACTTACGAAAGAGTCCCTGACAATTGACTAGGTGCTAGCTCACCGCGGCCAGGCCAGAAGAACTCAATCCGCCGCCATTCTTTCCAGGCCATTGCGGAACGACATTGTCCCAGGTTAGCTACACTAAGGCATAGTGTGAACTGTGCTCCTACCACAGTGGGCTAACCGAAACCAATCTTAATGGGTAGAATAAGCATCAGGGCTCTACCTGGCTGTCCGTGGCAGATGCAGGTGGGCCGGAAGGCAGCCAACTCTCCATAGGATACATCCCAGAGTAATGGATTTGAGACAGAAGCCTGAAATCATCACGTGCAGAAATGTCACTAAGGGCCAGCATAGTACAAGTTCCGAAAGAGGCCCTGACAATTGACTAGGTGGTAGCTCACCGCAGCCAGGCCAGAAGAACTCAATCCGCCGCCATCCTTACCAGGCCATTGCGGAAAGACATTGTCCCAGGTTGGCTACATTAAGGCATAGTGTGAACTATGTAACTACCATAGTGACTATGCGAAACCTATCTTAATGGGTAGAATAAGCATCAGGGCTCTAGCTGGCTGTCCGTGGCAGATGCAGGAGGGTGGGAAGGCAGCCAACTCTCCATAGAATACATCCCAGGGTAATGGATTGGAGACAGAAGCCTGAAATCATCACGTGCAGATATGTCACTAAGGGCCAGCGTAGTACAAGTTCCAAAAGAGGCCCTGACAGTTGACTAGGTGCTAGCTCACCGCAGCCAGGCCAGAAGAACTCAATCCGCCGCCATCCTTACCAGGCCATTGCGGAAAGACATTGTTCCAGGTTGGCTACACTAAGGCATAGTGTGAACTGTGCTCCTACCACAGTGGGGTATCTGAAACCTATCTTAATGGGTAGAATAAGCATCAGGGCTCTAGCTGGCAGATGCAGGAGGGCGGAAAGGCAGCCAACTCTCCATAGGATACATCCCAGGGTAATGGATTGGAGACAGAAGCCTGAAATCATCACGTGCAGAAATTTCACAAGGGGCCAGCGTAGTACAAGTTCCAAAAGAGGCCCTGACAGTTAATTAGGTGCTAGCTCACCGCAGCCAGGCCAGAAGAACTCAATCCGCCGCCATCCTTACCAGGCCATTGCGGAAAGACATTGTCCCAGGTTGGCTACATTAAGGCATAGTGTGAACTATGCTTCTACCACAGTTGGGTATCCGAAACCGATCTTAATGGGTAGAATAAGCATCAGGGCTCTAGCAGGCAGATACAGGAGGGCGGAAAGGCAGCCAACTCTCCATAGGATACATCCCAGGGTAATTGATTGGAGACAGAAGCCTGAAATCATCACGTGCAGAAATGTCACAAAGGGCCAGCGTAGTACAAGTTACGAAAGAGGCCCTGACAATTGACTAGGTGCTAGCTCACCGCTGCCAGGCCAGAAGAACTCAATCCGCCGCCATCCTTTCCAGGCCATTGCGGAAAGACATTCACCCAGGTTGGCTACACTAAGGCATAGTGTGAACTGTGCTCCTACCACAGTGGGGTATCTGAAACCTATCTTAATGGGTAGAATAAGCATCAGGGCTCTAGCTGGCAGATGCAGGAGGGCGGAAAGGCAGCCAACTCTCCATAGGATACATCCCAGGGTAATGGATTGGAGACAGAAGCCTGAAATCATCACGTGCAGAAATGTCACAAGGGGCCAGCGTAGTACAAGTTCCAAAAGAGGCCCTGACAGTTGACTAGGTGCTAGCTCACCGCAGCCAGGCCAGAAGAACTCAATCCGCCGCCATCCTTACCAGGCCATTGCGGAAAGACCTTGTCCCAGGTTGGCTACAATAAGGCATAGTGTGAACTAAGCTCCTATCACAGTGGGGTATCTGAAACCTATGTTAATGGGTAGAATAAGCATCAGGGCTCTAGCTGGCTGTCCGTGGCAGATGCAGGAGGGCGGGAAGGCAGCCAACTCTCCATAGGATACATCCCAGGGTAATCGATTGGAGACAGAAGCCTGAAATCATCACGGACAGAAATGTCACTAAGGGCCAGCATAGTACAAGTTCCAAAAGAGGCCCTGACAATAGACTAGGTGCTAGCTCACCGCGGCCAGGCCAGAAGAACTCAATCCGCCGCCATCCTTTCCAGGCCATTGCGGAACGACATTGTCCCAGGTTGGCTACATTAAGGCATAGTGTGAACTATGCGCCTACCACATTGGGGTATCCGAAACCTATCTTAATGGGTAGAATAAGCATCAGGGCTCTAGCAGTCAGATGCAGGAGGGCGGAATGGCAGCCAACTCTCAATAGGATACATCCCAGGGAAATGGATTGGAGACAGAACCCTGAAATCATCACGTGACGAAATGTCACTAAGGGCCAGCATAGTACAAGTTCCGAAAGAGGCCCTGACAATTGACTAGGTGCTAGCTCACCGCAGCCAGGCCAGAAGAACTCAATCCGCCGTCATCCTTTCCAGGCCACGGCGTAACGACATTGTCTCAGGTTGGCTACACTAAGGCATAGTGTGAACTGTGCTCCTACCACAGTGGGCTAACCGAAACCGATCTTAATGGGTAGAATAAGCATCAGGGCTCTAGCTGGCTGTCCGTGGCAGATGCAGGAGGGCGGGAAGGCAGCCAACTTTCCATAGAATACATCCCAGGGAAATGGATTGGAGACAGAAGCCTGAAATCATCACGTGCAGAAATGTCACAAAGGGCCAGCATAGTACAAGTTCCAAAAGAGGCCCTGACAGTTGACTAGGTGCTAGCTCACCGCAGCCAGGCCAGAAGAACTCAATCCGTCGCCATCCTTACCAGGCCATTGCGGAAAGACCTTGTCCCAGGTTGGCTACAATAAGGCATAGTGTGAACTAAGCTCCTATCACAGTGGGGTATCTGAAACCTATGTTAATGGGTAGAATAAGCATCAGGGCTCTAGCTGGCTGTCCGTGGCAGATGCAGGAGGGCGGAAAGGCAGCCAACTCTCCATAGGATGCACCCCATGGTAATGGATTGGAGACAGAAGCCTGAAATCATGACGTGCACAAATGTCACTAAGGGCCAGCGTAGTACAAGTTCCAAAAGAGGCCCTGACAATTGACTAGGTGCTAGCGCACCGCTGCCAGGCCAGAAGAACTCAATCCGCCGCCATCCTTACCAGGCCATTGCGGAAATACATTCTCCCAGGTTGGCTACATTAAGGCATAGTGTGAACTATGCTTCTACCACAGTTGGGTATCCGAAACCTATCTTAATGGGTAGAATAAGCATCAGGGCTCTAGCAGGCTGTCCGTGGCAGATGCAGGAGGGCGGAAAGGCAGCCAACTCTCCATAGGATACATCCCAGGGTAATGGATAGGAGACCGAATCCTAAAATATCACGTGTAGAAATGTCACAAAGGGCCAGCGTAGTACAAGTTATGAAAGAGGCCCTGACAATGGACTAGGTGCTGGATCACCGCTGCCAGGCCAGAAGAACTCAATCCGCCACCATCCTTTCCAGGCCATTGCGGAAAGACATTGACCCAGGTTGGCTACACTAAGGCATAGTGTGAACTGTGCTCCTACCACAGTGGGCTACCCGAAACCGATCTTAATGGGTAGAATAAGCATCAGGGCTCTAGCTGGCTGTCCGTGGTAGATGCAGGAGGGCGGGAAGGCAGCCAACTCTCCATAGAATACATCCCAGGGAAATGGATTGAAGACAGAAGCCTGAAATCATCACGTGCAGAAATGTCACTAAGGGCCAGCGTAGTACAAGTTCAAAAAGAGGCCCTAACAGTTGACTAGGTGCTAGCTCACCGCAGCCAGGCCAGAAGAACTCAATCCGCCGCCATCCTTACCAGGCCATTGCGGAAAGACATTGTCTCAGGTTGGCTACAATAAGGCATAGTGTGAACTGTGCTCCTACCACAGTGAGCTATCCGAAACCGATCTTAATGGGTAAAATAAGCATCAGGGCTCTACCTGGCTGTCCGTGGCAGATGCAGGAGGGCGGGAAGGCAGCCAACTCTCCATAGGATACATCCCAGGGTAATCGATTGGAGACAGAAGCCTGAAATCATCACGGACAGAAATGCCACTAAGGGCCAGCGTAGTACAAGTTCCAAAAGTGGCCCTGACAATTGACTAGGTGCTAGCTCACCGCGGCCAGGCCAGAAGAACTCAATCCGCCGCCATCCTTTCCAGGCCATTGCGGAACGACATTGTCCCAGGTTGGCTACATTAAGGCATAGTGTGAACTATGCGCCTACCACATTGGGGTATCCGAAACCTATCTTAATGGGTAGAATAAGCATCAGGGCTCTAGCAGGCAGATGCAGGAGGGCGGAATGGCAGCCAACTCTCAATAGGATACATCCCAGGGAAATGGATTGGAGACAGAAGCCTGAAATCATCACGTGACGAAATGTCACTAAGGGCCAGCATAGTACAAGTTCCAAAAGAGGCCCTGACAATTGACTAGGTGCTAGCTCACCGCAGCCAGGCCAGAAGAACTCAATCCGCCGCCATCCTTACCAGGCCATTGCGGAAAGACATTGTCCCAGGTTGGCTACATTAAGGCATAGTGTGAACTATGCTTCTACCACAGTTGGGTATCTGAAACCGATCTTAATGGGTAGAATAAGCATCAGGGCTCCAGCTGGCTGTCCGTGGCAGATGCAGGAGGGCGCAAAGGCAGCCAACTCTCCATAGGATACATCCCAGGGTAATGGATTGGAGACAGAAGCCTGAAATCCTCACGTGCAGAAATGTCACTAAGGGCCAGCGTAGTACAAGTTACGAATGAGGCCCTGACAATTGACTAGGTGCTAGCTCACCGCGGCCAGGCCAGAAGAACTCAATCCGCCGCCATCCTTTCCAGGCCATTGCGTAACGACATGGTCTCAGGTTGGCTACACTAAGGCATAGTGTGAACTGTGCTCCTACCACAGTGGGCTAACCGAAACCGATCCTAATGGGTAGAATAAGCATCAGGGCTCTAGCTGGCTGTCCGTGGCACATGCAGGAGGGCGGAAAGGCAGCCAACTCTCCATAGGATACACCCCATGGTAATGGATTGGAGACAGAAGCCTGAAATCATGAAGTGCAGAAATGTCACTAAGGGCCAGCATAGTACAAGTTCCGAAAGAGGCCCTGACAATTGACTAGGTGATAGCTCAGCGCAGCCAGGCCAGAAGAACACAATCCGCCGCCATCCTTACCAGGCCATTGCGGAAAGACATTCTCCCAGGTTGGCTACATTAAGGCATAGTGTGAACTATGCTCCTACCAGAGTTGGGTATCTGAAACCGATCTTAATGGGTAGAATAAGCATCAGGGCTCTAGCTGGCTGTCCGTGGCAGATGCAGGAGGGCGCAAAGGCACCCAACTCTCCATAGGATACATCCCAGGGTAATGGATTGGAGACAGAAGCCTGAAATCATCACGTGCAGAAATGTCACTAAGGGCCAGCGTAGTACAAGTTCCAAAAGAGGCCCTGACAGTTGACTAGGTGCTAGCTCACCGCAGCCAGGCCAGAAGAACTCAATCCGCCGCCATCCTTACCAGGCCATTGCGGAAAGACATTGTCCCAGGTTGGCTACATTAAGGCATAGTGTGAACTATGCTCCTACCACAGTGGTGTATCTGAAACCTATCTTAATGGGTAGAATAAGCATCAGGGCTCTAGAGGCAGATGCAGGAGGGCGGAATGGCAGCCAACTCTCCATAGGATACATCCCAGGGTAATGGATTGGAGACAGAAGCCTGAAATCACCGCGTGCAGAAATGTCACAAAGGGCCAGCGTAGTACAAGTTACGAAAGAGGCCCTGACAATTGACTAGGTGCTAGCTCACCGCGGCCAGGCCAGAAGAACTCAATCCGCCGCTATCCTTTCCAGGCCATTGCGGAACGACATTGTCCCAGGTTGGCTACACTAAGGCATAGTGTGAACTGTGCTCCTACCACAGTGGGCTAACCGAAACCGATCTTAATGGGTAGAATAAGAATCAGGGCTCTAGCTGGCTGTCCATGGCAGATTCAGGAGGGCGGGAAGGCAGCCAACTCTCCATAGAATACATCCCAGGGTAATGGATTGGAGACAGAAGCCTGAAATCATCACGTGCAGAAATGTCACAAAGGGCCAGCGTAGTACAAGTTCCAAAAGAGGCCCTGACAGTTGACTAGGTGCTAGCTCACCGCAGACAGGCCAGAAGAACTCAATCCGCCGCCATCCTTACCAGGCCATTGCGGAAAAACATTGTCCCAGGTTGGCTACAATAAGGCATAGTGTGAACTGTGCTCCTACCACAGTGAGCTATCCGAAACCGATCTTAATGGGTAGAATAAGCATCAGGGCTCTAGCTGGCTGTCCGTGGCAGATGCAGGAGGGCGGAAAGGCAGCCAACTCTCCATAGGATACACCCCATGGTAATGGATTGGAGACAGAAGCCTGAAATCATGACGTGCAGAAATGTCACTAAGGGCCAGCGTAGTACAAGTTCCGAAAGAGGCCCTGACAATTGACTAGGTGCTAGCTCACCGCTGCCAGGCTAGAAGAAGTCAATCCGCCGCCATCCTTTCCAGGCCATTGCGGAAAGACATTGACCCAGGTTGGCTACACTAAGGCATAGTGTGAATTGTGCTCCTACCACAGTGAGCTATCCGAAACCGATCTTAATGTGTAGAATAAACATCAGGGCTCTACCTGGCTGTCCGTGGCAGATGCAGGAGGGCGGGAAGGCAGCCAACTCTCGATAGGATACATCCCAGGGTAATGGATTGGAGACAGAAGACTGAAATCATCACGTGCAGAAATGTCACAAAGGGCCAGCGTAGTACAAGTTACGAAAGAGCCCCTGACAATTGACTAGGTGCTAGCTCACCGCGGCCAGGCCAGAAGAACTCAATCCGCCGCTATCCTTTCCAGGCCATTGCGGAACGACATTGTCCCAGGTTGGCTACACTAAGGCATAGTGTGAACTGTGCTCCTACCACAGTGGGCTAACCGAAACCGATCTTAATGGGTAGAATAAGAATCAGGGCTCTAGCTGGCTGTCCATGGCAGATGCAGGAGGGCGGGAAGGCAGCCAACTCTCCATAGACTACATCCCAGGGTAATGGATTGGAGACAGAAGCCTGAAATCATCACGTGCAGAAATGTCACTAAGGGCCAGCGTAGTACAAGTTCCAAAAGAGGCCCTGACAGTTGACTAGGTGCTAGCTCACCGCAGACAGGCCAGAAGAACTCAATCCGCCGCCATCCTTACCAGGCCATTGCGGAAAGACATTGTCCCAGGTTGGCTACAATAAGGCATAGTGTGAACTGTGCTCCTACCACAGTGAGCTATCCGAAACCGATCTTAATGGGTAGAATAAGCATCAGGGCTCTAGCTGGCTGTCCGTGGCAGATGCAGGAGGGCGGAAAGGCAGCCAACTCTCCATAGGATACACCCCATGGTAATGGATTGGAGACAGAAGCCTGAAATCATGACGAGCAGAAATGTCACTAAGGGCCAGCATAGTACAAGTTCCGAAAGAGGCCCTGACAATTGACTAGGTGCTAGCTCACCGCGGCCAGGCCAGAAGAACTCAATCCGCCGCTATCCTTTCCAGGCCATTGCGGAACGACATTGTCCCAGGTTGGCTACACTAAGGCATAGTGTGAACTGTGCTCCTACCACAGTGGGCTAACCGAAACCGATCTTAATGGGTAGAATAAGAATCAGGGCTCTAGCTGGCTGTCCATGGCAGATGCAGGAGGGCGGGAAGGCAGCCAACTCTCCATAGACTACATCCCAGGGTAATGGATTGGAGACAGAAGCCTGAAATCATCACGTGCAGAAATGTCACTAAGGGCCAGCGTAGTACAAGTTCCAAAAGAGGCCCTGACAGTTGACTAGGTGCTAGCTCACCGCAGACAGGCCAGAAGAACTCAATCCGCCGCCATCCTTACCAGGCCATTGCGGAAAGACATTGTCCCAGGTTGGCTACAATAAGGCATAGTGTGAACTGTGCTCCTACCACAGTGAGCTATCCGAAACCGATCTTAATGGGTAGAATAAGCATCAGGGCTCTAGCTGGCTGTCCGTGGCAGATGCAGGAGGGCGGAAAGGCAGCCAACTCTCCATAGGATACACCCCATGGTAATGGATTGGAGACAGAAGCCTGAAATCATGACGAGCAGAAATGTCACTAAGGGCCAGCATAGTACAAGTTCCGAAAGAGGCCCTGACAATTGACTAGGTGCTAACTCACCGCAGCCAGGCCAGAAGAACTCAATCCGCCGCCATCCTTTCCAGGCCATTGCGGAACGACATTGTCCCAGGTTGGCTACACTAAGGCATAGTGTGAACTATGCTCCTACCACAGTGGTGTCTCCGAAACCTATCTTAATGGGTAGAATAAGCATCAGGGCTCTAGCAGGCAGATGCAGGAGGGCGGAATGGCAGCCAACTCTCAATAGGATACATCCCAGGGTAATGGATTGGAGACAGAAGCCTGAAATCATCACGTGCAGAAATGTCACAAAGGGCCAGCATAGTACAAGTTCCGAAAGAGGCCCTGACAATTGACTAGGTGCTAGCTCACCGCGGCCAGGCCAGAAGAACTCAATCCGCCGCCATCCTTACCAGGCCATTGCGGAAAGACATTGACCCAGGTTGGCTACACTAAGGCATAGTGTGAACTGTGCTCCTACCACAGTGGGCTAACCGAAACCGATCTTAATGGGTAGAATAAGCATCAGGGCTTTAGCTGGCTGTCCGTGGCAGATGCAGGAGGGCGGGAAGGCAGCCAAATCTCCATAGAATACATCCCAGGGAAATGGATTGGAGACATAACCCTGAAATCATCACGTGCAGAAATGTCACTAAGGGCCAGCGTAGTACAAGTTACGAAAGAGGCCCTGACAATTGACTAGGTGCTAGCTCACCGCGGCCAGGCCAGAAGAACTCAATCCGCCGCCATCCTTTCCAGGCCATTGCGGAACGACATTGTCCCAGGTTGGCTACACTAAGGCATAGTGTGAACTGTGCTCTTACCACAGTGGGCAAACCGAAACCGATCTTAATGGGTAGAATAAGCCTCAGGGCTCTAGCTGGCTGTCCGTGGCAGATGCAGGAGGGCGGAAAGGCAGCCAACTCTCCATAGGATACACCCCATGGTAATGGATTGGACACAGAAGCCTGAAATCATGAAGTGCAGAAATGTCACTAAGGGCCAGCGTAGTACAAGTTCCGAAAGAGGCCCTGACAATTGACTAGGTGCTAGCTCACCGCAGTCAGGCCAGAAGAACTCAATCCGCCGCCATCCTTACCAGGCCATTGCGGAAAGACTTTGTCCCAGGTTGGCTACATTAAGGCACAGTGTGAACTGTGCTCCTACCACAGTGGGGTATCTGAAACCTATCTTAATGGGTAGAATAAGCATCAGGGCTCTAGCAGGCAGATACAGGAGGGCGGAAAGGCAGCCAACTCTCCATAGGATACATCCCAGGGTAATTGATTGGAGACAGAAGCCTGAAATCATCACGTGCCGAAATGTCACAAATGGCCAGCGTAGTACAAGTTACGAAAGAGGCCATGACAATTGACTAGGTGCTAGCTCACCGCTGCCAGGCCAGAAGAACTCAATCCGCCGCCATCCTTTCCAGGCCATTGCGGAAAGACATTCACCCAGGTTGGCTGCACTAAGGCATAGTGTGAACTGTGCTCCTACCACAGTGGGCTACCCGAAACCGATCTTAATGGGTAGAATAAGCATCAGGGCTCTAGCTGGCAGATGCAGGAGGGCGGAAAGGCAGCCAACTCTCCATAGGATACATCCCAGGGTAATGGATTGGAGACAGAAGCCTGAAATCATCACGTGCAGAAATGTCACAAGGGGCCAGCGTAGTACAAGTTCCAAAAGAGGCCCTGACAGTTGATTAGGTGCTAGCTCACCGCAGCCAGGCCAGAAGAACTCAATCCGCCGCCATCCTTACCAGGCCATTGCGGAAATACATTCTCCCAGGTTGGCTACATTAAGGCATAGTGTGAACTATGCTTCTACCACAGTTGGGTATCCGAAACCTATCTTAATGGGTAGAATAAGCATCAGGGCTCTAGCAGGCTGTCCGTGGCAGATGCAGGAGGGCGGAAAAGCAGCCAACTCTCCATAGGATACATCCCAGGGTAATGGATAGGAGACCGAATCCTAAAATATCACGTGCAGAAATGTCACAAAGGGCCAGCGTAGTACAAGTTATGAAAGAGGCCCTGACAATGGACTAGGTGCTGGATCACCGCTGCCAGGCCAGAAGAACTCAATCCGCCGCCATCCTTTCCAGGCCATTGCGGAAAGACATTGACCCAGGTTGGCTACACTAAGGCATAGTGTGAACTGTGCTCCTACCACAGTGGGCTACCCGAAACCGATCTTAATGGGTAGAATAAGCATCAGGGCTCTAGCTGGCTGTCCGTGGTAGATGCAGGAGGGCGGGAAGGCAGCCAACTCTCCATAGAATACATCCCAGGGAAATGGATTGAAGACAGAAGCCTGAAATCATCACGTGCAGAAATGTCACTAAGGGCCAGCGTAGTACAAGTTCAAAAAGAGGCCCTAACAGTTGACTAGGTGCTAGCTCACCGCAGCCAGGCCAGAAGAACTCAATCCGCCGCCATCCTTACCAGGCCATTGCGGAAAGACATTGTCCCAGGTTGGCTACAATAAGGCATAGTGTGAACTGTGCTCCTACCACAGTGAGCTATCCGAAACCGATCTTAATGGGTAAAATAAGCATCAGGGCTCTACCTGGCTGTCCGTGGCAGATGCAGGAGGGCGGGAAGGCAGCCAACTCTCCATAGGATACATCCCAGGGTAATCGATTGGAGACAGAAGCCTGAAATCATCACGGACAGAAATGCCACTAAGGGCCAGCGTAGTACAAGTTCCAAAAGTGGCCCTGACAATTGACTAGGTGCTAGCTCACCGCGGCCAGGCCAGAAGAACTCAATCCGCCGCCATCCTTTCCAGGCCATTGCGGAACGACATTGTCCCAGGTTGGCTACATTAAGGCATAGTGTGAACTATGCGCCTACCACATTGGGGTATCCGAAACCTATCTTAATGGGTAGAATAAGCATCAGGGCTCTAGCAGGCAGATGCAGGAGGGCGGAATGGCAGCCAACTCTCAATAGGATACATCCCAGGGAAATGGATTGGAGACAGAACCCTGAAATCATCACGTGACGAAATGTCACTAAGGGCCAGCATAGTACAAGTTCCAAAAGAGGCCCTGACAATTGACTAGGTGCTAGCTCACCGCAGCCAGGCCAGAAGAACTCAATCCGCCGCCATCCTTACCAGGCCATTGCGGAAAGACATTGTCCCAGGTTGGCTACATTAAGGCATAGTGTGAACTATACTCCTACCACAGTTGGGTATCTGAAACTGATCTTAATGGGTAGAATAAGCATCAGGGCTCCAGCTGGCAGTCCGTGGCAGATGCAGGAGGGCGCAAAGGCAGCCAACTCTCCATAGGATACATCCCAGGGTAATGGATTGGAGACAGAAGCCTGAAATCCTCACGTGCAGAAATGTCACTAAGGGCCAGCGTAGTACAAGTTACGAAAGAGGCCCTGACAATTGACTAGGTGCTAGCTCACCGCGGCCAGGCCAGAAGAACTCAATCCGCCGCCATCCTTTCCAGGCCATTGCGTAACGACATGGTCTCAGGTTGGCTACACTAAGGCATAGTGTGAACTGTGCTCCTACCACAGTGGGCTAACCGAAACCGATCCTAATGGGTAGAATAAGCATCAGGGCTCTAGCTGGCTGTCCGTGGCACATGCAGGAGGGCGGAAAGGCAGCCAACTCTCCATAGGATACACCCCATGGTAATGGATTGGAGACAGAAGCCTGAAATCATGAAGTGCAGAAATGTCACTAAGGGCCAGCATAGTACAAGTTCCGAAAGAGCCCCTGACAATTGACTAGGTGATAGCTCAGCGCAGCCAGGCCAGAAGAACACAATCCGCCTCCATCCTTACCAGGCCATTGCGGAAAGACATTCTCCCAGGTTGGCTACATTAAGGCATAGTGTGAACTATGCTCCTACCAGAGTTGGGTATCTGAAACCGATCTTAATGGGTAGAATAAGCATCAGGGCTCTAGCTGGCTGTCCGTGGCAGATGCAGGAGGGCGCAAAGGCACCCAACTCTCCATAGGATACATCCCAGGGTAATGGATTGGAGACAGAAGCCTGAAATCATCACGTGCAGAAATGTCACTAAGGGCCAGCGTAGTACAAGTTCCAAAAGAGGCCCTGACAGTTGACTAGGTGCTAGCTCACCGCAGCCAGGCCAGAAGAACTCAATCCGCCGCCATCCTTACCAGGCCATTGCGGAAAGACATTGTCCCAGGTTGGCTACATTAAGGCATAGTGTGAACTATGCTCCTACCACAGTGGTGTATCTGAAACCTATCTTAATGGGTAGAATAAGCATCAGGGCTCTAGAGGCAGATGCAGGAGGGCGGAATGGCAGCCAACTCTCCATAGGATACATCCCAGGGTAATGGATTGGAGACAGAAGCCTGAAATCACCGCGTGCAGAAATGTCACAAAGGGCCAGCGTAGTACAAGTTACGAAAGAGGCCCTGACAATTGACTAGGTGCTAGCTCACCGCGGCCAGGCCAGAAGAACTCAATCCGCCGCTAACCTTTCCAGGCCATTGCGGAACGACATTGTCCCAGGTTGGCTACACTAAGGCATAGTGTGAACTGTGCTCCTACCACAGTGGGCTAACCGAAACCGATCTTAATGGGTAGAATAAGAATCAGGGCTCTAGCTGGCTGTCCATGGCAGATTCAGGAGGGCGGGAAGGCAGCCAACTCTCCATAGAATACATCCCAGGGTAATGGATTGGAGACAGAAGCCTGAAATCATCACGTGCAGAAATGTCACAAAGGGCCAGCGTAGTACAAGTTCCAAAAGAGGCCCTGACAGTTGACTAGGTGCTAGCTCACCGCAGACAGGCCAGAAGAACTCAATCCGCCGCCATCCTTACCAGGCCATTGCGGAAAAACATTGTCCCAGGTTGGCTACAATAAGGCATAGTGTGAACTGTGCTCCTACCACAGTGAGCTATCCGAAACCGATCTTAATGGGTAGAATAAGCATCAGGGCTCTAGCTGGCTGTCCGTGGCAGATGCAGGAGGGCGGAAAGGCAGCCAACTCTCCATAGGATACACCCCATGGTAATGGATTGGAGACAGAAGCCTGAAATCATGACGTGCAGAAATGTCACTAAGGGCCAGCGTAGTACAAGTTCCGAAAGAGGCCCTGACAATTGACTAGGTGCTAGCTCACCGCTGCCAGGCTAGAAGAAGTCAATCCGCCGCCATCCTTTCCAGGCCATTGCGGAAAGACATTGACCCAGGTTGGCTACACTAAGGCATAGTGTGAATTGTGCTCCTACCACAGTGAGCTATCCGAAACCGATCTTAATGTGTAGAATAAACATCAGGGCTCTACCTGGCTGTCCGTGGCAGATGCAGGAGGGCGGGAAGGCAGCCAACTCTCGATAGGATACATCCCAGGGTAATGGATTGGAGACAGAAGACTGAAATCATCACGTGCAGAAATGTCACAAAGGGCCAGCGTAGTACAAGTTACGAAAGAGCCCCTGACAATTGACTAGGTGCTAGCTCACCGCGGCCAGGCCAGAAGAACTCAATCCGCCGCTATCCTTTCCAGGCCATTGCGGAACGACATTGTCCCAGGTTGGCTACACTAAGGCATAGTGTGAACTGTGCTCCTACCACAGTGGGCTAACCGAAACTGATCTTAATGGGTAGAATAAGAATCAGGGCTCTAGCTGGCTGTCCATGGCAGATGCAGGAGGGCGGGAAGGCAGCCAACTCTCCATAGACTACATCCCAGGGTAATGCATTGGAGACAGAAGCCTGAAATCATCACGTGCAGAAATGTCACTAAGGGCCAGCGTAGTACAAGTTCCAAAAGAGGCCCTGACAGTTGACTAGGTGCTAGCTCACCGCAGACAGGCCAGAAGAACTCAATCCGCCGCCATCCTTACCAGGCCATTGCGGAAAGACATTGTCCCAGGTTGGCTACAATAAGGCATAGTGTGAACTGTGCTCCTACCACAGTGAGCTATCCGAAACCGATCTTAATGGGTAGAATAAGCATCAGGGCTCTAGCTGGCTGTCCGTGGCAGATGCAGGAGGGCGGAAAGGCAGCCAACTCTCCATAGGATACACCCCATGGTAATGGATTGGAGACAGAAGCCTGAAATCATGACGAGCAGAAATGTCACTAAGGGCCAGCATAGTACAAGTTCCGAAAGAGGCCCTGACAATTGACTAGGTGCTAGCTCACCGCAGCCAGGCCAGAAGAACTCAATCCGCCGCCATCCTTTCCAGGCCATTGCGGAAAGAAATTGTCCCAGGTTGGCTACATTAAGGCACAGTGTGAACTATGCTCCTACCACAGTGGGGTATCTGAAACCTATCTTAATGGGTAGAATAAGCATCAGTGCTCTAGCTGGCAGATGCAGGAGGGCGGAAAGGCAGCCAACTCTCCATAGGATACATCCCAGGGTAATGTATTGGAGACAGAAGCCAGAAATGTCACAAGGGGCCAGCGTAGTACAAGTTCCAAAAGAGGCCCTGACAGTTGATTAGGTGCTAGCTCACCGCAGCCAGGCCAGAAGAACTCAATCCGCCGCCATCCTTACCAGGCCATTGCGGAAAGACATTGTCTCAGGTTGGTTACATTAAGGCATAGTGTGAACTATACTCCTACCACAGTTGGGTATCCGAAACCTATCTTAATGGGTAGAATAAGCATCAGGGCTCTAGCTGGCTGTCCGTGGCAGATGCAGGAGGGCGGAAAGGCAGCCAACTCTCCATAGGATACATCCCAGGGTAAAGGATAGGACACCGAATCCTAAAATATCACGTGCCGAAATGTCACAAAGGGCCAGCGTAGTACAAGTTACGAAAGAGGCCCTGACAATGGACTAGGTGCTAGATCACCGCTGCCAGGCCAGAAGAACTCAATCCGCCGCCTTCCTTTCCAGGCCATTGCGGAAAGACATTGACCCAGGTTGGCTACACTAAGGCATAGTGTGAACTGTGCTCCTACCACAGTGGGCTAACCGAAACCGATCTTAATGGGTAGAATAAGCATCAGGGCTCTAGCTGGCTGTCCGTGGTAGATGCAGGAGGGCGGGAAGGCAGCCAACTCTCCATAGAATACATCCCAGGGAAATGGATTGGAGACAGAAGCCTGAAATCATCACGTGCAGAAATGTCACTAAGGGCCAGCGTAGTACAAGTTCCAAAAGAGGCCCTGACAGTTGACTAGGTGCTAGCTCACCGCAGCCAGGCCAGAAGAACTCAATCCGCCGCCATCCTTATCAGGCCATTGCGGAAAGACATTGTCCCAGGTTGGCTACAATAAGGCATAGTGTGAACTGTGCTCCTACCACAGTGAGCTATCCGAAACCGATCTTAATGGGTAGAATAAGCATCAGGGCTCTAGCTGGCTGTCCGTGGCAGATGCAGGAGGGCGGAAAGGCAGCCAACTCTCCATAGGATACACCCCATGGTAATGGATTGGAGACAGAAGCCTGAAATCATCATGGACAGAAATGTCACTAAGGGCCAGCGTAGTACAAGTTCCAAAAGAGGCCCTGACAATTGACTAGGTGCTAGCTCACCGCGGCCAGGCCAGAAGAACTCAATCCGCCGCCATCCTTTCCAAGCCATTGCGGAACGACATTGTCCCAGGTTGGCTACACTAAGGCATAGTGTGAACTATGCTCCTACCACAGTGGTGTCTCCGAAACCTATCTTAATGGGTAGAATAAGCATCAGGGCTCTAGCAGGCAGATGCAGGAGGGCGGAATGGCAGCCAACTCTCAATAGGATACATCCCAGGGTAATGGATTGGAGACAGAAGCCTGAAATCATCACGTGCAGAAATGTCACAAAGGGCCAGCATAGTACAAGTTCCGAAAGAGGCCCTGACAATTGACTAGGTGCTAGCGCACCGCGGCCAGGCCAGAAGAACTCAATCCGCCGCCATCCTTACCAGGCCATTGCGGAAAGACATTGACCCAGGTTGGCTACACTAAGGCATAGTGTGAACTGTGCTCCTACCACAGTGGGCTAACCGAAACCGATCTTAATGGGTAGAATAAGCATCAGGGCTTTAGCTGGCTGTCCGTGGCAGATGCAGGAGGGCGGGAAGGCAGCCAAATCTCCATAGAATACATCCCAGGGAAATGGATTGGAGACATAACCCTGAAATCATCACGTGCAGAAATGTCACTAAGGGCCAGCGTAGTACAAGTTACGAAAGAGGCCCTGACAATTGACTAGGTGCTAGCTCACCGCGGCCAGGCCAGAAGAACTCAATCCGCCGCCATCCTTTCCAGGCCATTGCGGAACGACATTGTCCCAGGTTGGCTACACTAAGGCATAGTGTGAACTGTGCTCTTACCACAGTGGGCAAACCGAAACCGATCTTAATGGGTAGAATAAGCCTCAGGGCTCTAGCTGGCTGTCCGTGGCAGATGCAGGAGGGCGGAAAGGCAGCCAACTCTCCATAGGATACACCCCATGGTAATGGATTGGACACAGAAGCCTGAAATCATGACGTGCAGAAATGTCACTAAGGGCCAGCGTAGTACAAGTTCCGAAAGAGGCCCTGACAATTGACTAGGTGCTAGCTCACCGCAGTCAGGCCAGAAGAACTCAATCCGCCGCCATCCTTACCAGGCCATTGCGGAAAGACTTTGTCCCAGGTTGGCTACATTAAGGCACAGTGTGAACTGTGCTCCTACCACAGTGGGGTATCTGAAACCTATCTTAATGGGTAGAATAAGCATCAGGGCTCTAGCAGGCAGATACAGGAGGGCGGAAAGGCAGCCAACTCTCCATAGGATACATCCCAGGGTAATTGATTGGAGACAGAAGCCTGAAATCATCACGTGCAGAAATGTCACAAATGGCCAGCGTAGTACAAGTTACGAAAGAGGCCCTGACAATTGACTAGGTGCTAGCTCACCGCTGCCAGGCCAGAAGAACTCAATCCGCCGCCATCCTTTCCAGGCCATTGCGGAAAGACATTCACCCAGGTTGGCTGCACTAAGGCATAGTGTGAACTGTGCTCCTACCACAGTGGGCTACCCGAAACCGATCTTAATGGGTAGAATAAGCATCAGGGCTCTAGCTGGCTGTCCGTGGCAGATGCAGGAGGGCGGAAAGGCAGCCAACTCTCCATAGGATACATCCCAGGGAAATGGATTGGAGACAGAAGCCTGAAATCATCACGTGCAGAAATGTCACTAAGGGCCAGTGTAGTACAACTTACGAAAGAGTCCCTGACAATTGACTAGGTGCTAGCTCACCGCGGCCAGGCCAGAAGAACTCAATCCGCCGCCATTCTTTCCAGGCCATTGCGGAACGACATTGTCCCAGGTTAGCTACACTAAGGCATAGTGTGAACTGTGCTCCTACCACAGTGGGCTAACCGAAACCGATCTTAATGGGTAGAATAAGCATCAGGGCTCTACCTGGCTGTCCGTGGCAGATGCAGGTGGGCCGGAAGGCAGCCAACTCTCCATAGGATACATCCCAGGGTAATGGATTTGAGACAGAAGCCTGAAATCATCACGTGCAGAAATGTCACTAAGGGCCAGCATAGTACAAGTTCCGAAAGAGGCCCTGACAATTGACTAGGTGCTAGCTCACCGCAGCCAGGCCAGAAGAACTCAATCCGCCACCATCCTTACCAGGCCATTGCGGAAAGACATTGTCCCAGGTTGGCTACATTAAGGCATAGTGTGAACTATGTAACTACCATAGTGACTATGCGAAACCTATCTTAATGGGTAGAATTAGCATCAGGGCTCTAGCTGGCTGTCCGTGGCAGATGCAGGAGGGTGGGAAGGCAGCCAACTCTCCATAGAATATATCCCAGGGTAATGGATTGGAGACAGAAGCCTGAAATCATCACGTGCAGAAATGTCACTAAGGGCCAGCGTAGTACAAGTTCCAAAAGAGGCCCTGACAGTTGACTAGGTGCTAGCTCACCGCAGCCAGGCCAGAAGAACTCAATCCGCCGCCATCCTTACCAGGCCATTGCGGAAAGACATTGTTCCAGGTTGGCTACACTAAGGCATAGTGTGAACTGTGCTCCTACCTGGGGGATGTGCGCATGCGGGATGATTAACTAACGCGCCTGGGATTGCTCCCTGAAAAGAAAGCTTTAAAAAGTGTTTATTGGACTTCTAAAAAGTTTGAAAGTGGACTATTGGACAGTGGAACAGAAGGACAATTGATCGTTACGGATGAATCCACCCAATAAAACTGTAACAAAAGTTTTATTTCTTGCTAAGGCTCCTCAGGAAAAAGTTAGGCTGGTGGCTAAAGCCGAAAGCAATAAGATAGACGGAAATATGGCGTCGGAACAGAGTGTTGAGGCTAAAATGCAGAGAATCTTAACGATTCTTGAACCAATGTCTCAAAATATGAAAGATGTGCAAAAAGAATTACAAGAGATTAAGCATGATGTTCAAAAAAATATGATAGAAGTACAAAAAGATTTACAAGAGATTAAACAGGAACTATCAACTACCGTTATAGAGGGAAAGAAAAATGCGAAGGCTATTACTCACCAGGCAGAGGAATTGCAGAGAACAAAAGACGAGCTCAGAGGTGTTAAGAATGTGATTAAAGACTGTGTGGCCCGTTTGAATAACTTGGAGGACAGACAAAGAAGAAGGAATTTACGTTTGAGAAATTTCCCCTCTACTCTTAAGGAGGATATGAGAGCCAAATTGGCAAATTGGCTGACAGCGCTTGGAATTCAGATAGATCAAGGGGAAATGGAAAGAGTTCATTGGGTTACAAGAGGTAAAAATGAAAAACGGGACATATTAGTATGTTTTGCACGAGAATCACGAAGGGAGGAAGTTTATCGTGCACTCAGGAAAGTGAAAGATTTGAAATTTGAAGGGGTACCTGTGTGGCCTCTGTATGATCTTTCTCCGGCTACCTTAAGAGAAAGAGGAGAGATGAAGGAGATTGTGAAGTTTCTCCAAGCAAAGGGACAGAGATATACGTGGTCTTTCCCAGTAAAATTGGTGATATTTAAGGATGGGAAATGTTATACGGCCAGAAATAAATTTGAAGGACAGAAGATGTTATTGGATTTGGGATATTCGGAACAAGATGTTAAAAATGCTACGCAACAAAGCGGCGAAGGAGCAGAAGTGGAAGGAGCGGAAGGAGGGGGAGATCTCCCCCGCCCAGACAGCCAAACAAGTCAACTTAGCTCCGTTTCGTCTGGCAGAGACAGTTTGGAAGACCTTAGCGTGGATCAATTAACTGACTTGGCAAAACGTGTTAGAGTTCAAAAACAAAAAAAACAACAAAAACTGAAGAAAGAGAAGAATTGAGATCGGGTGATTTTTCTACAAGAAGTCAAAATGGAGTTGAACAAAAGAGAATTAACTTTCGCTTTCATGGAAGGGAGGAGGGCAGCGCACATTCCACAATTATGCCCTGGCTAGGACTTGTTGAGACTATCTTTGGAGTCCAGCCCTTATGGGAGATTTGGGAAGGACCAGGGCTGAGGGAGGGGAAGAGGGGGGGGGGAGGGGGGATGGGGGGAAAAATAAGAGAATATGGCTAAGGAGGACATGGGGAAAGGGAAGGTTGGGAAATATTGATAATGACTGATATTAATCTTTTGTCTTTAAATGTTAATGGACTCTCAAATCCAGGGAAAAGGTACCGGGTGGGGCAATTGACTAGACAACATAAGGTGGGAATATTGTTTTTACAGGAGACACATACAAAGAAAGAGGGGAAAACCTCCATTCCTGGTTGTTGGAATAAGATATACGAGTCGAAGGGAGCGAACAACGCCAGAGGAGTCGCAATAATGCTTAGAGATTCTATACAATTTAAATGTTGTGAACAAAGGAGGGATAGGCAAGGTAGATGGATTAAGATCAAAGGAATATTAAACGATGAAAGAGTTACTTTAGCTAGTTATTATGGACCAAATACAAATCAAAGAAACTTTCTGAAAGGCTTTTTAAGACAATTAGAGGGATTTGCACAGGGACAAACTATTGTAGCAGGAGACTTTAATATTGAGTTGGTGCATAGAGGACAGAATGATAGGAGAAAATACAATTTGGGTAAAACGGGGTACAGGGATTTACACGGAGACGAAGACCCAAGTAAAAGAATTACTTGCTTTAGCCCCCGTTATAGGTCTTTTAGTAGAATTGATTACATATTGGAAAAGGTTACAAATACATTAGAAGTGATAGAAGCACAAACATTGCCTATATGGATCTCTGACCACGCTCCCTTGAAGGTAAAGATAAGACTTAGTAATGAAACTAAGCAAAAACAATGGAGGTTCAATCCAATGGTATGTAAGGGAGAACAAGAAAGAATACAACTTGGAAGAGAAATACAGGAATATTTTAGATTTAATGATAATGGGCAAAATTATAATTCATATGTGTGGGAGGCAAAAAAAGCATATATCAGAGGGAAACTTATTAGTTTAGAAATTTCCCAAAAAAGGGAATGGAATAGACAGAGAGAAATATTGTTGCAAGATTTGCAAAGGAAACAAGGAGAATATAATAGAACAAAAGGGGTAAGACAATTAAGAGAGTATAATCAAAAGAAAAAAGAATTGGAAGCGTGGGAAGAACAGAGAATGTGGAATAAATATTTATATATTAAAAGTGAGAGACAAGGTTGGAATATAAATTCAATGAAAAGGCTAACAAGATATTTGAAAAGGAAGAAGGAAAAAAGATGGATAGAAGCATTGAGAGATAAAAATAATCTTTTATGTAAAGAAAAGGAAAAGAAAAAGAAAATAATGAAAGAATTTTATGAAGAATTATATATTGATAGTGGAGTAGAGGAATTAGCTTTGAATATAAAAAATAAATTGAGTGAGGAAGATAAAAATTTATTAAATGCAAGAATTACTAGGGAGGAAATTGAAGGGGTTATTAATGATCTCAAAAACGCGAGGTCCCCGGGGCCAGATGGCTTCACAGGGGAATATTATAAGATATATAAGGCAATTTTATTGCCACATTTGGAAAAATTATTTAATAGGGTATATATAGAAAAAGATATACCTAAAACATGGAAAGAAGCGGAGATCGTGGTAATTCCAAAACCTCAGAGAGATTTGGAACTACCAGGATCATATCGTCCTATAAGTTTGTGTAACCAAGATTATAAAATATTTGCTAAAATATTAGCAAATAGGTTAAGGGAAATCTTACCTAAAATCATTGGAGAGGATCAATACGGATTTGTGAAGGGGAGGAAAATTGGAGATCCAATAAAAACGGTGATAAATGTGGTTGAGACTGCTAGAAGGGAGAGGAGGAAGGCTTGTGTTTTGAAACTCGATGTATATAAAGCCTTTGACAAAGTTTCTCATAAATATCTATTTAGGTTATGTAGAGAATTAAATATGGGTCCAAGATTCTGTGATATGTTGCAGGAAGTATATAAGGAATGTATAGCACATGTAAGGGTGAATGGAGAAAAAACAGAAAGATTATGTATAAAAAATGGAACTAAGCAGGGATGTCCACTCTCTCCTGGGTTATTTGGTTTGGCAATAGAAGTATTGGCAAACAATATTAGAGATAATGTGCAATGGAAAGGATTTAGGATAGGAAGGGAAGAAGTTAAGTTGAATTTGTTTGCAGATGATGCAATGATTATAACTGAAGAACCTCAGAGAATGATTGAAGCGATAATACCGACATTGGAGAACTTCAGGAGGCAATCGGGGCTGTTTGTGAATATACAGAAATCAGAAATATTATTTTGGAACACACCACCAAGAGAGCAATTGGAAATAAGAAAAAGGACTGGATTAAAGCTAGGAGTTAAAAAAATAAAGTATTTAGGGGTATGGATATATAGGGACCCCTGTAAAATAATGGAAGGAAATTATAAAAGAATTTGGAAACAGATTGAAAAATTATTGAAAAAATGGAATGTAAAATTTTTGAGTAGGTTAGATAAAATAAGAGTGTTAAAGATATTTATAATGCCCAAGTTATTTTATTTGTTTCAGACACTCCCTATAGCAGTATCAGAGAAGATGTTAAAAAATTGGGATAGAAGAATTAAAGTATGGGTGGCAGATGAGAAAAGACCGAGATTGAGATATAAGTGGTTGACGACAATAAAGCAGAAAGGTGGATGGGGAATACCTAGTATAGAGGGCTACCATGATGCTTTTCAGATACAAAGATTATTAGAATTACAATATGGAGAGTCTAAATGGGCCAAATTAGAAAAAAAAATAACATAGAAGGGAAGGAATTAATATATAGAAATTGGTTACCAAGAGAACAGAGGAATTGGAGTAAAATTTTTTTGGGCACAATGAAAATATGGAATAAAAGGAAAAGAAAAATTGCACAGGAGGAAGGAAAATTAGCTACAATCTGGAAAATAAATGTGGGAGCTGAGGATGGTTTACAATGGGCATTAAATAGATTATATAGGAGAGGAATAAAGGTAATTGAAGATTTATATGATACGGGACATAATCCCAAAAATTTAAGGGAATTAGAACAATTATTGGGAGGAAGCTGGCTGCAAGCGAGGGGAATAAAGACTTATATAGATCAAGTAAGAATTAGAGAGATAGTTAATAAGGAAGATGAAATATTTGATAAAATAATAAGAAAAGTGAGGAAGAGTGAAAAAGGTATTGCAGGAATTATATATAAGGGGTTAATGACAGTGGGAGAGGAAATATATGAAGAAATAAGAGGAATATGGAGTGATGATATAAGAATAAACAGAGAAGAAGTTAAAAAGGAAATACAGAGAATGGAAAAAATAAAATATGGACGAATATGGGAAACAAGAATGAAAATAATACATAAATGGTACAGAACACCAATACAATTGTCACACTTCTTTCCAAATGTAACCGAAGAATGCTGGCACGGATGTCAAGAAAGAGGAATATTTTTACATATGATTTGGCAGTGTCAGAGAGTGCAGGTGTTTTGGAAGGAGGTAGAAAATATGATCAATAATATATATGCACTTAATATTAACTTAAATGAAAGGATAGTAATATTTCAATTGGATCTGGAGAATATAAGGCCAAAAGAGACTAGGGAAGTAGTCTGTTCCATACTTAGGTCGGCTCAATTGGTAGTAGTAAATGGATGGAAGGATGCAACTAAATGGGAAATACAGAAACTGTATGAATATATAATAGCCTCGATTGCAGTAGAGGTTCGAGAATGTCGGGAAAATTTTGAAAATGATTTAGCAAAAATAAGAAGGTGTAAAAACAAATGGAGGGAGGTCAAAAATTACCTGGAAGCGAGTGTCAGAAGTGAATTACTAAAATTACAGTTAAGAATTGTATTCCAAATGTAACCCTTAGCTCATAAATGTTATTGAATATTTACTATTTAGGGGAGGGAGGGGGTGGGGAGGGGTGGGGGGGGAAAAAAAAGGAAGAATGTATAAGTGTATATTATTTAAAAAAAATAAAAAAAATAAAAAAAATGGGTAGAATAAGCATCAGGGCTCTAGCTGGCTGTCCGTGGCAGATGCAGGAGGGCGGAAAGGCAGCCAACGCTCCATAGGATACATCCCAGGGTAATGGATTGGAGACAGAAGCCTGAAATCATCACGTGCAGAAATGTCACAAAGGGCCAGCGTAGTACAAGTTCCGAAAGAGGCCCTGACAATTGACTAGGTGCTAGCTCACCGCGGCCAGGCCAGAAGAACTCAATCCGCCGCCATCCTTTCAAGGCCATTGCGGAAAGACATTGACCCAGGTTGGCTACACTAAGGCATAGTGTGAACCTTGCTCCTCCCACAGTGGGCTAACCGAAACCGATCTTAATGGGTAGAATAAGCATCAGGGCTCTAGCTGGCTGTCCGTGGCAGATGCAGGAGGGCGGGAAGGAAGCCAACTCTCCATAGAATACATCCCAGGGAAATGGATTGGAGACAGAAGCCTGAAATCATCACGTGCAGAAATGTCACTAAGGGCCTGAGTAGTACAAGTTCCAAAAGAGGCCCTGACAGTTGACTAGGTGCTAGCTCACCGGAGCCAGGCCAGAAGAACTCAATCCGCCGCCATCCTTTCCAGGCCATTGCGGAAAGAAATTGACCCAGGTTGGCTACAATAAGGCATAGTGTGAACTGTGCTCCTACCACAGTGAGGTATCCGAAACCGATCTTAATGGGTAGAATAAGCATCAGGGCTCTAGCTGGCTGTCCGTGGCAGATGCAGGAGGGCGGAAAGGCAGCCAGCTCTCCATAGGATACACCCAATGGTAATGGATTGGAGACAGAAGCCTGAAATCATGACGTGCAGAAATGTCACTAAGGGCCAGCGTAGAACAAGTTACGAAAGAGGCCCTGACAATTGACTAGGTGCTAGCTCACCGCTGCCAGTCCAGAAGAACTCAATCCGCCGCCATCCTTTCCAGGCCATTGCGGAAAGACATTGACCCAGGTTGGCTACACTAAGGCATAGTGTGAACTGTGCTCCTACCACAGTGGGCTAACCGAAACCGATCTTAATGGGTAGAATAAGCATCAGGGCTCTAGCTGGCTGGCCGTGGCAGATGCAGGAGGGCGGGAAGGCAGCCAACTCTCCATAGAATACATCCCAGGGAAATGGATTGGAGACAGAAGCCTGAAATCATCACGTGCAGAAATGTCACTAAGGGCCAGCGTAGTACAAGTTCCAAAAGGGCCCTGACAGTTGACTAGGTGCTAGCTCACCGCAGCCAGGCCAGAAGAACTCAATCCGCCGCCATCCTTACCAGGCCATTGCGGAAAGACATTGTCCCAGGTTGGCTACATTAAGGCATAGTGTGAACTATGCTCCTACCACAGTGGGGTATCTGAAACCTATCTTAATGGGTAGAATAAGCATCAGGGCTCTAGCTGGCAGATGCAGGAAGGCGGAAAGGCAGCCAACTCTCCATAGGATACATCCCAGGGTAATGGATTGGAGACAGAAGCCTGAAATCATCACGTGCAGAAATGTCACAAGGGGCCAGCGTAGTACAAGTTCCAAAAGAGGCCCTGACAGTTGATTAGGTGCTAGCTCACCGCAGCCAGGCCAGAAGAACTCAATCCGCCGCCATCCTTACCAGGCCATTGCGGAAAGACATTGTCACAGGTTGGCTACATTAAGGCATAGTGTGAACTATACTCCTACCACAGTTGGGTATCCGAAACCTATCTTAATGGGTAGAATAAGCATCAGGGCTCTAGCTGGCTGTCCGTGGCAGATGCAGGAGGGCGGAAAGGCAGCCAACTCTCCATAGGATACATCCCAGGGTAATGGATAGGAGACCGAATCCTAAAATATCACGTGCAGAAATGTCACAAAGGGCCAGCGTAGTACAAGTTCCGAAAGAGGCCCTGACAATGGACTAGGTGCTAGCTCACCGCAGCCAGGCCAGGAGAACTCAATCCGCCGCCATCCTTACCAGGCCATTGCGGAAAGACATTGTCCCAGGTTGGCTACATTAAGGCATAGTGTGAACTATGCTCCTATCACAGTGGGGTATCTGAAACCTATATTAATGGGTAGAATAAGCATCAGGGCTCTAGCTGGCTGTCCGTGGCAGATGCAGGAGGGTGGGAAGGCAGCCAACTCTCCATAGAATACATCCCAGGGAAATGGATTGGAGACAGAAGCCTGAAATCATCACGTGCAGAAATGTCACAAAGGGCCAGCGTAGTACAAGTTCCAAAAGAGGCCCTGACAGTTGACTAGGTGCTAGCTCACCGCCGCCAGGCCAGAAGAACTCAATCCGCCGCCATCCTTACCAGGGCATTGCGGAAAGACATTGTCCCAGGTTGGCTACAATAAGTCATAGTGTGAACTGTGCTCCTACCACAGTGGGCTACCCGAAACCGATCTTAATGGGTAGAATAAGCATCAGGGCTATAGCTGGCTGTCCGTGGCAGATGCAGGAGGGGGGAAAGGCAGCCAACTCTCCATAGGATACACCCCATGGTAATGGATTGGAGACAGAAGCCTGAAATCATCACGTGCAGAAATGTCACTAAGGGCCAGCGTAGTACAAGTTCCAAAAGAGGCCCTGACAGTTGACTAGGTGCTAGCTCACCGCAGCCAGGCCCAAAGAACTCAATCCGCCGCCATCCTTACCAGGCCATTGCACAAAGACATTTTCCCAGGTTGCCTACAATAAGGCATAGTGTGAACTGTGCTCCTACCACAGTGAGCTATCCGAAACCGATCTTAATGGGTAGAATAAGCATCAGGGCTCTAGCTGGCTGTCCGTGGCAGATGCAGGAGGGCGGGAAGGCAGCCAACTCTCCATAGAATACATCCCAGGGAAATGGATTGGAGACAGAAGCCTGAAATCATCACGTGCAGAAATGTCACTAAGGGCCAGAATAGTACAAGTTCCGAAAGAGGCCCTGACAATTCACTAGGTGCTAGCTCACCGCTGCCAGGCCAGAAGAACTCAATCCGCCGCCATCCTTTCCAGGCCATTGCGGAAAGACATTGACCCAGGTTGGCTACACTAAGGCATAGTGTGAACTGTGCTCCTCCCACAGTGGGCTATCCGAAACCGATCTTAATGGGTAGAATAAGCATCAGGGCTCTAGCTGCCTGTTCGTGGCAGATGAAGGAGGGCGGGAAGGCAGCCAACTCTCCATAGAATACATCCCAGGGTAATGGATTGGAGACAGAAGCCTGAAATCATCACGTGCAGAAATGTCACAAAGGGCCATCGTAGTACAAGTTCCGAAAGAGGCCCTGACAATTGACTAGGTGCTAGCTCACCGCAGCCAGGCCAGAAGAACTCAATCCGCCGCCATCCTTACCAGGCCATTGCGGAAAGACATTGTCCCACGTTGGCTACATTAAGGCATACTGTGATCTATGCTCCTACCACACTTGGGTTCCTGAAACCTATCTTAATGGGTAGAATAAGCATCAGGGCTCTAGCTGGCTATCCGTGGCAGATGCAGGAGGGCGGAAAGGCAGCCAACTCTCCATAGGATACATCCCAGGGTAATGGATTGGAGACAGAAGCCTGAAATCATCACGTGCAGAAATGTCACAAAGGGCCAGCGAAGTACAAGTTACAAAAGAGGCCCTGACAATTGACTAGGTGCTAGCTCACCGCTGCCAGGCCAGAAGAACTCAATCCCCCGCCATCCTTTCCAGGCCATTGCGGAAAGACATTGACCCAGGTTGGCTACACTAAGGCATAGTGTGAACTGTGCTCCTACCACAGTGGGCTAACCGAAACCGATCATAATGGGTAGAATAAGCATCAGGGCTCCAGCTGGCTGTCCGTGGCAGATGCAGGAGGGCGGAAAGGCAGCCAACTCTCCATAGGATACATCCCAGGGAAATGGATTGGAGACAAAAGCCTGAAATCATCACGTGCAGAAATGTCACTAAGGGCCAGCGTAGTACAAGTTCCAAAAGAGGCCCTGACAGTTGACTAGGTGCTAGCTCACCGCAGCCAGGCCAGAAGAACTCAATCCGCCGCCATCCTTTCCAGGCCATTGCGGAAAGACATTGACCCAGGTTGGCTACAATAAGGCATAGTGTGAACTGTGCTCCTACCACAGTGAGCTATCCGAAACCGATCTTAATGGGTAGAATAAGCATCAGGGCTCTAGCTGGCTGTCCGTGGCAGATGCAGGAGGGCGGAAAGGCAGCCAACTCTCCATAGGATACATCCCAGGGTAATGGATTGGAGACAGAAGCCTGAAATCATCATGTGCAGAAATGTCACAAAGGGCCAGCGTAGTACAAGTTACGAAAGAGGCCCTGACAATTGACTAGGTGCTAGCTCACCGCTGCCAGGCCAGAAGAACTCAATCCGCCGCCATCCTTTCCAGGCCATTGCGGAAAGACATTGACCAAGGTTGGGTACACTAAGGCATAGTGTGAACTGTGCTCCTACCACAGTGGGCTAACCGAAACCGATCTTAATGGGTAGAATAAGCATCAGGGCTCTAGCTGCCTGTCCGTGGCGAACGCAGGAGGGTGGGAAGGCAGCCAACTCTCCATAGAATACATCCCAGGGAAATGGATTGGAGACAGAAGCCTGAAATCATCACGTGCAGAAATGTCACTAAGGGCCAACGTAGTACAAGTTCCAAAAGAGGCCCTGACAGTTGACTAGGTGCTAGCTCAGCGCAGCCACGCCAGAAGAACTCAATCCGCCGCCATCCTTTCCAGGCCATTACAGAAAGACATTGACCCAGGTTGGCTACACTAAGGCTAGTGTGAACTGTGCTCCTAACACAGTGGGCTAACCGAAACCGATCTTAATGGGTAGAATAAGCATCAGGGCTCTAGCCCTAGCCCTAGCCCTAGCCCTAGCCTTTGCCTGAGACATGGCCCTAAGTCTTGCCCTGATCCTAGCCCGAGCCAGAGCCCTAACCCAAACCCTATCTCTAGCCCTATTCCTATTCCTATTCCTAGTCCTAAGCCTAGCCCTAGCCCTAGCCCTAGCCCTAGCTTTGGCCCTAACCCTAACCCTAACACTAAGACTATCACTAACCCTAACCCAAGTTGTAGCCCGAAGCATAAGCCTAAACCTAGCCGGAACCGAAGCCCGAACCCTAACACAAACCCTAACCGTAGCCGTAAGCCCTAGCCGTAGCCGTAGCCGTAGCCGTAGCCGTAGCCCTACCCCTACCCCAACACCTACCCCTACCCCTACGTCTAACCCAAACCCAAACCCTAGCTCTAGCCCTATTCCTAATCCTAATCCTAAGCCTAAGCCTAGCCCTAGCCCTAGTCTTAGCCCTAGCCCTAGCCCTAGCCGTAGCTCTAGCCCTAGCCCTAGCTCTAGCCCTAGACCTAGACCTAGACCTAGACCTAGACCTAGACCTAGACCTAGACCTAGCCGTAGCCTTTGGCCTAGCCCTAGCCCTCGCCCTCGCCCTCGCCCTCGCCCTCGCCCTAACCCTACCCCAACCCTACCCCTACCCCAAACCCTACCCCTACCCCTACGTCTAACCCAAACCCAAACACAAACCCTAGCTCTAGCCCTATGCCTAATCCTAATCCTAATCCTAAGCCTAAGCCTAGCCCTAGCCCTAGTCTTAGCCCTAGCCCTAGCCCTAGCCCTAGTTCTAGCCCTAGTCCTAGCCCTAGCCCTAGCTCTAGCCCTAGCCCTAGCCCTAGCCGTAGCCCTAGACCTAGACCTAGACCTAGACCTAGACCTAGACCTAGCCGTAGCCTTTGGCCTAGCCCTAGCCCTAGCCCTAGCCCTAGCCCTCGCCCTCGCCCTCGCCCTAACCCTAACCATAATCTTAACCCTCACCATAACCCTAAATCTAACCCTAACCCAAACCCTAACCTTGCCCAGCATTAGCCCTAGCCCTAGCCCTCATCCTAACCGTCACCCTCACCCTCACCCTCACCCTAACCCTAACCCAAGCCCTAACCGTAGCCCATCCCGAGCCCGAACCCGAGCCCTAGCCTTAGCCCTAGCCCTAGCACTAGCACTAGCACTAGCCGCAGCCCTAGCCCTACCCCTAGCCCTGACGGTAGCCCTAGCCCTAGCCCTAACACAAACCCTAGCTCTAGCCCTATTCCTATTCCTATTCCTAAGCCTATGCCTAGACCTAGACCTAGACCTAGACCTAGCCGTAGCCGTAGCCGTAGCCGTAGCCCTAGCCCTAGCCCTAGCCCTAGCCCTAGTCCTAGCCCTAGCCCTAGCCCTAGCCCTAGCCCTAGCACTAGCACTAGCACTAGCACTAGCACTACCACTAGGCTTAGCCGTAGCCCTAGCCCCAGCCCTAGCCCTAACCCTAGTCGTAGCCCTAAACCTAAGCCTATCCCTAGCCTGAAACGTAGCCCGAACCGTAGCCCGAACCATAACACAAATCCTAACACTAACCCTAGCCCTAGCCCCAGCCCTAGACTTAGCCGTATCCATAACCCTACCCCTACCCCTACCCCTACCCCTACCCCTACCCCTACCAATACCAGTACCCCTACCTCTAAACACAACACTATCTCTAGCCCTAATCCTAGTCTTAGTCCAAAGCCTAAGCCTAAGCCTAGCCCCAGCCCTAGCCCTAACCCTAACCCTAACCCTAACCCTATCCCTAAGCCAAACCCTAACCTTTGCCCAGTCATAGCCCTAGCCCTAACCCTCACCTTAACCCTCTCCCTCTCCCTCTCCCTCACCCTAACCCTCACCCTCACCCTCACCCTCACCCAAACCCTAACCTTACCCAGCCCTAGCCCTAACCCTTGCCCTAAAACCTAACACTAACCCTAACACTAACCCTAACCCTAACGCTAACCCTAACCCTAACCCTAGCCCTAGCACTAGCCCTAGCCCAATCCTAAGCTTAACCTTAACCCTAGCCCTAGCCCTCGCCGTACCCCTACCCCTAATCCTACCCCAGCCCTAGCCCTCGGCCTAGGCCTAGCAGAGGCCTAGCCCTAGAAGTAGTCCTAGTCCTAGTCCAAACCCTAAACCTAGCCCAGCCCTAGCTCTAGTGCTAGCGCTAACGCAAACGCTAACCCAAACCCTAACCCTAACCCTAGCCCTAGCCCTAGCCCTAGTGGTACCACTAGGCCTAAGCCTAAACCAAACCCTAGCCCTAGCCCGAGCCCGAGCCCGAGCCCAATCCTAACCTTAACCTTAACCCTAGCCCTAGCCCTCGCCGTAACCCTAACCCTAATCCTACCCCAGCCCTAGCCCTCGGCCTAGGCCTAGCACAGCCCTAGCCCTAGAAGTAGTCCTAGTCCTAGTCCTACTCCTAGTCCTACTAATAGTGCTAGACCTAGTCCTAGTTTTAGTCCAAGTCCTAGTCCTAACCCTAAACCTAAACCTAGCCCAGGCCTACCTCTAGTGTTAGCGCTAACGCAAACGCTAACCCAAACCCTAACCCTAATCTTATCCCTAGCCCTAACCCTAACACTTACCCTAACCCTAGCCCAAGCCTTAACCCTAGCCCTAAGGCTAACCCTAGCCCTAGCCCTAGCCCTAGTCGTACCACTAGGCCTCAGCCTAAACCAAACCCTAACCCGAATGCTAGCCCTAGCCCTAGGCCTAGCCCTAGCCCAAGCCCTCACCCTCACCCACACCCTCACCCTCACCCTCACCCTCACCCTCACCCTCACGCTAGCTCAGCCCTTTATCTAACGCTAGCCCAACCCATCGCCCTGACCGTAACCCTAACATTAGCCCTAGCCCTAACCCTAACCCTCACCCTCACCCTAAACCAAACCCTAAACTTAGCCCAGCCCTAGCCCTAACCCTGGCCCTAAAACCTAACCCTAACCCTAACACTAAACTTAACCCTAACCCTAGCCGTAGCACTCGCCCTCGAAGTACCCCTACCCCTAGCCCTAGCCCCAGCCCTAGCCCTCGGCCTAGGCCTAGCATAGCCCTAACCCTAGAAGTAGTCCTAGTCCTAGTCCTAGTCCAAGTCCTAGTCCTAGTCCTAACCCTAACCTTAGCCCAGCCCTAGCCCTAGTGCAAACTCTAACCCTAACCCTAAACCTAATCTTATTCCTAGCCCTAATCCTAACCCTAACCCTAACCCTGGCCCTAGCCCAAGTCCAAGCCCTAGCCCTAGCCCTAGCCCTAGCTTAAGCCCTACCCCTAGCCGTAGCACTAGGCCTAACCCTAACCCTAAGCGTAAGCCTAAGCCTAAGCCTAACCCTAGCCTTACCCTAGCCGGAACCCTAACACAAACCATAACACTAAGCCTAGCCCTAGCCCTAGCCCAAACACTAACCCTCACCTTCACCCTCACCCTCGCCCTAGCCCTGCTCTGGCCATAGACATAGAAATAGCCTGAAACCTAACCCTAGACCTAAGCCTAATCTTAGCCCGAGCCTGAGCCCGAGCCCGAGCCCGAGCCCGAGCCCGAACCCTAGTCGTAGCACTAGGCCTAGGCCTAAACCAGACCCTAACCCTAACTCTAACCGTAACGCTAGTCCTAGCCCTAGGCCTAGCATAGCCCTAGCCCTAGAAGTAGTCCTAGTCCTAGTCCTAGTCCTAGTCCTAGTCCTAGTCCTAGTCCTAGTCCTAGTCCTAGTCCTAGTCCTAGTCCTAGTCCTAGTCCTAGTCCTAACCCTAACCGTAGCCCAGCCCTAGCCCTAGTGCAAACTCTAACCCTAACCCTAACCCTAACCCTAATCTTATCCCTAGCCCTAAACCTAACCCTAACCCTAACCCTAACCCTGGCCCAAGCCCAAGTCCTAGCCCTAGCCCTAAGCCTAACCCGAGCCCTAGCCCTAGCCCTAGCCCTAATACTAACCCTCACCTTCACCCTCACCCTAACCCTAGCCCTGGTCTGGCCCTAGTCCTAACAACACCCCTAACTCTAACCCTGGCCCTAAGCCTAATCCTAGCCCGAGCCCGAGCCCAAGCCTGAGCCCGAGCTTTAGCCATAGTCATAATTGTTGCACTAGGCCTAGGCCTAGGCCTAATCCTAAATCTAGCCCTAGGCCTAGCCCTAGCCCTAGCCCTAGCCCTAGCCCTAGGCCTAGCCCTAGCCCTAGCCCTAGCCCTAGCCCTAGCCCTAGCCCTAGCCCTAACCCTAGCCCTAGCCCTAGCCCTAGCCCTAGTCTTGCCCGAGCCCTAGCCCTAGCCTTAGCCCTAGCCCTAGCCCTAGCCCTAGCCCTAGTCCTAGTCCTAGTCCTAGTCCTAGTCCTAGTCCTAGTCCTAGTCCTAGTCCTAGTCCTAGCCCTAGCCCTAGTCCTAGCCCTAGCCCTAGCCCTAGCCCTAGCCCTAGCCCTAGCCGCAGCCCTTCCCTAGGCCTAGCCCTGACAATAGCTTAAGCCCTACCCCTAGCCGTAGCACTAGGCCTAACCCTAACCCTAAGCGTAAGCCTAAGCCTAAGCCTAAGCCTAGCCTTACCCTAGCCGGAAGCCTAACACAAACCATAACACTAAGCCTAGCCCTAAGCCTAGCCCTAACACTAACCCTCACCTTCACCCTCACACTCGCCCTAGCCCTGCTCTGGCCGTAGACATAGATATAGCCCGAAACCTAACCCTAGAACTAAGCCTAATCCTAGCCCGAGCCTGAGCCCGAGCCTGAGCCCGAGCCCGAGCCCGAGCCCGAGCCCTAGTCGTACCACTAGGCTTAGGCATAAACCAGATGCTAACCCTAACTCTAACCGTAACCCTAATCCTAGCCCTAGGCCTAGCATAGCCCTAGCCCTAGAAGTAGTCCTAGTCCTAGTCCTAGTCCTAGTCCTAGTCCTAGTCCTAGTCCTAGTCCTAGTCCTAGTCCTAGTCCTAGTCCTAACCCTAACCGTAGCCCAGCCCTAGCCCTAGTGCAAACTCTAACCCTAACCCTAACCCTAATCTTATCCCTAGCCCTAACCCTAACCCTAACCCTGGCCCAAGCCCAAGCCCTAGCCCTAGCCCGAAGCCTAACACTAGCCCTGGCCCTGGCCCTAGCCCTAGCCCTAGCCCTAGCCCTAGCCCTAGCCCTAGCCCAAGCCCTAGCCCTAGCCCTAGCCCTAGCCCTAGCCCTAATACTACCCCTCACATTCACGTTCACCCTTACCCTAGTCCTGGCCTGGCCCTAGTCCTAGCAATAGCCCTAACCCTAACCCTGGCCCTAAGCCAAATCCTACCCCGAGCCCGAGCCCGAGCCCAAGCCCGAGCCCGAGCTTTAGCCATAGCCATAATCGTAGCACTAGGCCTAGGCCTAATCCTAATCCTAACCCTAACCCTAGCCCTAGCTCTAGCCCTAACCCTAGCCCGAGCCCGAGCCCGAGCCCGAGCCCGAGCCCGAGCCCGAGCCCGAGCCCGAGCCCGAGCCCGAGCCTTAGGCCTAGAACTAGTCCTAGTCCTAGTCCTAGTTTTAGTCCTAGTCCTAGTCCTAGTCCTAACCCTAACCGTAGCCCAGCCCTAGCCCTAGTGCAAACTCTAACCCTACATCTAACATCCTAGTCCTAGTCCTAGCCCTAGCCCTAGCCCTAGTCCTAGCCCTAACCCTAGCCCTAGCCCTAGCCCTAGCCGCAGCCCTTCCCTAGGCCGAGCCCTGACACTAGCTTAAGCCCTACCGCTAGCTGTAGCACTAGGCCTAACCCTAACCCTAAGCGTAAGCCTAAGCCTAAGCCTAACCCTAGCCTTACCCTAGCCGGAACCCTAACACAAACCATAACACTAAGCCTAGCCCTAGCCCTAGCCCTAACACTAATCCTCACCTTCACCCTCATCCTCGCCTTAGCCCTGCTCTGGCCGTAGACGTAGAAATATCCCGAAACCTAACCCTAGACCTAAGCCTAATCCTAGCCCGAGTCTGAGCCCGAGCCCGAGCCCGAGCCCTAGTCGTAGCACTAGGCCCAGGCCTAAACCAGACCCTAACCCTAACTCTAACCGTAACCCTAATCCTAGCCCTAGTCCTAGCATAGCCCTAGCCCTAGCCCTAGCCCTAGCCCTAGCCCTAGCCCTAGTCCTAGTCCTAGTCCTAGTCCTAGTCCTAGTCCTAGTCCTAGTCCTAGTCCTAGTCCTAGTCCTAGCCCTAATACTACCCCTCACTTTCACGCTCACCCTAACCCTAGCCCTGGCCTGGCCCTACTCCTAGCAATAGCCCTAACCCTAACCCTGGTCCTAAGCCAAATCGTAGCCTGAGCCCGAGCCCGAGCCCAAGCCCGAGCCCGAGCTTTAGCCATAGACATAATCGTAGCACTAGGCCTAGGCCTAATCTTAACCCTAACCCTAGCTCTAGCTCTAGCCCTAGCCCTGGCCCTAGCCCTAGCCCTAGCCCTAGCCCCAGCCCTAGCCCTAGCCCTAGCCCTAGCCCTAGCCCTAGCCCTAATACTAACCCTCACCTTCACCCTCACCCTCACCCTAGCCCTGGCCTGCACCTAGTCCTAGCTATAGCCCTAACCCTAACCCTGGCCCTAAGCCAAATCCTAGCCCGAGCCCAAGCCCAAGCCCGAGCCCGAGCTTTAGCCATAGCCATAATCGTAGCACTAGGCCTAGGCCTAATCCTAACCCTAACCCTAACCCTAGCCCTAGCTCTAGCCCTAGCCCTAGTCCTAGCCCTAGCCCTAGCCCTAGCCCTAGCCCTAGCCCTAGCCCTAGTCCTAGTCCTAGTCCTAACCCTAACCGTAGCCCAGCCCTAGCCCTAGTGCAAACTCTAACCCTAACCCTAACCCTAATCTTATCCCTAGCCCTAACCCTAAACCTAACCCTGACCCAAGCCCAAGCCCAAGCCCCAGCCCTAGCCTTAAGCCTAACACTAGCCCTAGCCCTAGCCCTAGTCCTAGCCTTAGCCCTAGCCCTAATACTAACCTTCACCTTCTCCCTCACCCTAACCCTAGCCCTGACCTGGCCCTAGTCCTCGCAATAGCCCTAACCCTAACCCTGGCCCTAAGCCTAATCCTAGCCCGAGCCCAAGCCCGAGCATAAGCCCGAGCCCGAGCTTTAGCCATAGACATATTCGTAGCACTAGGCCTAGCCCTAGCCCTAGCCTTAGCCCTAGCCGTAGCCCTAGCCGTAGCCCTAGCGTAGCCCTAGCCCTAGCCCTAGCCCTAGCCCTAGCCCTAGCCCTAGCCCTAGCCCTACCCTAGCCCTAGCCCTAATACAAACCCTCACCTTCACCCTCACCCTAGCCCTGGCCTGGCCCTAGTCCTAGCAATAGCCCTAACCCTAACCCTGGCCCTAAGCCTAATCCTAGCCCGAGCCCAAGCCCGAGCATAAGCCCGAGCCCGAGCTTTAGCCATAGACATATTCGTAGCACTAGGCCTAGCCCTAGCCCTAGCCGTAGCCCTAGCCCTAGCCGTAGCCCTAGCCCTAGCCCTAGCCCTAGCCCTAGCCCTAGCCCTAGCCCTAGCCCTAGCCCTAGCCCTAGCACTAGCACTAGCCCTACCCTAGCCCTAGCCCTAATACTAACCCTCACCTTCACCCTCACCCTAGCCCTGGCCTGGCCCTAGTCCTAGCAATAGCCCTAACCCTAACCCTGGCCCTAAGCCAAATCCTAGCCCGAGCCCGAGCCCGAGCCCAAGCCCAAGCCCGAGCCCGAGCTTTAGCCATAGCCATAATCGTAGCACTAGGCCTAGCCCTAATCCTAACCCTAGCCCTAGCCGTAGCTCTAGCCCTAGCCCTAGCCCTAGCCGTAGTCCTAGTCCTAGTCCTAACCCTAACCGTAGCCCAGCCCTAGCCCTAGTGCAAACTCTAACCCTAACCCTAATCTTATCCCTAGCCCTAACCCTAAACCTAACCCTGGCCCAAGCCCAAGCCCAAGCCCTAGCCCTAAGCCTAACACTAGCCCTGGCCCTAGCCCTAACTCTAGCCCTAGCCCTAGCCCTAGCCCTAGCCCTAGCCCTAGCCCTAGCCCTAGCCCTAGCCCAAGCCCTAGCCCTAGCCCTAGCCCTAGCCCTAATACTACCCCTCACCTTCACCCTCACCCTCACCCTAGCCCTGGCCTGGCCCTACTCCTAGCAATAGCCCTAACCCTAACCCTGGCCCTAAGCCAAATCTTAGCCCGAGCCCGAGCTCGAGCCCAAGCCCGAGCCCGAGCTTTAGCCATAGCCATAATCGTAGCACTAGGCCTAGGCCTAACCCTAACCCTAGCCCTACCTCTAGCCCTAGCCCTAGCCCTAGCCCTAGCCCTAGCCCTAGCCTTAGCCCTAGAACTAGTCCTAGTCCTAGTCCTAGTCCTAGTCCTAGTCCTAGTCCTAGTCCTAGTCCTAGTCCTAGTCCTAGTCCTAACCCTAACCGTAGCCCAGCCCTAGCCCTAGTGCAAACTCTAACCCTACATCTAACATCCTAGTTCTAGTCCTAGTCCTAGTCCAAGTCCTAGCCCTAGCCCTAGTCCTAGCCCTAACCCTAGCTCTAGCCCTAGCCCTAGCCGCAGCCCTTCCCTAGGCCTTGCCCTGACACTAGCTTAAGCCCTACCGCTAGCCGTAGCACTAGGCCTAAGGCTAACCGTAAGCGTAAGCCTAAGCCTAAGCCTAACCCTAGCCTTACCCTAGCCGGAACCCTAACACAAACCATAACACTAAGCCTAGCCCTAGCCCTAGCCCTAACACTAATCCTCACCTTCACCCTCACCCTCGCCCTAGCCCTGCTCTGGCCGTAGACGTAGAAATAGCCCGAAACCTAACCCTAGACCTAAGCCTAATCCTAGCCCGAGTCTGAGCCCGAGCCCGAGTCCGAGCCCGAGCCCGAGCCTGAGCCCTAGTCGTAGCACTAGGCCCAGGCCTAAACCAGACCCTAACCCTAACTCGAACCGTAACCCTAATCCTAGCCCTAGGCCTAGCATAGCCCTAGCCCTAGCCCTAGCCCTAGCCCTAGCCCTAGTCCTAGTCCTAGTCCTAGTCCTAGTCCTAGTCCTAGTCCTAGTCCAAGTCCTAGTCCTAGTCCTAGTGCTAACCCTAACCGTAGCCCAGCCCTAGCCCTAGTGCAAACTCTAACCCTACATCTAACATCCTAGTTCTAGTCCTAGTCCTAGTCCAAGTCCTAGCCCTAGCCCTAGTCCTAGCCCTAACCCTAGCTCTAGCCCTAGCCCTAGCCGCAGCCCTTCCCTAGGCCTAGCCCTGACACTAGCTTAAGCCCTACCGCTAGCCGTAGCACTAGGCCTAAGGCTAACCGTAAGCGTAAGCCTAAGCCTAAGCCTAACCCTAGCCTTACCCTAGCCGGAACCCTAACACAAACCATAACACTAAGCCTAGCCCTAGCCCTAGCCCTAACACTAATCCTCACCTTCACCCTCACCCTCGCCCTAGCCCTGCTCTGGCCGTAGACGTAGAAATAGCCCGAAACCTAACCCTAGACCTAAGCCTAATCCTAGCCCAAGTCTGAGCCCGAGCCCGAGTCCGAGCCCGAGCCCGAGCCTGAGCCCTAGTCGTAGCACTAGGCCCAGGCCTAAACCAGACCCTAACCCTAACTCGAACCGTAACCCTAATCCTAGCCCTAGGCCTAGCATAGCCCTAGCCCTAGCCCTAGCCCTAACCCTAGACCTAGTCCTAGTCCTAGTCCTAGTCCTAGTCCTAGTCCTAGTCCTAGTCCTAGTCCAAGTCCTAGTCCTAGTCCTAACCCTAACCGTAGCCCAGCCCTAGACCTAGTGCAAACTCTAATCCTAACCCTAACCCTAATCTTATCCCTAGCCCTAGCCCTAACCCTAACCCTGGCCCAAGCTAAAGCCCTAGCCCTAGCCCTAGCCCTAAGCCTAACACTAGCCCTGGCCCTGGTCCTAGCCCTAGCCCTAGCCCTAGCCCTAGCCCTAGCCCTAGCCCTAGCCCTAGCCCTAGCCCTAGCCCTAGCCCTAGCCCTAATACTAACCCTCACCTTCACCCTCACCCTAACCCTAGCCCTGGCCTGTCCCTAGTCCTAGCAATACCCCTAACCCTAACCCTGGCCCTAAGCCAAATCCTAGCCCGAGCCCGAGCCCGAGCCCAAGCCCGAGACCGAGCTTTAGCCATAGCCATAATCGTAGCACTAGGCCTAGGCCTAATCCTAACCCTAGCCCTAGCCATAGCCCTAGCCCTAACCCTAACAATAACCCTAACCCTAACCCTAACCCAAAACCTAAACTTAGCCCAGCCCTAGCCCTAACCCTGGCCCTAAAACCTAACCCTAACCCTAACCCTAACCCTAACCCTAAACTTACCCCTAAACCTAGCCGTAGCACTCGCCCTCGAAGTACCCCTACCACTATCCCTAGCCCCAGCCCTAGCCCTCGGCCTAGGCCTAGCATAGCCCTAACCCTAGAAGTAGTCCTAGTCCTAGTCCAAGTCCTAGTCCTAGTCCTAGTCCTAACCCTAACCTTAGCCCAGCCCTAGCCCTAGTGCAAACTCTAACCCTAACCCTAACCCTAACCCTAATCTTATTCCTAGCCCTAATCCTAACCCTAACCCTGGCCCTAGCCCAAGTCCTAGCCCTAGCCCTAGCCCTAGCCCTAGCCCTAGCCCTAATACTAACCCTCACCTTCACCCTCACCCTAACCCTAGCCCTGGTCTGGCCCTAGTCCTAACAATAGCCCTAACCCTAACCCTGGCCCTAAGCCTAATCGTAGCCCGAGCCCGAGCCCAAGCCCAAGCCCGAGTTTAAGCCATAGCCATAATCGTTGCACTAGGCCTAGTCCTAGGCCTAATCCTAGCCCTAGTCTTGCCCTAGCCCTAGCCCTAGTCTTGCCCTAGCCCTAGCCCTAGCCCTAGCCCTAGCCCTAGCCCTAGCCCTAGCCCTAGCCCTAGCCCTAGCCCTAGCCCTAGCCCTAGCCCTAGCCCTAGCCCTAGCCCTAGCCCTAGCCGCAGCCCTTCCCTAGGCCTAGCCCTGACACTAGCTTAAGCCCTACCCCTAGCCGTAGCACTAGGCCTAACCCTAACCCTAAGCGTAAGCCTAAGCCTAAGCCTAACCCTAGCCTTACCCTAGCCGGAACCCTAACACAAACCATAACACTAAGCCTAGCCCTAGCCCAAACACTAACCCTCACCTTCACCCTCACCCTCGCCCTAGCCCTGCTCTGGCCATAGACATAGAAATAGCCTGAAACCTAACCCTAGACCTAAGCCTAATCTTAGCCCGAGCCTGAGCCCAAGCCCGAGCCCGAGCCCGAGCCCGAACCCTAGTCGTAGCACTAGGCCTAGGCCTAAACCAGACCCTAACCCTAACTCTAACCGTAACCCTAGTCCTAGCCCTAGGCCTAGCATAGCCCTAGCCCTAGAAGTAGTCCTAGTCCTAGTCCTAGTCCTAGTAATAGTCCTAGTCCTAGTCCTAGTCCTAGTCCTAGTCCTAGTCCTAGTCCTAGTCCTAGTCCTAGTCCTAGTCCTAGTCCTAGTCCTAGTCCTAGTCCTAACCCTAACCGTAGCCCAGCCCTAGCCCTAGTGCAAACTCTAACCCTAACCCTAACCCTAACCCTAATCTTATCCCTAGCCCTAACCCTAACCCTAACCCTAACCCTAACCCTGGCCCAAGCCCAAGTCCTAGCCCTAGCCCTAAGCCTAACCCGAGCCCTAGCCCTAGCCCTAGCCCTAATACTAACCCTCACCTTCACCCTCACCCTAACCCTAGCCCTGGTCTGGCCCTAGTCCTAACAACACCCCTAACTCTAACCCTGGCCCTAAGCCTAATCCTAGCCCGAGCCCGAGCCCAAACCTGAGCCCAAGCTTTAGCCATAGTCATAATTGTTGCACTAGGCCTAGGCCTAGGCCTAATCCTAAATCTAGCCCTAGCCCTAGGCCTAGCCCTAGCCCTAGCCCTAGCCCTAGCCCTAGCCCTAGCCCTAGCCCTAACCCTAACCCTAGCCCTAGCCCTAGCCCTAGCCTAGCCCTAGTCTTGCCCGAGCCCTAGCCCTAGCCCTAGCCCTAGTCCTAGTCCTAGTCCTAGTCCTAGTCCTAGTCCTAGTCCTAGTCCTAGTCCTAGTCCTAGCCCTAGCCCTAGTCCTAGCCCTAGCCCTAGCCCTAGCCCTAGCCACAGCCCTTCCCTAGGCCTAGCCCTGACAATAGCTTAAGCCCTACTCCTAGCCGTAGCACTAGGCCTAACCCTAACCCTAAGCGTAAGCCTAAGCCTAAGCCTAACCCTAGCCTTACCCTAGCCGGAAGCCTAACACAAACCATAACACTAAGCCTAGCCCTAAGCCTAGCCCTAACACTAACCCTCACCTTCACCCTCACACTCGCCCTAGCCCTGCTCTGGCCGTAGACGTAGATATAGCACGAAACCTAACCCTAGACCTAAGCCTAATCCTAGCCCGAGCCTGAGCCCGAGCCCGAGCCCGAGCCCTAGTCGTAGCACTAGGCTTAGGAATAAACCAGATGCTAACCCTAACTCTAACCGTAACCCTAATCCTAGCCCTAGGCCTAGCATAGCCCTAGCCCTAAAAGTAGTCCTAGTCCTAGTCCTAGTCCTAGTCCTAGTCCTAGTCCTAGTCCTAGTCCTAGTCCTAGTCCTAACCCTAACCGTAGCCCAGCCCTAGCCCTAGTGCAAACTCTAACCCTAACCCTAACCCTAATCTTATCCCTAGCCCTAACCCTAACGCTAACCCTGGCCCAAGCCCAAGCCCTAGCCCTAGCCCGAAGCCTAACACTAGCCCTGGCCCTGGCCCTAGCCCTAGCCCTAGCCCTAGCCCTAGCCCTAGCCCTAGCCCTAGCCCTCGCCCTAGCCCTAGCCCTAGCCCTAGCCCTAGCCCTAGCCCTAGCCCTAGCCCTAATACTACCCCTCACATTCACGTTCACCCTTACCCTAGCCCTGGCCTGGCCCTAGTCCTAGCAATAGCCCTAACCCTAACCCTGGCCCTAAGCCAAATCCTACCCCGAGCCCGAGCCCGAGCCCAAGCCCGAGCCCGAGCTTTAGCCATAGCCATAATCGTAGCACTAGGCCTAGGCCTAATCCTAACCCTAAACCTAGCCGTAGCTCTAGCCCTAACCCTAGCCCGAGCCCTAGCCCGAGCCCTAGCCAGAGCCAGAGCCCGAGCCCGAGCCCGAGCCCGAGCCCGAGCCTTAGGCCTAGAACTAGTCCTAGTCCTAGTCCTAGTTTTAGTCCTAGTCCTAGTCCTAGTCCTAACCCTAACCGTAGCCCAGCCCTACCCCTAGTGCAAACTCTAACCCTACATCTAAAATCCTAGTCCTAGTCCTAGTCCTAGTCCTAGTCCTAGTCCTAGTCCTAGCCCTAGCCCTAGTCCTAGCCCTAACCCTAGCCCTAGCCCTAGCCCTAGCCGCAGCCCTTCCCTAGGCCGAGCCCTGACACTAGCTTAAGCCCTACCGCTAGCTGTAGCACTAGGCCTAACCCTAACCCTAAGCGTAAGCCTAAGCCTAAGCCTAACCCTAGCCTTACCCTAGCCGGAACCCTAACACAAACCATAACACTAAGCCTAGCCCTAGCCCTAGCCCTAACACTAATCCTCACCTTCACCCTCATCCTCGCCTTAGCCCTGCTCTGGCCGTAGACATAGAAATAGCCCGAAACCTAACCCTAGACCTAAGCCTAATCCTAGCCCGAGTCTGAGCCCGAGCCCGAGCCCGAGCCCTAGTCGTAGCACTAGGCCCAGGCCTAAACCAGACCCTAACCCTAACTCTAACCGTAACCCTAATCCTAGCCCTAGTCCTAGCATAGCCCTAGCCCTAGCCCTAGCCCAAGCCCTAGTCCTAGTCCTAGTCCTAGTCCTAGCCCTAATACTACCCCTCACTTTCACCCTCACCCTCACCCTAGCCCTGGCCTGGCCCTACTCCTAGCAATAGCCCTAACCCTAACCCTGGCCCTAAGCCAAATCGTAGCCTGAGCCCGAGCCCGAGCCCAAGCCCGAGCCCGAGCTTTAGCCATAGACATAATCGTAGCACTAGGCCTAGGCCTAATCTTAACCCTAACCCTAGCCCTAGCTCTAGCCCTAGCCCTGGCCCTAGCCCTAGCCCTAGCCCTAGCCCTAGCCCTAACCCTAGCCCTAGCTCTAGCCCTAGCCCTGGCCCTAGCCCTAGCCCTAGCCCTAGCCCTAGCCCTAGCCCTAGCCCTAGCCCTAGCCCTAGCCCTAGCCCTAGCCCTAGCCCTAGCCCTAGCCCTAATACTAACCCTCACCTTCACCCTCACCCTCACCCTAGCCCTGGCCTGCACCTAGTCCTAGCTATAGCCCTAACCCTAACCCTGGCCCTAAGCCTAATCCTAGCCCGAGCCCAAGCCCGAGCATAAGCCCGAGCCCGAGCTTTAGCCATAGACATATTCGTAGTACTAGGCCTAGCCCTAGCCCTAGCCCTAGCCGTAGCCCTAGCCCTAGCCCTAGCCCTAGCCCTAGCCCTAGCCCTAGCCCTAGCCCTAGCCCTAGCCCTAGCCCTAGGCCTAATACTAACCCTCACCTTCACCCTCACCCTAGCCCTGGCCTGGCCCTAGTCCTAGCAATAGCCCTAACCCTAACCCTGGCCCTAAGCCAAATCCTAGCCCTAGCCCTAGCCCGAGCCCAAGCCCAAGCCCGAGCCCGAGCTTTAGCCATAGCCATAATCGTAGCACTAGGCCTAGCCCTAATCCTAACCCTAACCCTAGCCCTAGCTCTAGACCTAGCCCTAGCCCTAGCCCTAGCCCTAGCCCTAGCCCTAGCCGTAGTCCTAGTCCTAGTCCTAACCCTAACCGTAGCCCAGCCCTAGCCCTAGTGCAAACTCTAACCCTAACCCTAATCTTATCCCTAGCCCTAACCCTAACCCTAAACCTTACCCTGGCCCAAGCCCAAGCCCAAGCCCTAGCCCTAAGCCTAACACTAGCCCTGGCCCTAGCCCTAGCCCTAGCCCTAGCCCTAGCCCTAGCCCTAGCCCTAGCCCTAGCCCTAGCCCTAGCCCTAGCCATAGCCCTAGCCCTAGCCCTAGCCCTAGCCCTAGCCCTAGCCCTAGCCCTAGCCCTAGCCCAAGCCCTAGCCCTAGCCCTAGCCCTAATACTACCCCTCACCTTCACCCTCACCCTAACCCTAGCCCTGGCCTGGCCCTACTCCTAGCAATAGCCCTAAACCTAACCCTGGCCCTAAGCCAAATCTTAGCCCGAGACCGAGCTCGAGCCCAAGCCCGAGCCTGAGCTTTAGCCATAGCCATAATCGTAGCACTAGGACTAGGCCTAATCCTAACCCTAACCCTAGCCCTACCTCTAGCCCTAGCCCTAGCCCTAGCCCTAGCCCTAGCCCTAGCCCTAGCCCTAGCCCTAGCCCTAGCCTTAGCCCTAGAACTAGTCCTAGTCCTAGTCCTAGTCCTAGTCCTAGTCCTAGTCCTAGTCCTAGTCCTAGTTCTAGTCCTAGTCCTAGTCCTAGTCCTAGTCCTAGTGCTAACCCTAACCGTAGCCCAGCCCTAGCCCTAGTGCAAACTCTAACCCTACATCTAACATCCTAGTTCTAGTCCTAGTCCTAGTCCAAGTCCTAGCCCTAGCCCTAGTCCTAGCCCTAACCCTAGCTCTAGCCCTAGCCATAGCCGCAGCCCTTCCCTAGGCCTAGCCCTGACACTAGCTTAAGCCCTACCGCTAGCCGTAGCACTAGGCCTAAGGCTAACCGTAAGCGTAAGCCTAAGCCTAAGCCTAACCCTAGCCTTACCCTAGCCGGAACCCTAACACAAACCATAACAATAAGCCTAGCCCTAGCCCTAGCCCTAACACTAATCCTGACCTTCACCCTCACCCTCGCCCTAGCCCTGCTCTGGCCGTAGACATAGAAATAGCCCGAAACCTAACCCTAGACCTAAGCCTAATCCTAGCCCGAGTCTGAGCCCGAGCCCGAGTCCGAGCCCGAGCCCAAGCCTGAGCCCTAGTCGTAGCACTAGGCCCAGGTCTAAACCAGACCCTAACCCTAACTCGAACCGTAACCCTAATCCTAGCCCTAGGCCTAGCATAGCCCTAGCCCTAGCCCTAGCCCTAGCCCTAGCCCTAGCCCTAGTCCTAGTCCTAGTCCTAGTCCTAGTCCTAGTCCTAGTCCTAGTCCAAGTCCTAGTCCTAGTCCTAACCCTAACCGTAGCCCAGCTCTAGACCTAGTGCAAACTCTAATCCTAACCCTAACCCTAATCTTATCCCTAGCCCTAGCCCTAACCCTAACCCTGGCCCAAGCTAAAGCCCTAGCCCTAGCCGTAGCCCTAAGCCTAACACTAGCCCTGGCCCTGGTCCTAGCCCTGGCCCTGGTCCTAGCCCTAGCCCTAGCCCTAGCCCTAGCCCTAATACTAACCCTCACCTTCACCCTCACCCTAACCCTAGCCCTGGCCTGGCCCTAGTCCTCGCAATAGCCCTAACCCTAACCCTGGCCCTAAGCCTAATCCTAGCCCGAGCCCGAGCCCGAGCATAAGCCCGAGCCCGAGCTTTAGCCATAGACATATTCATAGCACTAGGCCTAGCCCTAGCCGTAGCCGTAGCCGTAGCCCTAGCCCTAGCCCTGGCCGTAGCCCTAGCGTAGCTCTAGCCCTAGGCCTAGCATAGCCCTAGCCCTAGCCCTAGCCCTAGCCCTAGCCCTAGCCCTAGCCCTAGCCCTAGTCCTAGTCCTAGTCCTAATCCTAGTCCTAGTCCTAGTCCTAGTCCTAGTCCTAGTCCTAACCCTAACCGTAGCCCAGCCCTAGCCCTAGTGCAAACTCTAACCCTAACCCTAATCTTATCCCTAGCCCTAACCCTAACCCTAAACCTGGCCCAAGCTAAAGCCCTAGCCCTAGCCCTAAGCCTAACACTAGCCCTGGCCCTGGCCCTAGCCCTAGCCCTAGCCCTAGCCCTAGCCCTAGCCCTAGCCCTAGCCCTAGCCCTAGCCCTAGCGGTAATACTAACCCTCACCTTCACCCTCACCCTAACCCTAGCCCTTGCCTGGCCCTAGTCCTAGCAATAGCCCTAACCCTAACCCTGGCCCTAAGCCAAATCCTAGCCCGAGCCCGAGCCCGAGCCCAAGCCCAAGCCGAGCTATAGCCATAGCCATAATCATAGCACTAGGCCTAGGCCTAATCCTAACCTTAACCCTAGCCCTAGCCCTAGCCCTAGCCCTAGCCCTAGCTCTAGCTCTAGCCCTATCCCCAGCCCTAGCCTCAGCCCTAGCCCTAGTCCTAGTCCTAGTCCTAGTCCTAGTCCTAACCCTAACCGTAGCCCAGCCCTAGCCCTAGTGCAAACTCTAACCCTAACCCTAACCCTAATCTTATCCCTAGCCCTAACCCTAACCCTTACACTGGCCGAAGCTAAAGCCCTAGCCCTAGCCTTAAGCCTAACCCTAGCCCTAGCCCTAGCCCTAGCCCTAGCCTTAGCCCTAATACTAACCTTCACCTTCTCACTCACCCTAACCCTAGCCCTGACCTGGCCCTAGTCCTCGCAATAGCCCTAACCCTAACCCTGGCCCTAAGCCTAATCCTAGCCCGAGCCCGAGCCCGAGCAGAAGCCCGAGCCCGAGCTTTAGCCATAGACATATTCGTAGCACTAGGCCTAGCCCTAGCCCTAGCCCTAGCGTAGCCCTAGCCCTCGCCCTAGCCCTAGCCCTAGTCCTAGCCCTAGCCCTAGCCCTAATACTAACCCTCACCTTCACCCTTACCCTAACCCTAGCCCTGGCCTGGCTCTAGTCCTAGCAATAGCCCTAACCCTAACCCTGGCCCTAAGCCAAATCCTAGCCCGAGCCCGAGCCCAAGCCCAAGCCCAAGCCCAAGCCCGAGCTTTAGCCATAGCCATAATCGTAGCACTAGGCCTTGGCCTAAACCTAATCCTAACCCTAACCCTAGCCCTAGCTCTAGCCCTCGCCCTCGCCCTCGCCCTAGCCCTAGCCCTCGCCCTAGTCCTAGTCCTAACCCTAACCGTAGCCCAGCCCTAGCCCTAGTGCAAACTCTAACCCTAACCCTAATCTTATCCCTAGCCCTAACCCTAAACCTAACCCTGGCCCCAGTGGCGGATGGTGGGCTTCAGGGCTGGGTGTTCACAGCCCTAAGTCCCAGGGAGGCGGGGGCTGCTGAAGGTGCTGGGTGGAGCTTAAGAGGTCACTGGGTGGAGCTTAAGAGGTCACTGGGTGGAGCTTAAGAGGTCGCTGGGTGGAGCCTAAGAGTTCACTAGGCGGAGCCCCGGTTCAGAAAGTCTCAGAACCAGATAGGTGGGACCACAGCCAATCTGATGTGTTCCCTGGCTGAGTCTTAAAGTGCAATGAAGCCGGATTAAACCTGAGGTGTGACTGCAGCCAATGTGAAAAGAAAATTACTGGTCACATGGCTGATGTCTTCTGTGCCTATGAAAGTGGACTTAAGCTAGATTAATCCCTAGAAGAGGAAGAAAAAGAAGAAGAGGAGGATGAGGAAGAAGAAGAAGAAGAGTTGGCTTTTCTACCCCGCTTTTCTAACCCATTTAAGGGGACTCAAAGCGGATGACAAACTTTCTGTTCTTCCCCCCACAACAGACACCCTGTGAGGTAGGTGGGGCTGTGAGAGCTCAGAAGAGAGCTGTGACTAGCCCATAGCCACCTAGCAAGCTTGGCTCATGTGAAAGTGGACTGAAGCTGGATTAATCCCTAGAAGAAGCAGAAGCAGCAATGGCTTTTCTACCCCGGTTTTCTCTCCCATTTAAGGGGACTCAAAGCGGCTGACAAACTTTCTGTTCTTCCCCCCACAACAGACACCCTGTGAGGTAGGTGGGGCTGTGAGAGCTCAGAAGAGAGCTTTGACTAGCCCATAGCCACCTAGCAAGCTTGGCTCATGTGAAAGTGGACTGAAGCTGGATTAATCCCTAGAAGAAGCAGAAGCAGCAATGGCTTTTCTACCCCATTTTTCTCTCCCATTTAAGGGGACTCAAAGCGGCTGACAAACTTTCTGTTCTTCCCCCCACAACAGACACCCTGTGAGGTAGGTGGGGCTGTGAGAGCTCAGAAGAGAGCTGTGACTAGCCCATAGCCACCTAACAAGCTTGGCTCATGTGAAAGTGGACTGAAGCTGGATTAATCCCTAGAAGAAGCAGAAGCAGCAATGGCTTTTCTACCCCGTGTTTCTCTCCCATTTAAGGGGACTCAAAGCAGCTGACAAACTTTCTGTTCTTCCCCTCACAACAGACACCCTGTGAGGTAGGTGGGGCTGTGAGAGCTCAGAAGAGAGCTGTGACTAGCCCATGGCCACCTAGCAAGCTTGGCTCATGTAAAAGTGGACGGAAGCTGGATTAAACCTCTGGTTTGACTGCAGCCAAAGTGAAGAGAAAATTATTGGTCACATGGCTGATGTCTTCTGTGCCTATGAAAGTGGACTAAAGCTAGATTAATCCCGAGAATAAGAAGCTAATGTCAGGGCTAGGCCTAGGGAAGGGCTGCGGCTAGGGCTAGGGCTAGGGCTAGGGTAAGGCTAGGGCTAGGGCCAGGGCTAGGGCTAGGGCTAGGGCTAGGGCTAGGGCTAGGGCTAGGGCTAGGGCTAGGGCTAGGGCTAGGGCTAGGGCTAGGGCTAGGGTTACGGTTAGGGTTAGGATTAGGGTTAGGGTTTGGTTTAGGCCTAGGCCTAGTGCTACGACTAGGGCTAGGGCTAGGGCTAGGGCTAGGGCTAGGGCTAGGGCTCGGCGTCGGCCTCGGTTTCGGGCTCGGCGTCGGCCTCGGCCACGAGCTCGGGCTAGGATTAGGCTTAGGTCTAGTGTTAGGTTTCCATCTATTTCTACGTCTATGGCCAGAGCAGGGCTAGGGTGAGGGTGAGGGTGAAGGTGAGGGTTAGTGTTAACGCTAGGATTTGTGTTAGGGTTCCGGCTAGGGTTAGGGCTAGGGTTAAGCTTAGGCTTAGGCTTACGCTTAGGGTTAGGGTGAGGGTGAGGGAGAGGGAGACGGTTAGGGTGAGGGTTAGGGCTAGGGCTAGTGTTATGGTTACGGTTAGGGCGACGGGTTGGGCTAGGGCTAGAGCCAGGGCTGAGGTAGCATGAGGGTGAGGGCTAGACATATTCGTAGCACTAGGCCTAGGCCTAGGCCTAGGCCTAGCCCTAGCCCAAGACCTAGCGTAACCCTAGCCCTAGCCCTAGCCCTAGCCCTAGCCCTAGCCCTAGCCCTAGCCCGAGCCCGAGCCCGAGCCCGAGCCCGAGCCCTAGCCCGAGCCCTAGCCCTAGCCCTAGCCCTAGCCCTAGCCTAGCCTAGCCCTAGCCCTAATACTAACCCTCACCTTCACCCTCACCCTCACCCTAGCCCTGGCCTGGCCCTAGTCCTAGCAATAGCCCTAACCCTAACCCTGGCCCAAAGCGAAATCCTAGCCCGAGCCCGAGCCCGTGCCCGAGCCCAAGCCCGAGCGGGGTAGAAAAGCCAACGCTACTACTTCTAGGGATTAATCTAGCTTTAGTCCACTTTCATAGGCACAGAAGATATCAGCCATGTGACCAAGAATTTTCCCTTCACTTTGGCTGCAGTCACACTAGAGCTTTAATCCAGCTTCCGTCCACTTTCACATGAGCCAAGCTTGCTAGGTGGCCATGGGCTAGTCACAGCTCTCTTCTGAGCTCTCACAGCCCCACCTACCTCACAGGTTGTCTGGTGTGGGGGGAAGAACAGAAAGTTTGTCAGCTGATTTGAGTCCCTTTAAATGGGAGAGAAAACCAGGGTAGAAAAGCCATTGCTGCTTCTGCTTCTTCTAGGGATTAATCCAGCTTCAGTCCACTTTCACATGAGCCAAGCTTGCTAGGTGGCTATGGGCTAGTCACAGCTCTCTTCTGAGCTCTCACAGCCCCACCTACCTCACAGGGTGTCTGTTGTGGGGCGAAGAACAGAAAGTTTGTCAGCTGCTTTGAGTCCCCTTAAATGGGAGAGAAAACCGGAGTAGAAAAGCCATTGCTGCTTCTGCTTCTTCTAGGGATTAATCCAGCTTCAGTCCACTTTCACATGAGCCAAGCTTGCTAGGTGGCTATGGGCTAGTCACAGCTCTCTTCTGAGCTCTCACAGCCCCACCTACCTCACAGGGTGTCTGTTCTGCGGGGAAGAACAGAAAGTTTGTCAGCCGCCTTGAGTCCCTTTAAATGGGTGAGAAAAGCGGGGTAGAAAAGCCAACGCTGATTCTTCTAGGGATTAATCTAGCTTTAGTCCACTTTCATAGGCACAGAAGATATCAGCTATGTGACCAATAATTTTCTCTTCACTTTGGCTGCAGTCACACCAGAGCTTTAATCCAGCTTCCGTCCACTTTCACATGAGCCAAGCTTGCTAGGTGGCCATGGGCTAGTCACAGCTCTCTTCTGAGCTCTCACAGCCCCACCTACCTCACAGGGTGTCTGTTGTGGGGGGAAGAACAGAAAGTTTGTCAGCTGCTTTGAGTCCCCTTAAATGGGAGAGAAAACCGGGGTAGAAAAGCCATTGCTGCTTCTGCTTCTTCTAGGGATTAATCCAGCTTCAGTCCACTTTCACATGAGCCAAGCTTGCTAGGTGGCTATGGGCTAGTCACAGCTCTCTTCTGAGCTCTCACAGCTCCACCTACCTCACAGGGTGTCTGTTGTGCGGGGAAGAACAGAAAGTTTGTCAGCCGCATTGAGTCCCCTTAAATGGGTGAGAAAAGCGGGGTAAAAAAGCCAACGCTGCTTCTTCTAGGGATTAGTCTAGCTTTAGTCCACTTTCATAGGCACAGAAGATATCAGCCATGTGACCAATAATTTTCTCTTCACTTTGGCTGCAGTCACACCAGAGCTTTAATCCAGCTTCCGTCCACTTTCACATGAGCCAAGCTTGCTAGGTGGCTATGGGCTAGTCACAGCTCTCTTCTGAGCTCTCACAGCCCCACCTACCTCACAGGGTGTCTGTTGTGCGGGGAAGAACAGAAAGTTTGTCAGCCGCCTTGAGTCCCCTTAAATGGGTGAGAAAAGCGGGGTAGAAAAGCCAACGCTGCTTCTTCTAGGGATTAATCTAGCTTTAGTCCACTTTCATAGGCACAGAAGATATCAGCCATGTGACCAATAATTTTCTCTTCACTTTGGCTGCAGTCACACCAGAGCTTTAATCCAGCTTCCGTCCACTTTCACATGAGCCAAGCTTGCTAGGTGGCCATGGGCTAGTCACAGCTCTCTTCTGAGCTCTCACAGCCCCACCTACCTCACAGGGTGTCTGTTGTGGGGGGAAGAACAGAAAGTTTGTCAGCTGCTTTGAGTCCCCTTAAATGGGAGAGAAAACCGGGGTAGAAAAGCCATTGCTGCTTCTGCTTCTTCTAGGGATTAATCCAGCTTCAGTCCACTTTCACATGAGCCAAGCTTGCTAGGTGGCTATGGGCTAGTTACAGCTCTCTTATGAGCTCTCACAGCCCCACCTACCTCACAGGGTGTCTGTTGTGCGGGGAAGAACAGAAAGGTTGTCAGCCGCCTTGAGTCCCCTTAAATGGGAGAGAAAACCAGGGTAGAAAAGCCATTGCTTCTTCTGCTTCTTCTAGGGATTAATCCAGCTTCAGTCCACTTTCACATGAGCCAAACTTGCTAGGTTGCTATGGGCTAGTCACAGCTCTCTTCTGAGCTCTCACAGCCCCACCTACCTCACAGGGTGTCTACTGTGCGGGGAAGAACAGAAAGTTTGTCAGCCGCCTTGAGTCCCCATAAATGGGAGAGAAAACCAGGGTAGAAAAGCCATTGCTGCTTCTGCTTCTTCTAGGGATTAATCCAGCTTCAGTCCACTTTCACATGAGCCAAGCTTGCTAGGTGGCTATGGGCTAGTCACAGCTCTCTTCTGAGCTCTCACAGCCCCACCTACCTCACAGGGTGTCTGTTGTGGGGGCAAGAACAGAAAGTTTGTCAGCCGCTTTGAGTCCCCTTAAATGGTTGAGAAAAACGGGGTAGAAAAGCCATTGCTGCTTCTGCTGCTTCTAGGGATTAATCCAGCTTCAGTCCACTTTCACATGAGCCAAGCTTGCTAGGTGGCTATGGGCTAGTCACAGCTCTCTTCTGAGCTCTCACAGCCCCACCTACCTCACAGGGTGTCTGTTGTGCGGGGAAGAACAGAAAGTTTGTCAGCCGCCTTGAGTCCCCTTAAATGGGTGAGAAAAGCGGGGTAGAAAAGCCAACGCTGCTTCTTCTAGGGATTAATCTAGCTTTAGTCCACTTTCATAGGCACAGAAGATATCAGCCATGTGACCAATAATTTTCTCTTCACTTTGGCTGCAGTCACACCAGAGCTTTAATCCAGCTTCCGTCCACTTTCACATGAGCCAAGCTTGCTAGGTGGCTATGGGCTAGTCACAGCTCTCTTCTGAGCTCTCACAGCCCCACCTACCTCACAGGGTGTCTGTTGTGGGAGCAAGAACAGAAAGTTTGTCAGCCGCTTTGAGTCCCCTTAAATGGGAGAGAAACCCGGGTAGAAAAGCCATTGCTGCTTCTGCTTCTTCTAGGGATTAATCCAGCTTCAGTCCACTTTCACATGAGCCAAGCTTCCTAGGTGGCTATGGGCTAGTCACAGCTCTCTTCTGAGCTCTCACAGCCCCACCTACCTCACAGGGTGTCTGTTGTGCGGGGAAGAACAGAAAGTTTGTCAGCCGCCTTGAGTCCCCTTAAATGGGTGAGAAAAGCGGGGTAGAAAAGCCAACGCTGCTTCTTCTAGGGATTAGTCTAGCTTTAGTCCACTTTCATAGGCACAGAAGATATCAGCCATGTGACCAATAATTTTCTCTTCACTTTGGCTGCAGTCACACCAGAGCTTTAATCCAGCTTCCGTCCACTTTCACATGAGCCATGCTTGCTAGGTGGCTATGGGCTAGTCACAGCTCTCTTCTGAGCTCTCACAGCCCCACCTACCTCACAGGGTGTCTGTTGTGCGGGGAAGAACAGAAAGTTTGTCAGCCGCCTTGAGTCCCCTTAAATGGGTGAGAAAAGCGGGGTAGAAAAGCCAACGCTGCTTCTTCTAGGGATTAATCTAGCTTTAGTCCACTTTCATAGGCACAGAAGATATCAGCCATGTGACCAATAATTTTCTCTTCACTTTGGCTGCAGTCACACCAGAGCTTTAATCCAGCTTCCGTCCACTTTCACATGAGCCAAGCTTGCTAGGTGGCCATGGGCTAGTCACAGCTCTCTTCTGAGCTCTCACAGCCCCACCTACCTCACAGGGTGTCTGTTGTGGGGGGAAGAACAGAAAGTTTGTCAGCTGCTTTGAGTCCCCTTAAATGGGAGAGAAAACCGGGGTAGAAAAGCCATTGCTGCTTCTGCTTCTTCTAGGGATTAATCCAGCTTCAGTCCACTTTCACATGAGCCAAGCTTGCTAGGTGGCTATGGGCTAGTTACAGCTCTCTTCTGAGCTCTCACAGCCCCACCTACCTCACAGGGTGTCTGTTGTGCGGGGAAGAACAGAAAGGTTGTCAGCCGCCTTGAGTCCCCTTAAATGGGAGAGAAAACCAGGGTAGAAAAGCCATTGCTGCTTCTGCTTCTTCTAGGGATTAATCCAGCTTCAGTCCACTTTCACATGAGCCAAACTTGCTAGGTGGCTATGGGCTAGTCACAGCTCTCTTCTGAGCTCTCACAGCCCCACCTACCTCACAGGGTGTCTACTGTGCGGGGAAGAACAGAAAGTTTGTCAGCCGCCTTGAGTCCCCGTAAATGGGAGAGAAAACCAGGGTAGAAAAGCCATTGCTGCTTCTGCTTCTTCTAGGGATTAATCCAGCTTCAGTCCACTTTCACATGAGCCAAGCTTGCTAGGTGGCTATGGGCTAGTCACAGCTCTCTTCTGAGCTCTCACAGCCCCACCTACCTCACAGGGTGTCTGTTGTGGGGGCAAGAACAGAAAGTTTGTCAGCCGCTTTGAGTCCCCTTAAATGGTTGAGAAAAACGGGGTAGAAAAGCCATTGCTGCTTCTGCTGCTTCTAGGGATTAATCCAGCTTCAGTCCACTTTCACATGAGCCAAGCTTGCTAGGTGGCTATGGGCTAGTCACAGCTCTCTTCTGAGCTCTCACAGCCCCACCTACCTCACAGGGTGTCTGTTGTGCGGGGAAGAACAGAAAGTTTGTCAGCCGCCTTGAGTCCCCTTAAATGGGTGAGAAAAGCGGGGTAGAAAAGCCAACGCTGCTTCTTCTAGGGATTAATCTAGCTTTAGTCCACTTTCATAGGCACAGAAGATATCAGCCATGTGACCAATAATTTTCTCTTCACTTTGGCTGCAGTCACACCAGAGCTTTAACCCAGCTTCCGTCCACTTTCACATGAGCCAAGCTTGCTAGGTGGCTATGGGCTAGTCACAGCTCTCTTCTGAGCTCTCACAGCCCCACCTACCTCACAGGGTGTCTGTTGTGGGAGCAAGAACAGAAAGTTTGTCAGCCGCTTTGAGTCCCCTTAAATGGGAGAGAAAACCGGGGTAGAAAAGCCATTGCTGCTTCTGCTTCTTCTAGGGATTAATCCAGCTTCAGTCCACTTTCACATGAGCCAAGCTTGCTAGGTGGCTATGGGCTAGTCACAGCTCTCTTCTGAGCTCTCACAGCCCCACCTACCTCACAGGGTGTCTGTTGTGCGGGGAAGAACAGAAAGTTTGTCAGCCGCCTTGAGTCCCCTTAAATGGGTGAGAAAAGCGGGGTAGAAAAGCCAACGCTGATTCTTCTAGGGATTAATCTAGCTTTAGTCCACTTTCATAGGCACAGAAGATATCAGCCATGTGATCAATAATTTTCTCTTAACTTTGGCTGCAGTCACACCAGAGCTTTAATCCAGCTTCCGTCCACTTTCACATGAGCCAAGCTTGCTAGGTGGCCATGGGCTAGTCACAGCTCTCTTCTGAGCTCTCACAGCCCCACCTACCTCACAGGGTGTCTGTTGTGGGAGGAAGAACAGAAATTTTGTCAGCCGCTTTGAGTCCCCTTCAATGGGAGAGAAAACCAGGGTAGAAAAACCATTGCTGCTTCTGCTTCTTCTAGGGATTAATCCAGCTTCAGTCCACTTTCACATGAGCCAAGCTTGCTAGGTGGCTATGGGCTAGTCACAGCTCTCTTCTGAGCTCTCACAGCCCCACCTACCTCACAGGGTGTCTGTTGTGCGGGGAAGAACAGAAAGGTTGTCAGCCGCCTTGAGTCCCCTTAAATGGGAGAGAAAACCAGGGTAGAAAAGCCATTGCTGCTTCTGCTTCTTCTAGGGATTAATCCAGCTTCAGTCCACTTTCACATGAGCCAAGCTTGCTAGGTGGCTATGGGCTAGTCACAGCTCTCTTCTGAGCTCTCACAGCCCCACCTACCTCACAGGGTGTCTGTTGTGCGGGGAAGAACAGAAAGGGTGTCAGCCGCCTTGAGTCCCCTTAAATGGGAGAGAAAACCAGGGTAGAAAAGCCATTGCTGCTTCTGCTTCTTCTAGGGATTAATCCAGCTTCAGTCCACTTTCACATGAGCCAAGCTTGCTAGGTGGCTATGGGCTAGTCACAGCTCTCTTCTGAGCTCTCACAGCCCCACCTACCTCACAGGGTGTCTATTGTGCGGGGAAGAACAGAAAGTTTGTCAGCCGCCTTGAGTCCCCTTAAATGGGAGAGAAAACCAGGGTAGAAAAGCCATTGCTGCTTCTGCTTCTTCTAGGGATTAATCCAGCTTCCGTCCACTTTCACATGAGCCAAGCTTGCTAGGTGGCTATGGGCTAGTCACAGCTCTCTTCTGAGCTCTCACAGCCCCACCTACCTCACAGGGTGTCTGTTGTGGGGGCAAGAACAGAAAGTTTGTCAGCCGCTTTGAGTCCCCTTAAATGGTTGAGAAAAACGGGTTAGAAAAGCCATTGCTGCTTTTGCTTCTTCTAGGGATTAATCGAGCTTCAGTCCACTTTCACATGAGCCAAGCTTGCTAGGTGGCTATGGGCTAGTCACAGCTCTCTTCTGAGCTCTCACAGCCCCACCTACCTCACAGGGTGTCTGTTGTGCGGGGAAGAACAGAAAGGTTGTCAGCCGCCTTGAGTCCCCTTAAATGGGTGAGAAAAGCGGGGTAGAAAAGCCAACGCTGCTTCTTCTAGGGATTAGTCTAGCTTTAGTCCACTTTCATAGGCACAGAAGATATCAGCCATGTGACCAATAATTTTCTCTTCACTTTGGCTGCAGTCACACCAGAGCTTTAATCCAGCTTCCGTCCACTTTCACATGAGCCAAGCTTGCTAGGTGGCTATGGGCTAGTCACAGCTCTCTTCTGAGCTCTCACAGCCCCACCTACCTCACAGGGTGTCTGTTGTGCGGGGAAGAACAGAAAGTTTGTCAGCCGCCTTGAGTCCCCTTAAATGGGTGAGAAAAGCGGGGTAGAAAAGCCAACGCTGCTTCTTCTAGGGATTAATCTAGCTTTAGTCCACTTTCATAGGCACAGAAGATATCAGCCATGTGACCAATAATTTTCTCTTCACTTTGGCTGCAGTCACACCAGAGCTTTAATCCAGCTTCCGTCCACTTTCACATGAGCCAAGCTTGCTAGGTGGCCATGGGCTAGTCACAGCTCTCTTCTGAGCTCTCACAGCCCCACCTACCTCACAGGGTGTCTGTTGTGGGGGGAAGAACAGAAAGTTTGTCAGCTGCTTTGAGTCCCCTTAAATGGGAGAGAAAACCGGGGTAGAAAAGCCATTGCTGCTTCTGCTTCTTCTAGGGATTAATCCAGCTTCAGTCCACTTTCACATGAGCCAAGCTTGCTAGGTGGCTATGAGCTAGTTACAGCTCTCTTCTGAGCTCTCACAGCCCCACCTACCTCACAGGGTGTCTGTTGTGCGGGGAAGAACAGAAAGGTTGTCAGCCGCCTTGAGTCCCCTTAAATGGGAGAGAAAACCAGGGTAGAAAAGCCATTGCTGCTTCTGCTTCTTCTAGGGATTAATCCAGCTTCAGTCCACTTTCACATGAGCCAAACTTGCTAGGTGGCTATGGGCTAGTCACAGCTCTCTTCTGAGCTCTCACAGCCCCACCTACCTCACAGGGTGTCTACTGTGCGGGGAAGAACAGAAAGTTTGTCAGCCGCCTTGAGTCCCCGTAAATGGGAGAGAAAACCAGGGTAGAAAAGCCATTGCTGCTTCTGCTTCTTCTAGGGATTAATCCAGCTTCAGTCCACTTTCACATGTGCCAAGCTTGCTAGGTGGCTATGGGCTAGTCACAGCTCTCTTCTGAGCTCTCACAGCCCCACCTACCTCACAGGGTGTCTGTTGTGGGGGCAAGAACAGAAAGTTTGTCAGCCGCTTTGAGTCCCCTTAAATGGTTGAGAAAAACGGGGTAGAAAAGCCATTGCTGCTTCTGCTGCTTCTAGGGATTAATCCAGCTTCAGTCCACTTTCACATGAGCCAAGCTTGCTAGGTGGCTATGGGCTAGTCACAGCTCTCTTCTGAGCTCTCACAGCCCCACCTACCTCACAGGGTGTCTGTTGTGCGGGGAAGAACAGAAAGTTTGTCAGCCGCCTTGAGTCCCCTTAAATGGGTGAGAAAAGCGGGGTAGAAAAGCCAACGCTGCTTCTTCTAGGGATTAATCTAGCTTTAGTCCACTTTCATAGGCACAGAAGATATCAGCCATGTGACCAATAATTTTCTCTTCACTTTGGCTGCAGTCGCACCAGAGCTTTAATCCAGCTTCCGTCCACTTTCACATGAGCCAAGCTTGCTAGGTGGCTATGGGCTAGTCACAGCTCTCTTCTGAGCTCTCACAGCCCCACCTACCTCACAGGGTGTCTGTTGTGGGAGCAAGAACAGAAAGTTTGTCAGCCGCTTTGAGTCCCCTTAAATGGGAGAGAAAACCGGGGTAGAAAAGCCATTGCTGCTTCTGCTTCTTCTAGGGATTAATCCAGCTTCAGTCCACTTTCACATGAGCCAAGCTTGCTAGGTGGCTATGGGCTAGTCACAGCTCTCTTCTGAGCTCTCACAGCCCCACCTACCTCACAGGGTGTCTGTTGTGCGGGGAAGAACAGAAAGTTTGTCAGCCGCCTTGAGTCCCCTTAAATGGGTGAGAAAAGCGGGGTAGAAAAGCCAACGCTGATTCTTCTAGGGATTAATCTAGCTTTAGTCCACTTTCATAGGCACAGAAGATATCAGCCATGTGACCAATAATTTTCTCTTAACTTTGGCTGCAGTCACACCAGAGCTTTAATCCAGCTTCCGTCCACTTTCACATGAGCCAAGCTTGCTAGGTGGCCATGGGCTAGTCACAGCTCTCTTCTGAGCTCTCACAGCCCCACCTACCTCACAGGGTGTCTGTTGTGGGAGGAAGAACAGAAATTTTGTCAGCCGCTTTGAGTCCCCTTCAATGGGAGAGAAAACCAGGGTAGAAAAATCATTGCTGCTTCTGCTTCTTCTAGGGATTAATCCAGCTTCAGTCCACTTTCACATGAGCCAAGCTTGCTAGGTGGCTATGGGCTAGTCACAGCTCTCTTCTGAGCTCTCACAGCCCCACCTACCTCACAGGGTGTCTGTTGTGCGGGGAAGAACAGAAAGGTTGTCAGCCGCCTTGAGTCCCCTTAAATGGGAGAGAAAACCAGGGTAGAAAAGCCATTGCTGCTTCTGCTTCTTCTAGGGATTAATCCAGCTTCAGTCCACTTTCACATGAGCCAAGCTTGCTAGGTGGCTATGGGCTAGTCACAGCTCTCTTCTGAGCTCTCACAGCCCCACCTACCTCACAGGGTGTCTGTTGTGGGGGCAAGAACAGAAAGTTTGTCAGCCGCTTTGAGTCCCCTTAAATGGTTGAGAAAAACGGGGTAGAAAAGCCATTGCTGCTTCTGCTGCTTCTAGGGATTAATCCAGCTTCAGTCCACTTTCACATGAGCCAAGCTTGCTAGGTGGCTATGGGCTAGTCACAGCTCTCTTCTGAGCTCTCACAGCCCCACCTACCTCACAGGGTGTCTGTTGTGCGGGGAAGAACAGAAAGTTTGTCAGCCGCCTTGAGTCCCCTTAAATGGGTGAGAAAAGCGGGGTAGAAAAGCCAACGCTGCTTCTTCTAGGGATTAATCTAGCTTTAGTCCACTTTCATAGGCACAGAAGATATCAGCCATGTGACCAATAATTTTCTCTTCACTTTGGCTGCAGTCACACCAGAGCTTTAATCCAGCTTCCGTCCACTTTCACATGAGCCAAGCTTGCTAGGTGGCTATGGGCTAGTCACAGCTCTCTTCTGAGCTCTCACAGCCCCACCTACCTCACAGGGTGTCTGTTGTGGGAGCAAGAACAGAAAGTTTGTCAGCCGCTTTGAGTCCCCTTAAATGGGAGAGAAAACCGGGGTAGAAAAGCCATTGCTGCTTCTGCTTCTTCTAGGGATTAATCCAGCTTCAGTCCACTTTCACATGAGCCAAGCTTGCTAGGTGGCTATGGGCTAGTCACAGCTCTCTTCTGAGCTCTCACAGCCCCACCTACCTCACAGGGTGTCTGTTGTGCGGGGAAGAACAGAAAGTTTGTCAGCCGCCTTGAGTCCCCTTAAATGGGTGAGAAAAGCGGGGTAGAAAAGCCAACGCTGATTCTTCTAGGGATTAATCTAGCTTTAGTCCACTTTCATAGGCACAGAAGATATCAGCCATGTGACCAATAATTTTCTCTTAACTTTGGCTGCAGTCACACCAGAGCTTTAATCCAGCTTCCGTCCACTTTCACATGAGCCAAGCTTGCTAGGTGGCCATGGGCTAGTCACAGCTCTCTTCTGAGCTCTCACAGCCCCACCTACCTCACAGGGTGTCTGTTGTGGGAGGAAGAACAGAAATTTTGTCAGCCGCTTTGAGTCCCCTTCAATGGGAGAGAAAACCAGGGTAGAAAAATCATTGCTGCTTCTGCTTCTTCTAGGGATTAATCCAGCTTCAGTCCACTTTCACATGAGCCAAGCTTGCTAGGTGGCTATGGGCTAGTCACAGCTCTCTTCTGAGCTCTCACAGCCCCACCTACCTCACAGGGTGTCTGTTGTGCGGGGAAGAACAGAAAGGTTGTCAGCCGCCTTGAGTCCCCTTAAATGGGAGAGAAAACCAGGGTAGAAAAGCCATTGCTGCTTCTGCTTCTTCTAGGGATTAATCCAGCTTCAGTCCACTTTCACATGAGCCAAGCTTGCTAGGTGGCTATGGGCTAGTCACAGCTCTCTTCTGAGCTCTCACAGCCCCACCTACCTCACAGGGTGTCTGTTGTGCGGGGAAGAACAGAAAGGTTGTCAGCCGCCTTGAGTCCCCTTAAATGGGAGAGAAAACCAGGGTAGAAAAGCCATTGCTGCTTCTGCTTCTTCTAGGGATTAATCCAGCTTCAGTCCACTTTCACATGAGCCAAGCTTGCTAGGTGGCTATGGGCTAGTCACAGCTCTCTTCTGAGCTCTCACAGCCCCACCTACCTCACAGGGTGTCTATTGTGCGGGGAAGAACAGAAAGTTTGTCAGCCGCCTTGAGTCCCCTTAAATGGGAGAGAAAACCAGGGTAGAAAAGCCATTGCTGCTTCTGCTTCTTCTAGGGATTAATCCAGCTTCAGTCCACTTTCACATGAGCCAAGCTTGCTAGGTGGCTATGGGCTAGTCACAGCTCTCTTCTGAGCTCTCACAGCCCCACCTACCTCACAGGGTGTCTGTTGTGGGGGCAAGAACAGAAAGTTTGTCAGCCGCTTTGAGTCCCCTTAAATGGTTGAGAAAAACGGGTTAGAAAAGCCATTGCTGCTTTTGCTTCTTCTAGGGATTAATCGAGCTTCAGTCCACTTTCACATGAGCCAAGCTTGCTAGGTGGCTATGGGCTAGTCACAGCTCTCTTCTGAGCTCTCACAGCCCCACCTACCTCACAGGGTGTCTGTTGTGCGGGGAAGAACAGAAAGGTTGTCAGCCGCCTTGAGTCCCCTTAAATGGGTGAGAAAAGCGGGGTAGAAAAGCCAACGCTGCTTCTTCTAGGGATTAGTCTAGCTTTAGTCCACTTTCATAGGCACAGAAGATATCAGCCATGTGACCAATAATTTTCTCTTCACTTTGGCTGCAGTCACACCAGAGCTTTAATCCAGCTTCCGTCCACTTTCACATGAGCCAAGCTTGCTAGGTGGCTATGGGCTAGTCACAGCTCTCTTCTGAGCTCTCACAGCCCCACCTACCTCACAGGGTGTCTGTTGTGCGGGGAAGAACAGAAAGTTTGTCAGCCGACTTGAGTCCCCTTAAATGGGTGAGAAAAGCGGGGTAGAAAAGCCAACGCTGCTTCTTCTAGGGATTAATCTAGCTTTAGTACACTTTCATAGGCACAGAAGATATCAGCCATGTGACCAATAATTTTCTCTTCACTTTGGCTGCAGTCACACCAGAGCTTTAATCCAGCTTCCGTCCACTTTCACATGAGCCAAGCTTGCTAGGTGGCCATGGGCTAGTCACAGCTCTCTTCTGAGCTCTCACAGCCCCACCTACCTCACAGGGTGTCTGTTGTGGGGGGAAGAACAGAAAGGTTGTCAGCTGCTTTGAGTCCCCTTAAATGGGAGAGAAAACCGGGGTAGAAAAGCCATTGCTGCTTCTGCTTCTTCTAGGGATTAATCCAGCTTCAGTCCACTTTCACATGAGCCAAGCTTTCTAGGTGGCTATGGGCTAGTCACAGCTCTCTTCTGAGCTCTCACAGCCCCACCTACCTCACAGGGTGTCTGTTGTGCGGGGAAGAACAGAAAGGTTGTCAGCCGCCTTGAGTCCCCTTAAATGGGAGAGAAAACCAGGGTAGAAAAGCCATTGCTGCTTCTGCTTCTTCTAGGGATTAATCCAGCTTCAGTCCACTTTCACATGAGCCAAGCTTGCTAGGTGGCTATGGGCTAGTCACAGCTCTCTTCTGAGCTCTCACAGCCCCACCTACCTCACAGGGTGTCTGTTGTGCGGGGAAGAACAGAAAGGTTGTCAGCCGCCTTGAGTCCCCTTAAATGGGAGAGAAAACCAGGGTAGAAAAGCCATTGCTGCTTCTGCTTCTTCTAGGGATTAATCGAGCTTCAGTCCACTTTCACATGAGCCAAGCTTGCTAGGTGGCTATGGGCTAGTCACAGCTCTCTTCTGAGCTCTCACAGCCCCACCTACCTCACAGGGTGTCTGTTGTGCGGGGAAGAACAGAAAGTTTGTGAGCTGCCTTGAGTCCCCTTAAATGGGTGAGAAAAGCGGGGTAGAAAAGCCAACGCTGCTTCTTCTAGGGATTAGTCTAGCTTTAGTCCACTTTCATAGGCACAGAATATATCAGCCATGTGACCAATAATTTTCTCTTCACTTTGGCTGCAGTCACACCAGAGCTTTAATCCAGCTTCCGTCCACTTTCACATGAGCCAAGCTTGCTAGGTGGCTATGGGCTAGTCACAGCTCTCTTCTGAGCTCTCACAGCCCCACCTACCTCACAGGGTGTCTGTTGTGCGGGGAAGAACAGAAAGTTTGTCAGCCGCCTTGAGTCCCCTTAAATGGGTGAGAAAAGCGGGGTAGAAAAGCCAACGCTGCTTCTTCTAGGGATTAATCTAGCTTTAGTCCACTTTCATAGGCACAGAAGATATCAGCCATGTGACCAATAATTTTCTCTTCACTTTGGCTGCAGTCACACCAGAGCTTTAATCCAGCTTCCGTCCACTTTCACATGAGCCAAGCTTGCTAGGTGGCCATGGGCTAGTCACAGCTCTCTTCTGAGCTCTCACAGCCCCACCTACCTCACAGGGTGTCTGTTGTGGGGGGAAGAACAGAAAGTTTGTCAGCTGCTTTGAGTCCCCTTAAATGGGAGAGAAAACCGGGGTAGAAAAGCCATTGCTGCTTCTGCTTCTTCTAGGGATTAATCCAGCTTCAGTCCACTTTCACATGAGCCAAGCTTGCTAGGTGGCTATGGGCTAGTCACAGCTCTCTTCTGAGCTCTCACAGCCCCACCTACCTCACAGGGTATCTGTTGTGCGGGGAAGAACAGAAAGGTTGTCAGCCGCCTTGAGTCCCCTTAAATGGGTGAGAAAACCAGGGTAGAAAAGCCATTGCTGCTTCTGCTTCTTCTAGGGATTAATCCAGCTTCAGTCCACTTTCACATGAGCCAAGCTTGCTAGGTGGCTATGGGCTAGTCACAGCTCTCTTCTGCGCTCTCACAGCCCCACCTACCTCACAGGGTGTCTGTTGTGCGGGGAAGAACAGAAAGGGTGTCAGCCGCCTTGAGTCCCCTTAAATGGGAGAGAAAACCAGGGTAGAAAAGCCATTGCTGCTTCTGCTTCTTCTAGGGATTAATCCAGCTTCAGTCCACTTTCACATGAGCCAAGCTTGCTAGGTGGCTATGGGCTAGTCACAGCTCTCTTCTGAGCTCTCACAGCCCCACCTACCTCACAGGGTGTCTATTGTGCGGGGAAGAACAGAAAGTTTGTCAGCCGCCTTGAGTCCCCTTAAATGGGAGAGAAAACCAGGGTAGAAAAGCCATTGCTGCTTCTGCTTCTTCTAGGGATTAATCCAGCTTCAGTCCACTTTCACATGAGCCAAGCTTGCTAGGTGGCTATGGGCTAGTCACAGCTCTCTTCTGAGCTCTCACAGCCCCACCTACCTCACAGGGTGTCTGTTGTGCGGGGAAGAACAGAAAGTTTGTCAGCCGCCTTGAGTCCCCTTAAATGGGTGAGAAAAGCGGGGTAGAAAAGCCAACGCTGCTTCTTCTAGGGATTAATCTAGCTTTAGTCCACTTTCATAGGCACAGAAGATATCAGCCATGTGACCAATAATTTTCTCTTCACTTTGGCTGCAGTCACACCAGAGCTTTAATCCAGCTTCCGTCCACTTTCACATGAGACAAGCTTGCTAGGTGGCCATGGGCTAGTCACAGCTCTCTTCTCAGCTCTCACAGCCCCACCTACCTCACAGGGTGTCTGTTGTGGGGGGAAGAACAGAAAGTTTGTCAGCTGCTTTGTGTCCCCTTAAATGGGAGAGAAAACCGGGGTAGAAAAGCCATTGCTGCTTCTGCTTCTTCTAGGGATTAATCCAGCTTCAGTCCACTTTCACATGAGCCAAGCTTGCTAGGTGGCTATGGGCTAGTCACAGCTCTCTTCTGAGCTCTCACAGCCCCACCTACCTCACAGGGTGTCTGTTGTGCGGGGAAGAACAGAAAGGTTGTCAGCCGCCTTGAGTCCCCTTAAATGGGAGAGAAAACCAGGGTAGAAAAGCCATTGCTGCTTCTGCTTCTTCTAGGGATTAATCCAGCTTCAGTCAACTTTCACATGAGCCAAGCTTGCTTGGTGGCTATGGGCTAGTCACAGCTCTCTTCTGAGCTCTCACAGCCCCACCTACCTCACAGGGTGTCTGTTGTGGGGGCAAGAACAGAAAGTTTGTCAGCCGCTTTGAGTCCCCTTAAATGGGAGAGAAAACCGGGGTAGAAAAGCCATTGCTGCTTCTGCTTCTTCTAGGGATTAATCCAGCTTCAGTCCACTTTCACATGAGCCAAGCTTGCTAGGTGGCTATGGGCTAGTCACAGCTCTCTTCTGAGCTCTCACAGCCCCACCTACCTCACAGGGTGTCTGTTGTGCAGGGAAGAACAGAAAGTTTGTCAGCCGCCTTGAGTCCCCTTAAATGGGTGAGAAAAGCGGGGTACAAAAGCCAACGCTGCTTCTTCTAGGGATTAATCTAGCTTTAGTCCACTTTCATAGGCACAGAAGATATCAGCCATGTGACCAATAATTTTCTCTTCACTTTGGCTGCAGTCACACCAGAGCTTTAATCCAGCTTCCGTCCACTTTCACATGAGCCAAGCTTGCTAGGTAGCCATGGGCTAGTCACAGCTCTCTTCTGAGCTCTCACAGCCCCACCTACCTCACAGGGTGTCTGTTGTGGGGGGAAGAACAGAAATTTTGTCAGCCGCTTTGAGTCCCCTTAAATGGGAGAGAAAACCAGGGTAGAAAAACCATTGCTGCTTCTGCTTCTTCTAGGGATTAATCCAGCTTCAGTCCACTTCCACATCAGCCAAGCTTGCTAGGTGGCTATAGGCTAGTCACAGCTCTCTTCTGAGCTCTCACAGCCCCACCTACCTCACAGGGTGTCTGTTGTGGGGGGAAGAACAGAAAGTTTGTCAGCCGCTTTGAGTCCCCTTAAATGGGAGAGAAAACCGGGGTAGAAAAGCCATTGCTGCTTCTGCTTCTTCTAGGGATAAATCCAGCTTCAGTCCACTTTCACATGAGCCAAGCTTGCTAGGTGGCTATGGGCTAGTCACAGCTCTCTTCTGAGCTCTCACAGCCCCACCTACCTCACAGGGTGTCTGTTGTGCGGGGAAGAACAGAAAGTTTGTCAGCCGCCTTGAGTCCGCTTAAATGAAAGAGAGAACAAGGGTAGAAAAGCCATTGCTGCTTCTGCTTCTTCTAGGGATTAACCCAGCTTCAGTCCACTTTCACATGAGCCAAGCTTGCTAGGTGGCTATGGGCTAGTCACAGCTCTCTTCTGAGCTCTCACAGCCCCACCTACCTCACAGGGTGTCTATTGTGCGGGGAAGAACAGAAAGTTTGTCAGCCGCCTTGAGTCCCCTTAAATGGGAGAGAAAACCAGGGTAGAAAAGCCATTGCTGCTTCTGCTTCTTCTAGGGATTAATCCAGCTTCAGTCCACTTTCACATGAGCCAAGCTTGCTAGGTGGCTATGGGCTAGTCACAGCTCTCTTCTGAGCTCTCACAGCCCCACCTACCTCACAGGGTGTCTGTTGTGGGGGCAAGAACAGAAAGTTTGTCAGCCGCTTTGAGTCCCCTTAAATGGGAGAGAAAAACGGGGTAGAAAAGCCATTGCTGCTTCTGCTTCTTCTAGGGATTAATCCAGCTTCAGTCCACTTTCACATGAGCCAAGCTTGCTAGGTGGCTATGGGCTAGTCACAGCTCTCTTCTGAGCTCTCACAGCCCCACCTACCTCACAGGGTGTCTGTTGTGCGGGGAAGAACAGAAAGTTTGTCAGCTGCCTTGAGTCCCCTTAAATGGGTGAGAAAAGCGGGGTAGAAAAGCCAACGCTGCTTCTTCTAGGGATTAATCTAGCTTTAGTCCACTTTCATAGGCACAGAAGATATCAGCCATGTGACCAATAATTTTCTCTTCACTTTGGCTGCAGTCACACCAGAGCTTTAATCCAGCTTCCGTCCACTTTCACATGAGCCAAGCTTGCTAGGTGGCTATGGGCTAGTCACAGCTCTCTTCTGAGCTCTCACAGCCCCACCTACCTCACAGGGTGTCTGCTGTGCGGGGAAGAACAGAAAGTTTGTCAGCCACCTTGAGTCCCCTTAAATGGGTGAGAAAAGCGGGGTAGAAAAGCCAACGCTGCTTCTTCTAGGGATTAATCTAGCTTTAGTCCAAGTTCATAGGCACAGAAGATATCAGCCATGTGACCAATAATTTTCTCTTCACTTTGGCTGCAGTCACACCAGAGCTTTAATCCAGCTTCCGTCCACTTTCACATGAGCCAAGCTTGCTAGGTGGCCATGGGCTAGTCACAGCTCTCTTCTGAGCTCTCACAGCCCCACCTACCTCACAGGGTGTCTGTTGTGGGGGGAAGAACAGAAAGTTTGTCAGCTGCTTTGAGTCCCCTTAAATGGGAGAGAAAACCGGGGTAGAAAAGCCATTGCTGCTTCTGCTTCTTCTAGGGATTAATCCAGCTTCAGTCCACTTTCACATGAGCCAAGCTTGCTAGGTGGCTATGGGCTAGTCACAGCTCTCTTCTGAGCTCTCACAGCCCCACCTACCTCGCAGGGTGTCTGTTGTGCGGGGAAGAACAGAAAGGTTGTCAGCCGCCTTGAGTCCCCTTAAATGGGAGAGAAAACCAGGGTAGAAAAGCCATTGCTGCTTCTGCTTCTTCTAGGGATTAATCCAGCTTCAGTCCACTTTCACATGAGCCAAACTTCCTAGGTGGCTATGGGCTAGTCACAGCTCTCTTTTGAGCTCTCACAGCCCCACCTACCTCACAGGGTGTCTATTGTGCGGGGAAGAACAGAAAGTTTGTCAGCCGCCTTGAGTCCCCTTAAATGGGAGAGAAAACCAGGGTAGAAAAGCCATTGCTGCTTCTGCTTCTTCTAGGGATTAATCCAGCTTCAGTCCACTTTCACATGAGCCAAGCTTGCTAGGTGGCTATGGGCTAGTCACAGCTCTCTTCTGAGCTCTCACAGCCCCACCTACCTCACAGGGTGTCTGTTGTGGGGGCAAGAACAGAAAGTTTGTTAGCCGCTTTGAGTCCCCTTAAATGGTTGAGAAAAACGGGGTAGAAAAGCCATTGCTGCTTCTGCTTCTTCTAGGGATTAATCCAGCTTCAGTCCACTTTCACATGAGCCAAGCTTGCTAGGTGGCTATGGGCTAGTCACAGCTCTCTTCTGAGCCCTCACAGCCCCACCTACCTCACAGGGTGTCTGTTGTGGGGGCAAGAACAGAAAGTTTTTCAGCCGCTTTGAGTCCCCTTAAATGGGAGAGAAAACCGGGGTAGAAAAGCCATTGCTGCTTCTGCTTCTTCTAGGGATTAATCCAGCTTCAGTCCACTTTCACATGAGCCAAGCTTGCTAGGTGGCTATGGGCTAGTCACAGCTCTCTTCTGAGCTCTCACAGCCCCACCTACCTCACAGGGTGTCTGTTGTGCGGGGAAGAACAGAAAGTTTGTCAGCCGCCTTGAGTCCCCTTAAGTGGGTGAGAAAAGCGGGGTAGAAAAACCAACGCTGCTTCTTCTAGGGATTAATCTAGCTTTAGTCCACTTTCATAGGCACAGAAGATATCAGCCATGTGACCAATAATTTTCTCTTCACTTTGGCTGCAGTCACACCAGAGCTTTAATCCAGCTTCCGTCCACTTTCACATGAGCCAAGCTTGCTAGGTGGCCATGGGCTAGTCACAGCTCTCTTCTGAGCTCTCACAGCCCCACCTACCTCACAGGGTGTCTGTTGTGGGGGGAAGAACAGAAAGTTTGTCAGCCGCTTTGAGTCCCCTTAAATGGGAGAGAAAACCGGGGTAGAAAAGCCATTGCTGCTTCTGCTGCTTCTAGGGATTAATCCAGCTTCAGTCCACTTTCACATGAGCCAAGCTTGCTAGGTGGCTATGGGCTAGTCACAGCTCTCTTCTGAGCTCTCACAGCCCCACCTACCTCACAGGGTGTCTATTGTGCGGGGAAGAACAGAAAGTTTGTCAGCCGCCTTGAGTCCCCTTAAATGGGAGAGAAAACCAGGGTAGAAAAGCCATTGCTGCTTCTGCTTCTTCTAGGGATTAATCCAGCTTCAGTCCACTTTCACATGAGCCAAGCTTGCTAGGTGGCTATGGGCTACTCACAGCTCTCTTCTGAGCTCTCACAGCCCCACCTACCTCACAGGGTGTCTGTTGTGGGGGCAAGAACAGAAAGTTTGTCAGCCGCTTTGAGTCCCCTTAAATGGGAGAGAAAAACGGGGTAGAAAAGCCATTGCTGCTTCTGCTTCTTCTAGGGATTAATCCAGCTTCAGTCCACTTTCACATGAGCCAAGCTTGCTAGGTGGCTATGGGCTAGTCACAGCTCTCTTCTGAGCTCTCACAACCCCACCTACCTCACAGGGTGTCTGTTGTGCGGGGAAGAACAGAAAGTTTGTCAGCTGCCTTGAGTCCCCTTAAATGGGTGAGAAAAGCGGGGTAGAAAAGCCAACGCTGCTTCTTCTAGGGATTAATCTAGCTTTAGTCCACTTTCATAGGCACAGAAGATATCAGCCATGTGACCAATAATTTTCTCTTCACTTTGGCTGCAGTCACACCAGAGCTTTAATCCAGCTTCCGTCCACTTACACATGAGCCAAGCGTGCTAGGTGGCTATGGGCTAGTCACAGCTCTCTTCTGAGCTCTCACAGCCCCACCTACCTCACAGGGTGTCTGTTGTGCGTGGAAGAACAGAAAGTTTGTCAGCCACCTTGAGTCCCCTTAAATGGGTGAGAAAAGCGGGGTAGAAAAGCCAACGCTGCTTCTTCTAGGGATTAATCTAGCTTTAGTCCAAGTTCATAGGCACAGAAGATATCAGCCATGTGACCAATAATTTTCTCTTCACTTTGGCTGCAGTCACACCAGAGCTTTAATCCAGCTTCCGTCCACTTTCACATGAGCCAAGCTTGCTAGGTGGCCATGGGCTAGTCACAGCTCTCTTCTGAGCTCTCACAGCCCCACCTACCTCACAGGGTGTCTGTTGTGCGGGGAAGAACAGAAAGGTTGTCAGCCGCCTTGAGTCCCCTTAAATGGGAGAGAAAACCAGGGTAGAAAAGCCATTACTTCTTCTGCTTCTTCTAGGGATTAATCCAGCTTCAGTCCACTTTCACATGAGCCAAACTTGCTAGGTGGCTATGGGCTAGTCACAGCTCTCTTCTGAGCTCTCACAGCCCCACCTACCTCACAGGGTGTCTGTTGTGGGGGCAAGAACAGAAAGTTTGTCAGCCACTTTGAGTCCCCTTAAATGGTTGAGAAAAACGGGGTAGAAAAGCCATTGCTGCTTCTGCTTCTTCTAGGGATTAATCCAGCTTCAGTCCACTTTCACATGAGCCAAGCTTGCTAGGTGGCTATGGGCTAGTCACAGCTCTCTTCTGAGCTCTCACAGCCCCACCTACCTCACAGGGTGTCTGTTGTGCGGGGAAGAACAGAAAGTTTGTCAGCCGCCTTGAGTCCCCTTAAATGGGTGAGAAAAGCGGGGTAGAAAAGCCAACGCTGCTTCTTCTAGGGATTAATCTAGCTTTAGTCCACTTTCATAGGCACAGAAGATATCAGCCATGTGACCAATAATTTTCTCTTCCCTTTGGCTGCAGTCACACCAGAGCTTTAATCCAGCTTCCGTCCACTTTCACATGAGCCAAGCTTGCTAGGTGGCCATGGGCTAGTCACAGCTCTCTTCTGAGCTCTCACAGCCCCACCTACCTCACAGGGTGTCTGTTGTGGGGGCAAGAACAGAAAGTTTTTCAGCCGCTTTGAGTCCCCTTAAATGGGAGAGAAAACCGGGGTAGAAAAGCCATTGCTGCTTCTGCTTCTTCTAGGGATTAATCCAGCTTCAGTCCACTTTCACATGAGCCAACCTTGCTAGGTGGCTATGGGCTAGTCACAGCTCTCTTCTGAGCTCTCACAGCCCCACCTACCTCACAGGGTGTCTGTTGTGCGGGGAAGAACAGAAAGTTTGTCAGCCGCCTTGAGTCCCCTTAAATGGGTGAGAAAAGCGGGGTAGAAAAGCCAACGCTGCTTCTTCTAGGGATTAATCTAGCTTTAGTCCACTTTCATAGGCACAGAAGATATCAGCCATGTGACCAATAATTTTCTCTTCACTTTGGCTGCAGTCACACCAGAGCTTTAATCCAGCTTCCGTCCACTTTCACATGAGCCAAGCTTGCTAGGTGGCCATGGGCTAGTCACAGCTCTCTTCTGAGCTCTCACAGCCCCACCTACCTCACAGGGTGTCTGTTGTGGGGGGAAGAACAGAAAGTTTGTCAGCCGCTTTGAGTCCCCTTAAATGGGAGAGAAAACCGGGGTAGAAAAGCCATTGCTGCTTCTGCTTCTTCTAGGGATTAATCCAGCTTCAGTCCACTTTCACATGAGCCAAACTTCCTAGGTGGCTATGGGCTAGTCACAGCTCTCTTTTGAGCTCTCACAGCCCCACCTACCTCACAGGGTGTCTATTGTGCGGGGAAGAACAGAAAGTTTGTCAGCCGCCTTGAGTCCCCTTAAATGGGAGAGAAAACCAGGGTAGAAAAGCCATTGCTGCTTCTGCTTCTTCTAGGGATTAATCCAGCTTCAGTCCACTTTCACATGAGCCAAGCTTGCTAGGTGGCTATGGGCTAGTCACAGCTCTCTTCTGAGCTCTCACAGCCCCACCTACCTCACAGGGTGTCTGTTGTGGGGGCAAGAACAGAAAGTTTGTCAGCCGCTTTGAGTCCCCTTAAATGGTTGAGAAAAACGGGGTAGAAAAGCCATTGCTGCTTCTGCTTCTTCTAGGGATTAATCCAGCTTCAGTCCACTTTCACATGAGCCAAGCTTGCTAGGTGGCTATGGGCTAGTCACAGCTCTCTTCTGAGCTCTCACAGCCCCACCTACCTCACAGGGTGTCTGTTGTGGGGGCAAGAACAGAAAGTTTGTCAGCCGCCTTGAGTCCCCTTAAATGGGTGAGAAAAGCGGGGTAGAAAAGCCAACGCTGCTTCTTCTAGGGATTAATCTAGCTTTAGTCCACTTTCATAGGCACAGAAGATATCAGCCATGTGACCAATAATTTTCTCTTCACTTTGGCTGCAGTCACACCAGAGCTTTAATCCAGCTTCCGTCCACTTTCACATGAGCCAAGCTTGCTAGGTGGCCATGGGCTAGTCACAGCTCTCTTCTGAGCTCTCACAGCCCCACCTACCTCACAGGGTGTCTGTTGTGGGGGGAAGAACAGAAAGTTTGTCAGCCGCTTTGAGTCCCCTTAAATGGGAGAGAAAACCGGGGTAGAAAAGCCATTGCTGCTTCTGCTTCTTCTAGGGATTAATCCAGCTTCAGTCCACTTTCACATGAGCCAAACTTCCTAGGTGGCTATGGGCTAGTCACAGCTCTCTTTTGAGCTCTCACAGCCCCACCTACCTCACAGGGTGTCTATTGTGCGGGGAAGAACAGAAAGTTTGTCAGCCGCCTTGAGTCCCCTTAAATGGGAGAGAAAACCAGGGTAGAAAAGCCATTGCTGCTTCTGCTTCTTCTAGGGATTAATCCAGCTTCAGTCCACTTTCACATGAGCCAAGCTTGCTAGGTGGCTATGGGCTAGTCACAGCTCTCTTCTGAGCTCTCACAGCCCCACCTACCTCACAGGGTGTCTGTTGTGGGGGCAAGAACAGAAAGTTTGTCAGCCGCTTTGAGTCCCCTTAAATGGTTGAGAAAAACGGGGTAGAAAAGCCATTGCTGCTTCTGCTTCTTCTAGGGATTAATCCAGCTTCAGTCCACTTTCACATGAGCCAAGCTTGCTAGGTGGCTATGGGCTAGTCACAGCTCTCTTCTGAGCTCTCACAGCCCCACCTACCTCACAGGGTGTCTGTTGTGGGGGCAAGAACAGAAAGTTTGTCAGCCGCCTTGAGTCCCCTTAAATGGGTGAGAAAAGCGGGGTAGAAAAGCCAACGCTGCTTCTTCTAGGGATTAATCTAGCTTTAGTCCACTTTCATAGGCACAGAAGATATCAGCCATGTGACCAATAATTTTCTCTTCACTTTGGCTGCAGTCACACCAGAGCTTTAATCTAGCTTCCGTCCACTTTCACATGAGCCAAGCTTGCTAGGTGGCTATGGGCTAGTCACAGCTCTCTTCTGAGCTCTCACAGCCCCACCTACCTCACAGGGTGTCTGTTGTGCGGGGAAGAACAGAAAGTTTGTCAGCCGCCTTGAGTCCCCTTAAATGGGTGAGAAAAGCGGGGTAGAAAAGCCAACGCTGCTTCTTCTAGGGATTAATCTAGCTTTAGTCCACTTTCATAGGCACAGAAGATATCAGCCATGTGACCAATAATTTTCTCTTCACTTTGGCTGCAGTCACACCAGAGCTTTAATCCAGCTTCCGTCCACTTTCACATGAGCCAAGCTTGCTAGGTGGCCATGGGCTAGTCACAGCTCTCTTCTGAGCTCTCACAGCCCCACCTACCTCACAGGGTGTCTGTTGTGGGGGGAAGAACAGAAAGTTTGTCAGCTGCTTTGAGTCCCCTTAAATGGGAGAGAAAACCGGGGTAGAAAAGCCATTGCTGCTTCTGCTTCTTCTAGGGATTAATCCAGCTTCAGTCCACTTTCACATGAGCCAAGCTTGCTAGGTGGCTATGGGCTAGTCACAGCTCTCTTCTGAGCTCTCACAGCCCCACCTACCTCACAGGGTGTCTGTTGTGCGGGGAAGAACAGAAAGTTTGTCAGCCGCCTTGAGTCCCATTAAGTGGGTGAGAAAAGCGGGGTAGAAAAGCCAACGCTGCTTCTTCTAGGGATTAATCTAGCTTTAGTCCACTTTCATAGGCACAGAAGATATCAGCCATGTGACCAATAATTTTCTCTTCACTTTGGCTGCAGTCACACCAGAGCTTTAATCCAGCTTCCGTCCACTTTCACATGAGCCAAGCTTGCTAGGTGGCCATGGGCTAGTCACAGCTCTCTTCTGAGCTCTCACAGCCCCACCTACCTCACAGGGTGTCTGTTGTGGGGGGAAGAACAGAAAGTTTGTCAGCTGCTTTGAGTCCCCTTAAATGGGAGAGAAAACCGGGGTAGAAAAGCCATTGCTGCTTCTGCTTCTTCTAGGGATTAATCCAGCTTCAGTCCACTTTCACATGAGCCAAGCTTGCTAGGTGGCTATGGGCTAGTCACAGCTCTCTTCTGAGCTCTCACAGCCCCACCTACCTCACAGGGTGTCTGTTGTGCGGGGAAGAACAGAAAGGTTGTCAGCCGCCTTGAGTCCCCTTAAATGGGAGAGAAAACCAGGGTAGAAAAGCCATTGCTGCTTCTGCTTCTTCTAGGGATTAATCCAGCTTCAGTCCACTTTCACATGAGCCAAACTTGCTAGGTGGCTATGGGCTAGTCACAGCTCTCTTCTGAGCTCTCACAGCCCCACCTACCTCACAGGGTGTCTATTGTGCGGGGAAGAACAGAAAGTTTGTCAGCCGCCTTGAGTCCCCTTAAATGGGAGAGAAAACCAGGGTAGAAAAGCCATTGCTGCTTCTGCTTCTTCTAGGGATTAATCCAGCTTCAGTCCACTTTCACATGAGCCAAGCTTGCTAGGTGGCTATGGGCTAGTCACAGCTCTCTTCTGAGCTCTCACAGCCCCACCTACCTCACAGGGTGTCTGTTGTGGGGGCAAGAACAGAAAGTTTGTCAGCCGCTTTGAGTCCCCTTAAATGGTTGAGAAAAACGGGGTAGAAAAGCCATTGCTGCTTCTGCTTCTTCTAGGGATTAATCCAGCTTCAGTCCACTTTCACATGAGCCAAGCTTGCTAGGTGGCTATGGGCTAGTCACAGCTCTCTTCTGAGCTCTCACAGCCCCACCTACCTCACAGGGTGTCTGTTGTGCGGGGAAGAACAGAAAGTTTGTCAGCCGCCTTGAGTCCCCTTAAATGGGTGAGAAAAGCGGGGTAGAAAAGCCAAAGCTGCTTCTTCTAGGGATTAATCTAGCTTTAGTCCACTTTCATAGGCACAGAAGATATCAGCCATGTGACCAATAATTTTCTCTTCACTTTGGCTGCAGTCACACCAGAGCTTTAATCTAGCTTCCGTCCACTTTCACATGAGCCAAGCTTGCTAGGTGGCTATGGGCTAGTCACAGCTCTCTTCTGAGCTCTCACAGCCCCACCTACCTCACAGGGTGTCTGTTGTGCGGGGAAGAACAGAAAGTTTGTCAGCCGCCTTGAGTCCCCTTAAATGGGTGAGAAAAGCGGGGTAGAAAAGCCAACGCTGCTTCTTCTAGGGATTAATCTAGCTTTAGTCCACTTTCATAGGCACAGAAGATATCAGCCATGTGACCAATAATTTTCTCTTCCCTTTGGCTGCAGTCACACCAGAGCTTTAATCCAGCTTCCGTCCACTTTCACATGAGCCAAGCTTGCTAGGTGGCCATGGGCTAGTCACAGCTCTCTTCTGAGCTCTCACAGCCCCACCTACCTCACAGGGTGTCTGTTGTGGGGGGAAGAACAGAAAGTTTGTCAGCTGCTTTGAGTCCCCTTAAATGGGAGAGAAAACCGGGGTAGAAAAGCCATTGCTGCTTCTGCTTCTTCTAGGGATTAATCCAGCTTCAGTCCACTTTCACATGAGCCAAGCTTGCTAGGTGGCTATGGGCTAGTCGCAGCTCTCTTCTGAGCTCTCACAGCCCCACCTACCTCACAGGGTGTCTGTTGTGGGGGCAAGAACAGAAAGTTTTTCAGCCGCTTTGAGTCCCCTTAAATGGGAGAGAAAACCGGGGTAGAAAAGCCATTGCTGCTTCTGCTTCTTCTAGGGATTAATCCAGCTTCAGTCCACTTTCACATGAGCCAAGCTTGCTAGGTGGCTATGGGCTAGTCACAGCTCTCTTCTGAGCTCTCACAGCCCCACCTACCTCACAGGGTGTCTGTTGTGCGGGGAAGAACAGAAAGTTTGTCAGCCGCCTTGAGTCCCCTTAAATGGGTGAGAAAAGCGGAGTAGAAAAGCCAACGCTGCTTCTTCTAGGGATTAATCTAGCTTTAGTCCACTTTCATAGGCACAGAAGATATCAGCCATGTGACCAATAATTTTCTCTTCACTTTGGCTGCAGTCACACCGGAGCTTTAATCCAGCTTCCGTCCACTTTCACATGAGCCAAGCTTGCTAGGTGGCCATGGGCTAGTCACAGCTCTCTTCTGAGCTCTCACAGCCCCACCTACCTCACAGGGTGTCTGTTGTGGGGGGAAGAACAGAAATTTTGTCAGCTGCTTTGAGTCCCCTTAAATGGGAGAGAAAACCAGGGTAGAAAAACCATTGCTGCTTCTGCTTCTTCTAGGGATTAATCCAGCTTCAGTCCACTTTCACATCAGCCAAGCTTGCTAGGTGGCTATGGGCTAGTCACAGCTCTCTTCTGAGCTCTCACAGCCCCACCTACCTCACAGGGTGTCTGTTGTGGGGGGAAGAACAGAAAGTTTGTCAGCCGCCTTGAGTCCCCTTAAATGGGAGAGAGAACCAGGGTAGAAAAGCCATTGCTGCTTCTGCTTCTTCTAGGGATTAATCCAGCTTCAGTCCACTTTCACATGAGCCAAGCTTGCTAGGTGGCTATGGGCTAGTCACAGCTCTCTTCTGAGCTCTCACAGCCCCACCTACCTCACAGGGTGTCTGTTGTGCGGGGAAGAACAGAAAGTTTGTCAGCCGCCTTGAGTCCCCTTAAATGGGAGAGAGAACCAGGGTAGAAAAGCCATTGCTGCTTCTGCTTCTTCTAGGGATTAATCCAGCTTCAGTCCACTTTCACATGAGCCAAGCTTGCTAGGTGGCCATGGTCTAGTCACAGCTCTCTTCTGAGCTCTCACAGCCCCACCTACCTCACAGGGTGTCTGTTGTGGGGGCAAGAACAGAATGTTTGTCAGCTGCTTTGAGTTCCCTTAAATGGGAGAGAAAACCGGGGTAGAAAAGCCATTGCTGCTTCTGCTTCTTCTAGGGATTAATCCAGCTTCAGTCCACTTTCACATGAGCCAAGCTTGCTAGGTGGCTATGGGCTAGTCACAGCTCTCTTCTGAGCTCTCACAGCCCCACCTACCTCACAGGGTGTCTGTTGTGGGGGGAAGAACAGAAAGTTTGTCAGCCGCTTTGAGTCCCCTTAAATGGGAGAGAAAACCGGGGTAGAAAAACCATTGCTGCTTCTGCTTCTTCTAGGGATTAATCCAGCTTCAGTCCACTTTCACATGAGCCAAGCTTGCTAGGTGGCTATGGGCTAGTCACAGCTCTCTTCTGAGCTCTCACAGCCCCACCTACCTCACAGGGTGTCTGTTGTGTGGGGAAGAACAGAAAGTTTTTCAGCCGCCTTGAGTCCCCTTAAATGGCAGAGAGAACCAGGGTAGAAAAGCCATTGCTGCTTCTGCTTCTTCTAGGGATTAATCCAGCTTCAGTCCACTTTCACATGAGCCAAGCTTGCTAGGTGGCTATGGGCTAGTCACAGCTCTCTTCTGAGCTCTCACAGCCCCACCTACCTCACAAGGTGTCTGTTGTGGGGGCAAAAACAGAAAGTTTGTCAGCCGCCTTGAGTCCCCTTAAATGGGTGAGAAAAGCGGGGTAGAAAAGCCAACGCTGCTTCTTCTAGGGATTAATCTAGCTTTATTCCACTTTCATAGGCACAGAAGATATCAGCCATGTGACCAATAATTTTCTCTTCACTTTGGCTGCAGTCACACCAGAGCTTTAATCCAGCTTCCGTCCACTTTCACATGAGCCAAGCTTGCTAGGTGGCTATGGGCTAGTCACAGCTCTCTTCTGAGCTCTCACAGCCCCACCTACCTCACAGGGTGTCTGTTGTGCGGGGAAGAACAGAAAGTTTGTCAGCCGCCTTGAGTCCCCTTAAATGGGTGAAAAAAGCGGAGTAGAAAAGCCAACGCTGTTTCTTCTAGGGATTAATCTAGCTTTAGTCCACTTTCATAGGCACAGAAGATATCAGCCATGTGACCAATAATTTTCTCTTCACTTTGGCTGCAGTCACACCAGAGCTTTAATCCAGCTTCCGTCCACTTTCACATGAGCCAAGCTTGCTAGGTGGCCATGGGCTAGTCACAGCTCTCTTCTGAGCTCTCACAGCCCCACCTACCTCACAGGGTGTCTGTTGTGGGGGGAAGAACAGAAAGTTTGTCAGCTGCTTTGAGTCCCCTTAAATGGGAGAGAAAACCGGGGTAGAAAAGCCATTGCTGCTTCTGCTTCTTCTAGGGATTAATCCAGCTTCAGTCCACTTTCACATGAGCCAAGCTTGTTAGGTGGCCATGGGCTAGTCACAGCTCTCTTCTGAGCTCTCACAGCCCCACCTACCTCACAGGGTGTCTGTTGTGGGGGGAAGAACAGAAAGTTTGTCAGCCGCCTTCAGTCCCCTTAAATGGGTGAGAAAAGCGGGGTAGAAAAGCCAACGCTGATTCTTCTAGGGATTAATCTAGCTTTAGTCCACTTTCATAGGCACAGAAGATATCAGCCATGTGACCAATAATTTTCTCTTCACTTTGGCTGCAGTCACACCAGAGCTTTAATCCAGCTTCCGTCCACGTTCACATGAGCCAAGCTTGCTAGGTGGCCATGGGCTAGTCACAGCTCTCTTCTGAGCTCTCACAGCCCCACCTACCTCACAGGGTGTCTGTTGTGGGGGGAAGAACAGAAAGTTTGTCAGCCGCTTTGAGTCCCCTTAAATGGGTGAGAAAAGCGGGGTAGAAAAGCCAACTCTTCTTCTTCTTCTTCCTCATCCTCCTCTTCTTCTTTTTCTTCCTCTTCTAGGGATTAATCTAGCTTAAGTCCACTTTCATAGGCACAGAAGACATCAGCCATGTGACCAGTAATTTTCTTTTCACATTGGCTGCAGTCACACCTCAGGTTTAATCCGGCTTCATTGCACTTTAAGACTCAGCCAGGGAACACATCAGATTGGCTGTGGTCCCACCTATCTGGTTCTGAGACTTTCTGAACCGGGGCTCCGCCTAGTGACCTCTTAGGCTCCACCCAGCGACCTCTTAAGCTCCACCCAGTGACCTCTTAAGCTCCACCCAGCACCTTCAGCAGCCCCCGCCTCCCTGGGACTTAGGGCTGTGAACACCCAGCCCTGAAGCCCACCAGCCGCCACTGGGGCCAGGGTTAGGGTTAGGGTTAGGGCTAGGGATAAGATTAGGGTTAGGGTTAGAGTTTGCACTAGGGCTAGGGCTGGGCTACGGTTAGGGTTAGGACTAGGACTAGGGCGAGGGCGAGGGCGAGGGCGAAGGCGAGGGCGAGGGCTAGAGCTCGGGCTAGGGTTAGGGTTAGGTTTAGGCCTAGGCCTAGTGCTACGATTATGGCTATAGCTAAAGCTCGGGCTCGGGCTTGGGCTTGGGATCGGGCTCGGGCTAGGATTTGGCTTAGGGCCAGGGTTAGGGTTAGGGCTATTGCTAGGACTAGAGCCAGGCCGGGGCTAGGGTTAGGGTAAGGGTGAAGGTGAGGGTTAGTATTAGGGCTAGGGCTAGGGCTAGGGCTAGGGCTAGGGCTAGGGTTAGGGCTACGCTAGGGCTAGGGCTAGGGCTAGGGCTAGGGCTAGGGCTAGGGCTAGGCCTAGGCCTAGGCCTAGGGCTACGAATATGTCTATGGCTAAAGCTCGGGCTCGGGCTTCTGCTCGGGCTCGGGCTCGGGCTAGGATTAGGCTTAGGGCCAGGGTTAGGGTTAGGGCTATTGCGAGGACTAGGGCCAGGTCAGGGCTAGGGTTAGGGTGAGTGAGAAGGTGAAGGTTAGTATTAGGGTTAATGCTAGGGCTACGGCTAGGGCTAGGGCTAGGGTTAGGCTTAAGGCTAGGGCTAGGGCTTTAGCTTGGGCCAGGGTAAGGGTTAGGGTTAGGGCTAGGGATAAGATTAGGGTTAGGGTTAGGGTTAGAGTTTGAACTAGGGCTAGGGCTGGGCTACGGTTAGGGTTAGGACTAGGACTAGGACTAGGGCTAGGGCTAGGGCTAGGGCTAGGGCTAGGGCTAGGGCTAGGGCTAGGGCTAGAGATAGGGCTAGGGTTAAGGTTAGGATTAGGCCTAGACCTAGTGCTACGATTATGGCTATGGCTATAGCTCGGCTCGGGCTTGGGCTCGGGCTCGGGCTCGGGCTAGGATTTGGCTTAGGGCCAGGGTTAGGGTTAGGGCTATTGCTAGGACTAGGGCCAGGCCAGGGCTAGGGTTAGGGTGAGGGTGAAGGTGAGGGTTAGTATTACGGCTACGGCTAGGTCTAGGTCTAGGTCTAGGTCTAGGGCTAGGGCTAGGGCCAGGGCCAGGGCTAGTGTTAGGCTTAGGGCTAGGGCTAGGGCTTTAGCTTGGGCCAGGTTTAGGGTTAGGGTTAGGGCTAGGGATAAGATTAGGGTTAGGGTTAGAGTTTGCACTAGGGCTAGGGCTGGGCTACGGTTAGGGTTAGGACTAGGACTAGGACTAGGACTAGGACTAGGACTAGGATTAGGACTAGGGCTAGGGCTAGGGCTAGGGCTAGGTCTATGCTAGGCCTAGGGCTAGGGCTACGCTAGGGCTACGGCTAGGGCTAGGGCTAGGGCTAGGGCTACGGCTAGGGCTAGGCCTAGTGCTACGAATATGTCTATGGCTAAAGCTCGGGCTCGGGCTTATGCTCGGGCTCGGGCTCGGGCTAGGATTAGGCTTAGGGCCAGGGTTAGGGTTAGGGCTATTGCGAGGTCTAGGGCCAGGTCAGGGCTAGGGTGAGGGTGAGGGAGAAAGTGAAGGTGAAGGTTAGTATTAGGGCTAGGGCTAGGGCTAGGGCTAGGGTTAGGCTTAAGGCTAGGGCTAGGGCTAGGGCTTGGGCTTGGGCCAGAGTTAGGTTTAGGGTTAGGGCTAGGGATAAGATTAGGGTTAGGGTTAAAGTTTGCACTAGGGCTAGGGCTGGGCTACGGTTAGGGTTAGGACTAGGACTAGGACTAGGACTAGGACTAGGGCTAGGGCTAGGGCTAGGGTTAGGGTTAGGATTAGGCCTAGGCCTAGTGCTACGATTATGGCTATGGCTAAAGCTTGGTCTCGGGCTTGGGCTTGGTCTCGGGCTCGGGCTAGGATTTGGCTTAGGGCCAGGGTTAGGGTTAGGGCTATTGCTAGGACTAGGGCCAGGCCAGGGCTAGGGTTAGGGTGAGGGTGAAGGTGAGGGTTAGGGCTAGGGCTAGGGCTAGGGCTAGGGCTAGGGCTAGGGCTAGGGCTAGGGCTAGAACCAGGGCCAGGGCTAGTGTTAGGCTTAGGGCTAGGGCTAGGGCTTTAGCTTGGGCCAGGGTTAGGGTTAGGGCTAGGGCTAGGGATAAGATTAGGGTTAGGGTTAGGGTTAGAGTTTGCACTAGGTCTAGGGCTGGGCTACGGTTAGGGTTAGGACTAGGACTAGGACTTGGACTAGGACTAGGACTAGGACTAGGACTAGGACTAGGACTAGGACTAGGACTAGGACTAGGGCTAGGGCTAGGGCTAGGGCTAGGGCTAGGGCTAGGGCTAGGGCTATGCTAGGCCTAGGGCTAGGATTAGGGTTACGGTTCGAGTTAGGGTTAGGGTTAGGGTTAGGGTCTGGTTTAGGCCTGGGCCTAGTGCTACGACTAGGGCTCGGGCTCGGGCTCGGGCTCGGACTCGGGCTCGGGCTCAGACTCGGGCTAGGATTAGGCTTAGGTCTAGGGTTAGGTTTCGGGCTATTTCTACGTCTACGGCCAGAGCAGGGCTAGGGCGAGGGTGACGGTGAAGGTGAGGATTAGTGTTAGGGCTAGGGCTAGGGCTAGGCTTAGTGTTATAGTTTGTGTTAGGGTTCCGGCTAGGGTAAGGCTAGGGTTAGGCTTAGGCTTAGGCTTACGCTTACGGTTATGGTTAGGCCTAGTGCTACGGCTAGCGGTAGGGCTTAAGCTAGTGTCAGGGCTAGGCCTAGGGAAGGGCTGCGGCTAGGGCTAGGGCTAGAGCTAGGGTTAGGGCTAGGACTAGGGCTAGGGCTAGGACTTGGACTAGGACTAGGACTAGAACTAGGATGTTAGATGTAGGGTTAGAGTTTGCACTAGGGCTAGGGCTGGGCTACGGTTAGGGTTAGGACTAGGACTAGGACTAGGACTAGTTCTAGGGCTAAGGCTAGGGCTAGGGCTAGGGCTAGGGCTAGGGCTAGGGCTAGGGCTAGGGCTAGGGCTAGAGGTAGGGCTAGGGTTAGGGTTAGGATTAGGCCTAGGCCTAGTGCTACGATTATGTCTATGGCTAAAGCTCGGGCTCGGGCTCGGGCTCGGGCTAAGATTTGGCTTAGGGCCAGGGTTAGGGTTAGGGCTATTGCTAGGAGTAGGGCCAGGCCAGGGCTAGGTTTAGGGTGAGGGTGAGGGTGAAGGTGAGGGGTAGTATTAGGGCTAGGGCTAGGGCTAGGCCTAGGGCTAGGCCTAGGGCTTGGGCTAGGGCTAGGGCTAGGGCTAGGGCTAGGGCTAGGGCTAGGGCTAGGGCTAGGGCTAGGGCCAGGGCTAGTGTTAGGCTTAGGGCTAGGGCTTGGGCTTGGGCTTGGGCCAGGGTTAGGTTTAGGGTTAGGGCTAGGGATAAGATTAGGGTTAGGGTTAGAGTTTGCACTAGGGCTAGGGCTGGGCTATGGTTAGGGTTAGGACTAGGACTAGGACTACGGCTAGGGCTAGGGCTAGGGCTAGGGCTAGTGTTATTGTTAGGATTAGGGCTAGGCCCAGTGCTACGATTATGGCTATGGCTAAAGCTCGGTCTCGGGCTTGGGCTTGGGCTCGGGCTCGGGCTCGGGCTAGGATTTGGCTTAGGGCCAGGGTTAGGATTAGGGCTATTGCTAGGACTAGGGCCAGGCCAGGGCTAGGGTGAGGGTGAGGGTGAAGGTGAGGGTTAGTATTAGGGCTAGGGCTAGGGTAGGGCTAGGGCTAGGGCTAGGGCTAGGGTTAGGCTTAAGGCTAGGGCTAGGGCTAGGGCTAGGGCTAGGACTAGGACTAGGACTAGGTCTAGGTCTAGGACTAGGACTAGGACTAGGACTAGGACTAGGACTAGTTCTAGCGCTAAAGCTAGGGCTCGGGCTCGGGCTTGGGCTTGGGCTCGGGCTCGGGGTAGGATTTGGCTTAGGGCCAGGGTTAGGGTTAGGGCTATTGCTAGGACTAGGGCCAGGCCAGGGCTAGGGTAAGGGTGAGGGTGAATGTGAGGGGTAGTATTAGGGCTAGGGCTTGGGCTAGGGCTTGGGCTAGGGCTAGGGCTAGGGCTAGGGCTAGGGCTAGGCCTAGGCCTAGGCCTTGGCTAGGGCTAGGGCTAGGGCTAGGGCTAGGGCTAGGGCTAGGGCTAGGGCTAGGGCTAGGCCTAGGGCTAGGCCTTGGCTAGGGCTAGGGCTAGGGCTAAGGCTAGGGCTAGGGCTAGGGCTAGGGCTAGGGCTAGGGCTAGGGCTAGGCTTCGGGCTAGGGCTAGGCTTGGTCTTGGGCCAGGGTTAGGGTTAGGGTTAGGGCTAGGGATAAGATTAGGGTTAGGGTTAGGGTTAGAGTTTGCACTAGGGCTAGGGCTGGGCTACGGTTAGGACTAGGACTAGGACTAGGACTAGGACTAGGACTAGGACTAGGACTAGGGCTAGGGCTAGGGCTAGGGCTAGGGCTAGGGCTAGGGCTATGCTAGGCCTAGGGTAGGATTAGGGTTACGGTTAGAGTTAGGGTTAGCCTCTGGTTTAGGCCTAGGCCTAGTGCTACGACTTGGGCTAGGGCTCGGGCTCGGGCTCGGGCTCAGGCTCGGGCTAGGATTAGGCTTAGGTCTAGGGTTAGGTTTCGGGCTATATCTACGTCTACGGCCAGAGCAGGGCTAGGGCGAGTGTGAGGGTGAAGGTGAGGGTTAGTGTTAGGGCTAGGGTTAGGGCTAGGCTTAGTGTTATGGTTTGTGTTAGGCTTCCGGCTAGGGTAAGGCTAGGGTTAGGCTTAGGCTTAGGCTTATGCTTAGGGTTAGGGTTAGGCCTAGTGCTACGGCTAGGGGTAGGGCTTAAGCTATTGTCAGGGCTAGGCCTAGGGAAGGGCTGCGGCTAGGGCTAGGGCTAGGGCTAGGGCTAGGGCTAGGACTAGGACTAGGACTAGGACTAGGACTAGGACTAGGACTAGGACTAGGACTAGGACTAGGGCTAGGGCTAGGGCTAGGGCTAGGGCTAGGGCTCGGGCAAGACTAGGGCTAGTGCTAGTGCTAGGGCTAGGGCTAAGGTTAGTGCTAGGGCTAGGGCTAGGGCAAGGGCTAGGCCTAGGGCTAGGCCTAGGGCTAGGCCTAGGGCTAGGCCTAGGGCTAGGGTTAGGATTAGGCCTAGGCCTAGGCCTAGTGCAACGATTATGACTATGGCTAAAGCTCGGGCTCGGGCTTGGGCTCGGGCTCCGGCTAGGATTAGGCTTAGGGCCAGGGTTAGAGTTAGGGGTGTTGTTAGGACTAGGGCCAGACCAGGGCTAGGGTTAGGGTGAGGGTGAAGGTGAGGGTTAGTATTAGGGCTAGGGCTAGGGCTAGGGCTCGTGTTAGGCTTAGCGCTAGGGCTAGGGCTAGGACTTGGGCTTGGGCTTGGGCCAGGGTTAGGGTTAGGGTTAGGGTTAGGGCTAGGGATAAGATTAGGGTTAGGGTTAGGGTTAGAGTTAGAGTTTGCACTAGGGCTAGGGCTGGGCTACGGTTATGGTTAGGACTAGGACTAGGACTAGGACTAGGACTAGGACTAGGGCTATGCTAGGCCTAGGGCTAGGATTAGGGTTACGGTTAGAGTTAAGGTTAGGGTCTGGTTTAGGCCTAGGCCTAGTGCTACGACTAGGGTTCAGGCTCGGGCTCGGGCTCAGGCTCCGGCTAAGATTAGGCTTAGGTCTAGGGTTAGGTTTCAGGCTATTTCTGTGTCTATGGCCAGAGCAGGGCTAAGGCGAGGGTGAGGGTGAAGGTGAGGGTTAGTGTTTGGGCTAGGGCTAGGGCTAGGCTTCGTGTTATGGTTTGTGTTAGGGTTCCGGCTAGGGTAAGGCTAGGGTTAGGCTTAGGCTTAGGCTTACACTTAGGGTTAGGGTTAGTCCTAGTGTTACGGCTAGGGGTAGGGCTTAAGCTAGTGTCAGGGCTAGGCCTAGGGAAGGGCTGCGGCTAGGGCTAGGACTAGGGCTATGGTTAGGGCTAGGAATAGGGCTAGGACTAAGACTAGGGCTAGGGCTAGGGCTAGGGCTAGGGCTAGGGCTAGGGCTAGGGCTAGGGCTAGGGCTAGGGCTAGGGCTAGGGCTAGGGCTAGGGCTAGGGCAAGACTAGGGCTAGGGCTAGGGCTAGGGCTAGGGCTAGGGTTAGGATTAGGCCTAGGCCTAGTGCAACGATTATGGCTATGGCTAAAACTCGGGCTTGGGCTTGGGCTCGGGCTCGGGCTAGGATTAGGCATAGGGCCAGGGTTAGGGTTAGGGCTATTGTTAGGACTAGGGCCAGACCAGGGCTAGGGTTAGGGTGAGGGTGAAGGTGAGGGTTAGTATTAGGGCTAGGACTAGGGCTAGGGCTCGGGTTAGGATTAGGGCTAGGGCTAGGGCTAGGACATGGGCTAGGGCCAGGGTTAGGGTTAGGATTAGGGCTAGGAATAAGATTAGGGTTAGGGTTAGGTTTAGGGTTAGAGTTTGCACTAGGGCTAGGGCTGGGCTAAGGTTAGGGTTAGGACTAGGACTAGGACTAGGACTTGGACTAGGACTAGGACTACTTCTAGGGTTAGGGCTATGCTAGGCCTAGGCCGAGGGCTAGGGCTGGGGCTAGGGCTAGGGGTAGGGGTACTTCGAGGGCGAGTGCTACGGCTAGGGTTAGGGTTAAGTTTAGTGTTAGGGTTAGGGTTAGGATTAGGTTTTAGGGCCAGGGTTAGGGCTAGGGCTGGGCTAAGTTTAGGGTTTGGTTTAGGGTGAGGGTGAGGGTTAGGGTTAGGGCTAGGGCTAGGGCTAGGGCTAGGGCTAATGTTAGGGTTACGGTCAGGGCGATGGGTTGGGCTAGCGTTAGATACAGGGCTGAGCTAGCGTGAGGGTGAGTGTGAGGGTGAGGGTGAGGACGAGGGCTAGGGCTTGGGCTAGGGCTAGGGCTAGGGCTAGGGCTAGGATTCGGGTTATTGTTTGGTTTAGGCTGAGGCCTAGTGGCACGACTAGGGCTAGGGCTAGGGCTAGGGTTAGCCTTAGGGCTAGGGCTAAGGCTTGGGCTAGGGTTAGGGTTAGGGTTAGCGTTAGGGTTAGTGTTAGGGTTAGTGTTAGGTTTTAGGGCAAGGGTTAGGGCTAGGGCTGGGTAAGGTTAGGGTTAGGGTTAGGGTTAGGGTGAAGGTGAGGGTGAGGGAGAGGGAGAGGGTGAGGGTGAAGGTGAGGGTTAGGCCTAGGGCTATGACTGGGCAAAGGTTAGGGTTAGGGATAGGGTTAGGGTTAGGGTTAGGGTTAGGGTTAGGGCTAGGGCTAGGGCTAGGGCTACGGCTAGCGTTAGGGCTAGGCTTAGGGCTAGGGCTAGAGCTAGTGTTATGGTTACGGTTAGGGCGATGGGTTGGGCTAGGGCTAGAGCCCGGGCTGAGGTAGCATGAGGGTGAGGGCTAGCATGAGGGTGAGGGCTAGAGCTACGGCCAGGGCTAGGGTTAGGGCTAGGGCTAGCCCTAGCCCTAGCCCTAGCCCTAGCCCTAGCCCTAGCCCTAGCCCAACCCTAGTCCTAGTCCTAGTCCTACTCCTACTCCTAGTCCTAGTCCTAGTCCTAAACGTAGTCCTAGCCCTAGCACTAGGGCTAGGGCTTGTCTAGGGTTAGGTCTAGGCCTAGGGACTAGGGCTAGGGGTAGGGCTAGGTCTAGGTCTAAGACTCGGGGTAGGGCTTGGGCTAGGCTTAGGCTTTGGACTAAGGCTAGGATTAGGGCTAGAGATAGTGTTGTGTTTAGGGGTAGGGGTAGTGGTATTGGTAGGGCTAGGGCTAGGGCTAGGGCTAGGGCTAGGGCTAGGGCTAGGGCTAGGCCTTGGCCTAGGGCTAGGGCTAGGCCTAGGCCTAGGCCTAGGCCTAGTGCAACGATTATGACTATGGCTAAAGCTCGGGCTCGGGCTTGGGCTCGGGCTCAGGCTAGGATTAGGCTTAGGGCCAGGGTTAGGGTTAGGGGTATTGTTAGGACTAGGGCCAGACCAGGGCTAGGGTTAGGGTTATGGTGAAAGTGAGGGTTAGTATTAGGGCTAGGGCTAGGGCTCGGGTTAGGCTTAGGGCTAGGGCTAGGGCTAGGACGTGGGCTTGGGCCAGGGTTAGTGTTAGGGTTAGGGTTAGGGCTAGGGATAAGATTAGGGTCAGGGTTAGGGTAAGGGTTAGAGTTTGCACTAGGGCTAGGGCTGGGCTACGGTTAGGACTAGGACTAGGACTAGGACTAGGACTAGGACTATTACTAGGACTAGGACTAGGACTAGGACTAGGACTAAGACTAGTACTAGGACTAGGACTAGGACTAGTACTAGGACTAGGACAAGGACTAGGACTACTTCTAGGGCTAGGGGTATGCTAGGCCTAGGGCTAGGATTAGGGTTACGGTTAGAGTTAGGGTTAGGGTCTGGTTTAGGCCTAGGCCTAGTGCTACGACTAGGGTTCGGGCTTGGGCTCGGGCTCGGGCTTGGGCTCAGGCTCGGGCTCAGGCTCAGGCTAGGATTAGGCTTAGGTCTATGGTTAGGTTTCGGGCTATATCTACGTCTACGGCCAGAGCAGGGCTAGGGCGAGTGTGAGGGTGAAGGTGAGGGTTAGTGTTAGGGCTAGGGTTAGGGCTAGGCTTAGTGTTATGGTTTGTGTTAGGCTTCCGGCTAGGGTAAGGCTAGGGTTAGGCTTAGGCTTACGCTTACGCTTAGGGTTAGGGTTAGGCCTAGTGCTACGGCTAGGGGTAGGGCTTAAGCTAGTGTCAGGGCTAGGCCTAGGGAAGGGCTGCTGCTAGGGCTAGGGCTAGGACTAGGGCTAGGACTAGGACTAGGACTAGGACTAGGGCTAGGGCTAGGGCTAGGGCTAGGGCTAGGGCTAGGGCTAGGGCTAGGGCTAGGGCTAGGGCTAGGGCAAGACTAGGGCTAGGGCTAGGGCTAGGGCTAGGGCTAGGGTTAGGGCTAGGGCTAGGGCTAGGGCTAGGGCTAGGGCTAGGGCTAGGGCTAGGGCTAGGGCTAGGGCTAGGGCTAGGGCTAGGGCTAGGGCTAGGGCTAGGCTAGGGGAAGGCCTAGGGCTAGGGCTAGGGCTAGGGCTAGGGCTAGGGCTAGGGCTAGGGCTAGGGCTAGGGCTAGGGCTAGGGTTAGGATTAGGCCTAGGGCTAGGGTTAGGATTAGGCCTAGGCCTAGGCCTAGTGCAACGATTATGACTATGGCTAAAGCTCGGGCTCGGGCTTGGGCTCGGGCTCCGGCTAGGATTAGGCTTAGGGCCAGGGTTAGAGTTAGGGGTGTTGTTAGGACTAGGGCCAGACCAGGGCTAGGGTTAGGGTGAGGGTGAAGGTGAGGGTTAGTATTAGGGCTAGGGCTAGGGCTCGGGTTAGGCTTAGGGCTAGGGCTAGGACTTGGGCTTGGGCCAGGGTTAGGGTTAGGTTAGGGTTAGGGTTAGGGCTAGGGATAAGATTAGGGTTAGGGTTAGGGTTAGAGTTTGCACTAGGGCTAGGGCTGGGCTACGGTTATGGTTAGGACTAGGACTAGGACTAGGACTAGGACTAGGACTAGGACTAGGACTAGGACTAGGACTAGGACTAGGACTATTACTAGGACTAGGACTAGGACTACTTCTAGGGCTAGGGCTATGCTAGGCCTAGGGCTAGGATTAGGGTTACGGTTAGAGTTAGGGTTAGGGTCTGGTTTAGGCCTAGGCCTAGTGCTACGACTAGGGTTCGGGCTCGGGCTCGGGCTCGGGCTCGGGCTCAGGCTCGGGCTAAGATTAGGTTTAGGTCTAGGGTTAGGTCTCAGGCTATTTCTATGTCTATGGCCAGAGCAGGTCTAGGGCGCGGGTGAGGGTGAAGGTGAGGGTTAGTGTTTGGGCTCGGGCTAGGGCTAGGCTTAGTGTTATGGTTTGTGTTAGGGTTCCAGCTAGGGTAAGGCTAGGGTTAGGCTTAGGCTTAGGCTTACACTTAGGGTTAGGGTTAGGCGTAGTGCTACGGCTAGGGGTGGGGCTTAAGCTAGTGTCAGGGCTAGGCCTAGGGAAGGGCTGCGGCTAGGGCTAGGGCTAGGGCTAGGGTTAGGGCTAGGAATAGGGCTAGGACGAGGACTAGGACTAGGACTAGGGCTAGGGATAGGGATAGGGATAGGGATAGGGATAGGGATAGGGATAGGGATAGGGATAGGGATAGGGATAGGGATAGGGATAGGGATAGGGATAGGGATAGGGATAGGGATAGGGATAGGATTAGGCCTAGGCCTAGTGCAACGATTATGGCTATGGCTAAAACTCGGGCTTGGGCTTGGGCTCAGGCTCGGGCTAGGATTAGGATTAGGCTTAGGGCCAGGGTTAGGGTTAGGGCTATTGTTAGGACTAGGGCCAGACCAGGGCTACGGTTAGGGTGAGGGTGAAGGTGAGGGTTAGTATTAGGGCTAGGACTAGGGCTAGGGCTCGGGTTAGGCTTAGGGCTAGGGCTAGGGCTAGGACTTGGGCTAGGGCCAGGGTTAGGGTTAGGATTAGGGCTAGGAATAAGATTAGGGTTAGGGTTAGGGTTAGAGTTAGAGTTTGCACTAGGGCTAGTGCTGGGCTAAGGTTAGGGTTAGGACTAGGATTAGGACTAGGACTTGGACTAGGACTAGGACTACTTCTAGGGTTAGGGCTATGCTAGGCCTAGGCCGAGGGCTAGGGCTGGGGCTACGGCTAGGGGTAGGGGTACTTCGAGGGCGAGTGCTACGGCTAGGGTTAGGGTTAATTTTAGTGTTAGGGTTAGGGTTAGGGTTAGGTTTTAGGGCCAGGGTTAGGGCTAGGGCTGGGCTAAGTTTAGAGTTTGGTTTAGGGTGAGGGTGAGGGTTAGGGCTAGGGCTAGGGCTAGGGCTAATGTTAGGGTTACTGTCAGGGCGATGGGTTGGGCTAGCGTTAGATACAGGGCTGAGCTAGCGTGAGGGTGAGGGTGAGGGTGAGGGTGAGGGTGAGGGTGAGGGTGAGGGTGAGGGTGAGGACGAGGGCTAGGGCTTGGGCTAGGGCTAGGGCTAGGGCTAGGGCTAGGATTCGGGTTAGGGTTTGGTTTAGGCTGAGGCCTAGTGGTATGACTAGGGCTAGGGCTAGGGCTAGGGTTAGCCTTAGGGCTAGGGCTAAGGCTTGTGCTAGGGTTAGGGTAAGTGTTAGGGTTAGGACTAGGGATAAGATTAGGGTTAGGGTTTGGGTTAGCGTTTGCATTAGCGCTAACACTAGAGGTATCCCTGGCCTAGGTTTAGGGTTAGGGTTAGGACTAGGACTTGGACTAAAACTAGGACTAGGACTAGCACTATTAGTAGGACTAGGACTAGGACTAGGACTACTTCTAGGGCTAGGGCTGTGCTAGGCCTAGGCCGAGGGCTAGGGCTGGGGTAGGATTAGGGTTAGGGGTACGGCGAGGGCTAGGGCTAGGGTTAAGGTTAAGCTTAGGATTGGGCTAGGGCTCGGGCTCGGGCTAGGGCTAGGGCTCAGGCTCGGGCTAGGGCTAGGGCTAGGGCTAGGGCTAGCGTTTGGTTTAGGTTTAGGCCTAGTGGTACCACTAGGGCTAGGGCTAGGGTTAGGGTTAGGGTTTGGGTTAGCGTTTGCGTTAGCGCTAGCACTAGAGCTAGGGCTGGGCTAGGTTTAGGGTTTGGACTAGGACTAGAACTCCTTCTAGGGCTAGGCCTCTGCTAGGCCTAGGCCGAGGGCTAGGGCTGGGGTAGGATTAGGGGTAGGGGTACGGCGAGGGCTAGGGCTAGGGTTAAGGTTAAGGTTAGGATTGGGCTAGGGCTAGTGCTAGGGCTAGGGTTAGGGTTAGGGTTAGGGTTAGGGTTAGCGTTAGGGTTAGGGTTAGGGTTAGGGTTAGGTTTTAGGTCAAGGGTTAGGGCTAGGGCTGGGTAAGGTTAGGGTTTGGGTTAGGGTTAGGTTGAGGGTGAGGGTGAGGGTGAGGGAGAGGGTGAGGGTTAGGGCTAGGGCTATGACTGGGCAAAGGTTAGGGTTTGGGTTAGGGATAGGGTTAGGGTTAGCGTTAGGGCTACGGCTACGGCTACGGGTAGGGTTAGGGCTAGGCTTAGGGCTAGGGCTAGAGCTAGTGTTATGGTTACGGTTAGGGCGATGGGTTGGGCTAGGGCTAGAGCCCGAGCTGAGGTAGCATGAGGGTGAGGGCTAGCATGAGGGTGAGGGCTAGAGCTACGGCCAGGGCTAGGGTTAGGGCTAGGGCTAGGGCTAGGGCTAGGCCTAGCCCTAGCCCTAGCCCTAGCCCTAGCCCTAGCTCTAGCCCTAGCCCTAGCCCTAGCCCTAGCCCTAGCCCTAGCCCAACCCTAGTCCTAGTCCTACTCCTAGTCCTAGTCCTAGTCCTAGTCCTAAATGTAGTCCTAGCCCTAGCACTAGGGCTAGGGCTTGTCTAGGGTTAGGTCTAGGCCTAGGGCTACGACTAGGGCTAGGGGTAGGGCTAGGTCTAGGTCTAAGACTCGGGGTAGGGCTTGGGCTAGGCTTAGGCTTTGGACTAAGGCTAGGATTAGGGCTAGAGATAGTGTTGTGTTTGGGGGTAGGGGTAGTGGTATTGGTAGGGGTAGGGCTAGGGCTAGGGCTAGGGCTAGGGCTAGGGTTAGCCTTAGGGCTAGGGCTAAGGCTTGTGCTAGGGTTAGGGTAAGTGTTAGGGTTAGGACTAGGGATAAGATTAGGGTTAGGGTTTGGGTTAGCGTTTGCATTAGCGCTAACACTAGAGGTATCCCTGGCCTAGGTTTAGGGTTAGGGTTAGGACTAGGACTTGGACTAAAACTAGGACTAGGACTAGCACTATTAGTAGGACTAGGACTAGGACTAGGACTACTTCTAGGGCTAGGGCTGTGCTAGGCCTAGGCCGAGGGCTAGGGCTGGGGTAGGATTAGGGTTAGGGGTACGGCGAGGGCTAGGGCTAGGGTTAAGGTTAAGCTTAGGATTGGGCTAGGGCTCGGGCTCGGGCTAGGGCTAGGGCTCAGGCTCGGGCTAGGGCTAGGGCTAGGGCTAGGGCTAGCGTTTGGTTTAGGTTTAGGCCTAGTGGTACCACTAGGGCTAGGGCTAGGGTTAGGGTTAGGGTTTGGGTTAGCGTTTGCGTTAGCGCTAGCACTAGAGCTAGGGCTGGGCTAGGTTTAGGGTTTGGACTAGGACTAGAACTCCTTCTAGGGCTAGGCCTCTGCTAGGCCTAGGCCGAGGGCTAGGGCTGGGGTAGGATTAGGGGTAGGGGTACGGCGAGGGCTAGGGCTAGGGTTAAGGTTAAGGTTAGGATTGGGCTAGGGTTAGTGCTAGGGCTAGGGTTAGGGTTAGGGTTAGGGTTAGGGTTAGGGTTAGCGTTAGGGTTAGGGTTAGGGTTAGGGTTAGGTTTTAGGTCAAGGGTTAGGGCTAGGGCTGGGTAAGGTTAGGGTTTGGGTTAGGGTTAGGTTGAGGGTGAGGGTGAGGGTGAGGGAGAGGGTGAGGGTTAGGGCTAGGGCTATGACTGGGCAAAGGTTAGGGTTTGGGTTAGGGATAGGGTTAGGGTTAGCGTTAGGGCTACGGCTACGGCTACGGGTAGGGTTAGGGCTAGGCTTAGGGCTAGGGCTAGAGCTAGTGTTATGGTTACGGTTAGGGCGATGGGTTGGGCTAGGGCTAGAGCCCGAGCTGAGGTAGCATGAGGGTGAGGGCTAGCATGAGGGTGAGGGCTAGAGCTACGGCCAGGGCTAGGGTTAGGGCTAGGGCTAGGGCTAGGGCTAGGGCTAGGCCTAGCCCTAGCCCTAGCCCTAGCCCTAGCCCTAGCCCTAGCCCTAGCTCTAGCCCTAGCCCTAGCCCTAGCCCTAGCCCTAGCCCTAGCCCAACCCTAGTCCTAGTCCTACTCCTAGTCCTAGTCCTAGTCCTAGTCCTAAATGTAGTCCTAGCCCTAGCACTAGGGCTAGGGCTTGTCTAGGGTTAGGTCTAGGCCTAGGGCTACGACTAGGGCTAGGGGTAGGGCTAGGTCTAGGTCTAAGACTCGGGGTAGGGCTTGGGCTAGGCTTAGGCTTTGGACTAAGGCTAGGATTAGGGCTAGAGATAGTGTTGTGTTTGGGGGTAGGGGTAGTGGTATTGGTAGGGGTAGGGCTAGGGCTAGGGCTAGGGCTAGGGCTAGGGCTAGGCCTAGGGCTAGGCCTAGGGCTAGGGCTAGGTCTAGGGCTATGGTTAGGATTACGCCTAGGCGTAGGCCTAGTGCAACGATTATGACTATGGCTAAAGCTCGGGCTCGGGCTTGGGCTCGGGCTCGGGCTAGGATTAGGCTTAGGGCCTGGGTTAGGGTTAGCGGTATTGTTAGGACTAGGGCCAGACCAGGGCTAGGGTTAGGGTGAGGGTGAAGGTGAGGGTTAGTATTAGGGCTAGGACTAGGGCTAGGGCTCAGGTTAGGCTTAGGGCTAGGGCTAGGGATAGGACTTGGGCTTGGGCCAGGGTTAGGGTTAGGGTTAGGGCTAGGGATAAGATTAGGGTTAGGGTTAGGGTTAGAGTTTGCACTAGGGCTAGGGCTGGGCTACGGTTAGGGTTAGGACTAGGACTAGGACTAGGACTAGGACTAGGACTAGGACTAGGACTAGGACTAGGACTAGGACTAGGACTAGGACTAGGATTCGGACTAGGACTAGGACTACTTCTAGGGCTAGGGCTATGCTAGGCCTAGGGCTAGGATTAGGGTTACGGTTAGAGTTAGGGTTAGGGTCTGGTTTAGGCCTAGGCCTAGTGCTACGACTAGGGTTCGGGCTCGGGCTCGGGCTTGGGCTCGGGCTCAGGCTCGGGCTAAGATTAGGCTTAGGTCTAGGGTTAGGTTTCAGGCTATTTCTACGTCTATGGCCAGAGCAGGGCTAGGGCGAGGGTGAGGGTGAAGGTGAGGGTTAGTGTTTGGGCTAGGGCTAGGGCTAGGCTTAGTGTTATGGTTTGTGTTAGGGTTCCGGCTAGGGTAAGGCTAGGGTTAGGCTTAGGCTTAGGCTTACGCTTACGCTTAGGGTTAGGCCTAGTGCTACGGCTAGGGGTCGGGCTTAAGCTAGTGTCAGGGCTAGGCCTAGGGAAGGGCTGCGGCTAGGGCTAGGGCTAGGGCTAGTGTTAGGGCTATGTATAGGGCTAGGACTAGGACCAGGACTAGGACTAGGACTAGGGCTAGGGCTAGGGCTAGGGCTAGGGCTAGGGTTAGGATTAGGCCTAGGCCTAGGCCTAGTGCAACGATTATGGCTATGGCTAAAACTCGGGCTTGGGCTTGGGCTCGGGCTCGGGCTAGGATTAGGCTTAGGGCCAGGGTTAGGGTTAGGGCTATTGTTAGGACTAGGGCCAGACCAGGGCTAGTGTTAGGGTGAGGGTGAAGGTGAGGATTAGTATTAGGGCTAGGACTAGGGCTAGGGCTCGGGTTAGGCTTAGGGCTAGGGCTAGGGCTAGGGCTAGGACTTGGGCTAGGGCCAGGGTTAGGGTTAGGATTAGGGCTAGGAATAAGATTAGGGTTAGGGTTAGGGTTAGAGTTTGCACTAGGGCTAGGGCTGGGATAAGGTTTTGGTTAGGACTAGGACTAGGACTTGGACTAGGACTAGGACTACTTCTAGGGTTAGGGCTATGCTAGGCCTAGGCCGAGGGCTAGGGCTGGGGCTAGGGCTAGGGGTAGGGGTAGGGGTACTTCGAGGGCGAGTGCTACGGCTAGGGTTAGGGTTAAGTTTAGTGTTAGGGTTAGGGTTAGGGTTAGGGTTAGGTTTTAGGGCCAGGGTTAGGGCTAGGGCTGGGCTAAGTTTAGGGTTTGATTTAGGGTGAGGGTTAGGGTTAGGGCTAGGGCTAGGGCTAGGGCTAGGGCTAGGGCTAATGTTAGGGTTACGGTCAGGGCGATGGGTTGGGCTAGCGTTAGATAAAGGGCTGAGCTACCGTGAGGGTGAGGGTGAGGATGAGGGTGAGGGTGAGGGTGAGGGCTTGGGCTAGGGCTAGGCCTAGGGCTAGGGCTAGGGCTAGGGCGAGGATTCGGGTTAGGGTTTGGTTTAGGCTGAGGCCTAGTGGTACGACTAGGGCTAGAGCTAGGGCTAGGGTTAGCCTTAGGGCTAGGGCTAAGGCTTGGGCTAAGGTTAGGGTAAGTGTTAGGGTTACGGCTAGGGATAAGATTCGGGTTAGGGTTTGGGTTAGCGTTTGCGTTAGCGCTAACACTAGAGGTAGGCCTGGGCTAGGTTTAGGGTTAGGGTTAGGACTAGGACTTGGACTAAAACTAGGACTAGGACTAGGACTATTAGTAGGACTAGGACTAGGACTAGGACTACTTCTAGGGCTAGGGCTGTGCTAGGCCTAGGCCGAGGGCTAGGGCTGGGGTAGGATTAGGGTTAGGGTTACGGCGATGACTAGGGCTAGGGTTAAGGTTAAGTTTAGGATTGGGCTCGGGCTCGGGCTAGGGCTAGGGCTAGGGCTAGGGCTAGGGCTAGGGCTAGGGTTTGGTTTAGGCTTAGGCCTAGTGGTACCACTAGGGCTAGGGCTAGGGCTAGGGTTAGGGTTAGGGCTTGGGTTAGCGTTTGCATTAGCGCTAGCACTAGAGCTAGGGCTGGGCTAGGTTTAGGGTTTGGACTAGGACTAGGACTACTTCTAGGGCTAGGCCTCTGCTAGGCCTTGGCCGAGGGCTAGGGCTGGGGTAGGATTAGGGATAGGGGTACGGCGAGGGCTAGGGCTAGGGTTAAGGTTAAGCTTAGGATTGGGCTAGGGCTAGTGCTAGGGCTAGGGTTAGGGTTAGCGTTAGCGTTAGTGTTAGTGTTAGGGTTAGTGTTAGGTTTTAGGGTAAGGGTTAGGGCTAGGGCTGGGTAAGGTTATTGTTTGGGTGAGGGTGAGGGTGAGGGTGAGGGAGAGGGAGAGGGTGAGGGTGAGGGTTAGGGCTAGGGCTATGACTGGGCAAAGGTTAGGGTTTGGGTTAGGGATAGGGTTAGGGTTAGGGTTAGGGTTAGGGTTAGGGCTAGGGCTAGGGCTAGGCTTAGGCTTTGGACTAAGACTAGGATTAGGGCTAGAGATAGTGTTGTGTTTAGGGGTAGGGGTAGTGGTATTGGTAGGGGTAGGGGTAGGGGTAGGGGTAGGGGTAGGGGTAGGGTTACGGCTAAGTCTAGGGCTGGGGCTAGGGCTAGGGTTAGTGTTAGGATTTGGGTTATGGTTCGGGCTAAGTTTCAGGCTAGGGATAGGCTTAGGTTTAGGGCTACGACTAGGGTTAGGGCTAGGGCTGGGGCTAGGGCTACGGCTAAGCCTAGTGGTAGTGCTAGTGCTAGGGCTAGTGCTAGGGCTAGGGCTAGGGCTAGGGCTAGGGCTAGGACTAGGGCTAGGGCTAGGGCTAGGGCTAGGGCTAGGGCTAGGGCTAGGGCTAGGGCTACGGCTACGGCTACGGCTAGGGCTAGGGCTAGGGCTAGGGCTAGGCATAGGCTTAGGACTAGGAATAGGAATAGGGCTAGAGCTAGGGTTTGTGTTAGGGCTAGGGCTAGGGCTACCGTCAGGGCTAGGGGTAGGGCTAGGGCTGCGGCTAGTGCTAGTGCTAGGGCTAGTGCTAGGGCTAGGGCTCGGGTTCGGGCTCGGGATGGGCTACGGTTAGGGTTTGGGTGAGGGTGAGGGTGAGGGTGAGGGTGACGGTTAGGATGAGGGCTAGGGCTAGGGCTAGGGCTAATGCTGGGCAAGGTTAGGGTTTTGGTTAGGGTTAGATTTAGGGTTATGGTGAGGGTTAAGATTATGGTTAGGGTTAGGGCGAGGGCGAGGGCTAGGGCTAGGGCTAGGGCTAGGCCAAAGGCTACGGCTAGGTCTAGGTCTAGGTCTAGGTCTAGGGCTAGGTCTAGGTCTAGGGCTAGGGCTAGGGCTAGGGCTAGGGCTAGGGCTAGGGCTAGGGCTAGGACTAGGGCTAGAACTAGGGCTAGGGCTAGGGCTAAGACTAGGGCTAGGGCTAGGGCAAGGCTTAGGATTAGGATTAGGATTAGGAATAGGGCTAGAGCTAGGGTTTGGGTTTGGGTTAGACGTAGGGGTAGGGGTAGGGTTTGGGGTAGGGGTAGGGTTGGGGTAGGGTTAGGCCGAGGGCGAGGGTGAGGGCGAGGGCGAGGGCGAGGGCGAGGGCGAGGGCGAGGGCGAGGGCTAGGCCAAAGGCTACGGCTAGGTCTAGGTCTAGGGCTAGGTCTAGGTCTAGGGCTAGGGCTAGGGCTAGGGCTAGGGCTAGGGCTAGAGCTAGGGCTAGGGCTAGAGCTACGGCTAGGGCTAGGGCTAGGGCTAAGACTAGGGCTAGGGCTAGGCTTAGGTTTAGGATTAGGATTAGGAATAGGGCTAGAGCTAGGGTTTGGGTTTAGGTTAGACGTAGGGGTAGGGGTAGGGGTTGGGGTAGGGCTACGCCTACGGCTACGGCTACGGCTACGGCTACGGCTAGGGCTTACGGCTACGGTTAGGGTTTGTGTTAGGGTTCGGGCTTGGGTTCGGGCTAGGTTTAGGCTTAGGCTTAGGGCTAAGACTTGGGTTAGGGTTAGTGATAGTCTTAGTGTTAGGGTTAGGGCCAAAGCTAGGGCTAGGGCTAGGGCTAGGCTTAGGACTAGGACTAGGAATAGGAATACGGCTAGAGATAGAGTTTGGGTTAGGGCTCTGGCTCGGGCTAGGATCAGGGCAAGACCTAGGGCCATGTCTCAGGCGATGGCTAGGGCTAGGGCTAGGGCTAGGGCTACGGCTAGGGCTAGGGCTAGGGCTAGGGCTAGGGCTAGGGCTAGGGCTAGGGCTAGGCGTAGCGCTAGGGTTAGGGTTAGATCTATTGCTAGGACTAGGGCCAGGTGAGGGCTAGGTTGAGGGTGAGGGTGAAGGTGCGGGTTAGTGTTAGTGTTAGGGCTAGGGCTAGGGCTAGGGTGAAGGTGAGGTTTAGTGTCAGGGCTAGGGCTAAGGCTAGGGCTAGGGTTAGGGTAAGGGTTAGGGTAAGGGTTAGGGTTAGGGTTAGGGTTAAATCTATGGCTACGGCTGGTCAAAGGTTAGTGTTAGGTTTAGCTTTAGGGTTTGGTTAGGGTTACGTTTAGGGTTAGGGTTCGGGTTAAGGTTAGGGTAGCGCTAGGATTGGGCTAGGGCTAGAGCTAGGGCTAAGGCTAGGGCTAGGGTTAGGCTTAGGGCTAGGGCTAGGCTTAGGCATAGAACGAGGGCTAGAGCTAGGGTTTGGGTTAGGGGTAGGGGTAGGGGTAGGGGTAGGCTTAGGACTAGGAATAAGAATAGGAATAGGGTTAGAGCTAGGTTTTGGGTTAGGGCTAGCCTTAGCCGTAGCCATAACCCTACCCCTACCCCTACCACTACCCCTAACCCTAACCCTAACCTTAGCCGAGCCCGAGCCCTAGCACTAGCACTAGCCCTAGCGCAGCCCTAGCCCTAGCCCAAGCCTTAGCCCTAGCCCTAGCTTTGGCCCTAACCCTAACACTAAGACTATCACTAACCCTAACCCAAGTCGTAGCCCTAAGCATAAGCCTAAACCTAGCCCGAACCCAAGCCCGAACCCTAACACAAACCCTAACCCTAGCCGTAAGCCCTAGCACTAGCCGTAGCCGTAGCCATAACCCTACCCCTACCCCACCCCTACCCCTACTTCTTCCCCTACCCCAACCATACCCCTACCCCAACCCCTACCCCTACCCCTACGTCTAACTCAAACCCAAACCCTAGCTCTAGCCCTATTCCTAATCCTAAGCCTAAGCCTAAGCCTAGCCCTACCCCTAGTCTTAGCTCTAGCCCTAGCCCTAGCTCTAGCCCTAGCCCTAGACCTAGACCTAGACCTAGACCTAGACCTAGACCTAGACCTAGACCTAGTCCTAGACCTAGCCGTAGCCTTTGGCCTAGCCCTAGCCCTAGCCCTAGCCCTAGCCCTAGCCCTAGCCCTTGCCCTAACTCTAAATCGAACCCGAACCCGAACCCAAACCCTAACGCCAACCCACCGCAGGCCCTAGACATAGCCTTAGCTCTAAAGGTATCCCTAGCCCTAGCCCTTGCCCGAGCCATAAGCCTAACCCTAGCCATAGCCCTAGTCCTAGCCCTTACACTAACACTAACCGTCACCTTCACCATCACCCTCACCCTCACCTAGCCCTGCCCTGGCCTTAGCCATAGAAATAGCCCTAACCCTAATCCTAGCCCTAAGCCTACGCCTAAGCCTAATCCTAGCCCTAGGCCTAGCCCTAGCCCTAGCCCTAGCCCTAGCCCTAGCCCTAACCCGAGCCCTAACCCTAACCCTAACACTAGCTCAGCCCTGGCTCTAGCCCGAGCCCAAGCCCGAGCCCGAGCTTTAGCCATAGACATAATCGTAGCACTAGGCCTAGGCCTAATCCTAACCCTAACCCTAGCCCTAGCTCTACCTCTAGCCCTAGCCCTGGCCCTAGCCTTAGCCCTAGCCCTAGCCCTAGCCCTAATACTAACCCTCACCTTCACCCTCACCCTAACCCTAGCCCTGGCCTGGACCTAGTCCTAGCTATAGCCCTAACCCTAACCCTGGCCCTAAGCCAAATCCTAGCCCGAGCCCAAGCCCAAGCCCGAGCCCGAGCTTTAGCCATAGCCATAATCGTAGCACTAGGCCTAGGCCTAATCCTAATCCTAACCCTAACCCTAGCCCTAGCTCTAGCCCTAGCCCTAGCCCTAGCCCTAGCCCTAGCCCTAGCCCTAGCCCTAGCCCTAGCCCTAGCCCTAGTCCTAGTCCTAGTCCTAACCCTAACCGTAGCCCAGCCCTAGCCCTAGTGCAAACTCTAACCCTAAACCTAACCCTAATCTTATCCCTAGCCCTAACCCTAAACCTAACCCTGGCCCAAGCCCAAGCCCTAGCCCTAGCCTTAATCCTAACCCTAGCCCTAGCCCTAGCCCTAGCCCTAGCCCTAGCCTTAGCCCTAGCCCTAATACTAACCTTCACCTTCTCCCTCACCCTAACCCTAGCCCTGACCTGGCCCTAGACCTAGCAATAGCCCTAACCGTAACCCTGGCCCTATGCCTAATCCTAGCCCGAGCCCAAGCCCGAGCATAAGCCCGAGCCCGAGCTTTAGCCATAGACATATTCGTAGCACTAGGCCTAGCCCTAGCCCTAGCCCTAGCCCTAGCCCTAGCCCTAGCCCTAGCCCTAGCCCTAGCGTAGCCCTAGCCCTAGCCCTAGCCCTAGCCCTAGCCCTAGCCCTAGCCCTAGCCCTACCCTAGCCCTAGCCCTAATACTAACCCTCACCTTCACCCTCACCCTCACCCTAGCCCTGGCCTGGCCCTAGTCCTAGCAATAGCCCTAACCCTAACCCTGGCCCTAAGCCAAATCCTAGCCCGAGCCCGAGCCCAAGCCCAAGCCCGAGCCCGAGCTTTAGCCATAGCCATAATCGTAGCACTAGGCCTAGCCCTAATCCTAACCCTAACCCTAGCCCTAGCTCTAGCCTTAGCCCTAGCCCTAGCCCTAACCCTAGCCCTAGCCCTAGCCCTAGCCGTAGTCCTAGTCCTACTCCTAGTCCTAACCCTAACCGTAGCCAAGCCCTAGCCCTAGTGCAAACTCTAACCCTAACCCTCATCTTATCCCTAGCCCTAACCCTAAACCTAACCCTGGCCCAAGCCCAAGCCCAAGCCCTAGCCCTAAGCCTAACACTAGCCCTGGCCCTAGCCCTAGCCCTAGCCCTAGCCCTAGCCCTAGCCCTAGCCCTAGCCCTAGCCCTAGCCCTAGCCCAAGCCCTAGGCCTAGCCCTAGCCCTAGCCCTAGCCCTAGCCCTAGCCCTAGCCCTAATACTACCCCTCACCTTCACCCTCACCCTAACCCTAGCCCTGGCCTGGCCCTACTCCTAGCAATAGCTCTAACCCTAACCCTGGCCCTAAGCCAAATCTTAGCCCGAGCCCGAGCTAGGGCTAGGGCTAGGGCTAGGGCTAGGGCTAGGGCTAGGGCTAGGGCTAGGGCTAGGGCTAGGGCTAGGGCTAGGGCTAGGGCTAGGGCTAGGGCTAGGGCTCGGGCAAGACTAGGGCTAGGGCTAGGGCTAGGGCTAGGGTTAGGATTAGGCCTAGGCCTAGTGCAACGATTATGGCTATGGCTAAAACTCGGGCTTGGGCTTGGGCTCGGGCTCGGGCTAGGATTAGGCTTAGGGCCAGGGTAAGGTTAGGGCTATTGTTAGGACTAGGGCCAGACCAGGGCTAGGGTTAGGGTGAGGGTGAAGGTGAGGGTTAGTATTAGGGCTAGGACTAGGGCTAGGGCTCGGGTTAGGCTTAGGGCTAGGGCTAGGACTTGGGCTAGGGCCAGGGTTAGGGTTAGGATTAGGGCTAGGTATAAGATTAGGGTTAGGGTTAGGGTTAGGGTTAGGGTTAGAGTTTGCACTAGGGCTAGGGCTGGGCTAAGGTTAGGGTTAGGACTAGGACTAGGACTAGGACTTGGACTAGGACTAGGACTACTTCTAGGGTTAGGGCTATGCTAGGCCTAGGCCGAGGGCTAGGGCTGGGGCTAGGGCTAGGGCTAGGGGTACTTCGAGGGCGAGTGATACGGCTAGGGTTAGGGTTAAGTTTAGTGTTAGGGTTAGGGTTAGGGTTAGGGTTAGGTTTTAGGGCCAGGGTTAGGGCTAGGGCTGGGCTATGTTTAGGGTTTGGTTTAGGGTGAGGGTGAGGGTTAGGGCTAGGGCTAGGGCTAGGGCTAGGGCTAGGGCTAATGTTAGGGTTACGGTCAGGGCGATGGGTTGGGCTAGCGTTAGATACAGGGCTGTGCTAGCGTGAGGGTGAGGGTGAGGGTGAGGGTGAGGGTGAGGGTGAGGACGAGGGCTAGGGCTTGGGCTAGGGCTAGGGCTAGGGCTAGGGCTAGGGCTAGGGCTAGGATTCGGGTTAGGGTTAGGGTTTGGTTTAGGCTGAGGCCTAGTGGTACGACTAGGGCTAAGGCTAGGGCTAGGGTTAGCCTTAGGGCTAGGGCTAAGGCTTGGGCTAGGGTTAGGGTAAGTGTTAGGGTTAGGGCTAGGGATAAGATTAGGGTTAGGGTTTGGGTTAGCGTTTGCGTTAGCGCTAACACTAGAGGTAGGCCTGGGCTAGGTTTAGGGTTAGGGTTAGGACTAGGACTTGGACTAAAACTAGGATTAGGACTAGCACTATTAGTAGGACTAGGACTAGGACTAGGACTACTTCTAGGGCTAGGGCTGTGCTAGGCCTAGGCCGAGGGCTCGGGCTGGGGTAGGATTAGGGTTAGGGGTACGGCGAGGGCTAGGGCTAGGGTTAAGGTTAAGGTTAGGATTGGGCTCGGGCTCGGGCTAAGGGCTCGGGCTAGGGCTAGGGCTCGGGCTCGGGCTCGGGCTAGGGTTTGGTTTAGGCTTAGGCCTATTGGTACCACTAGGGCTAGGGCTAGGGCTAGGGTTAGGGTTAGGGTTTGGGTTTGCGTTTGCGTTAGCGCTAGCACTAGAGCTAGGGATGGGCTAGGTTTAGGGTTTGGACTAGGACTAGGACTACTTCTAGGGCTAGGCCTCTGCTAGGCCTAGGCCGAGGGCTAGGGCTGGGGTAGGATTAGGGGTAGGGGTACGGCGAGGGCTAGGGCCAGGGTTAAGGTTAAGCTTAGGATTGGGCTAGGGCTAGTGCTAGGGCTAGGGTTAGGGTTAGGGTTAGCGTTAGGGTTAGTGTTAGGGTTAGTGTTAGGTTTTAGGGCAAGGGCTAGGGCTAGGGCTGGGTAAGGTTAGGGTTTGGGTGAGGGTGAAGGTGAGGGAGAGGGAGAGGGTGAGGGTTAGGGCTAGGGCTATGAGTGGGCAAAGGTTAGGGTTTGGGTTAGGGATAGGGTTAGGGTTAGGGTTAGGGTTAGGGTTAGGGCTAGGGCTAGTGCTATGGCTAGGGTTAGGGCTAGGCTTAGGGCTAGGGCTAGAGCTAGTGTTATGGTTACGGTTAGGGCGATGGGTTGGGCAAGGGCTAGAGCCCGGGCTGAGGTAGCATGAGGGTGAGGGCTAGCATTAGGGTGAGGGCTAGAACTACGGCCAGGGCTAGGGTTAGGGCTAGGGCTAGGGCTAGGGCTAGGGCTAGGCCTAGGCCTAGGGCTAGGGCTAGGGCTAGGGCTAGGGCTAGGGCTAGGGTTAGGATTAGGCCTAGGGCTAGGCCTAGTGCAACGATTATGACTATGGCTAAAGCTCGGGCTCGGGCTTGGGCTCGGGCTCGGGCTAGGGCTCGGGCTCGGGCTAGGGCTAGGGCTAGGGCTAGGGCTAGGGCTAGGGCTCGGGTTAGGCTTAGGGCTAGGGCTAGGGCTAGGGCTAGGACTTGGGCTTGGGCCAGGGTTATGGTTAGGGTTAGGGTTAGGGTTAGGGTTAGGGTTAGGGCTAGGGCTAGGGATAAGATTAGGGTTAGGGTTAGGGTTAGGGTTAGAGTTTGCACTAGGGCTAGGGCTGGGCTACGGTTAGGGTTAGGACTAGGACTAGGACTAGGACTAGGACTAGGACTATTACTAGGACTAGGACTAGGACTAGGACTAGGACTAGGACTAGGACTACTTCTAGGGCTAGGGCTATGCTAGGCCTAGGGCTAGGATTAGGGTTACGGTTAGAGTTAGTGTTAGGGTCTGGTTTAGGCCTAGGCCTAGTGCTACGACTAGGGTTCGGGCTCGGTCTCGGTCTCGGGCTCAGGCTCGGGCTAAGATTAGGCTTAGGTCTAGGGTTAGGTTTCAGGCTATTTCTATGTCTATGGCCAGAGCAGGGCTAGGGCGAGGGTGAGGGTGAAGGTGATGGTTAGTGTTAGGGCTAGGGCTAGGGCTAGGCTTAGTGTTATGGTTTGTGTTAGGGTTCCGGCTAGGGTAAGGCTAGGGTTAGGCTTAGGCTTAGGCTTACGCTTACGCTTAGGGTTAGGGTTAGGCCTAGTGCTACGGCTAGGGGTAGGGTTAAGTTTAGTGTTAGGGTTAGGGTTAGGGTTAGGGTTAGGTTTTAGGGCCAGGGTTAGGGCTAGGGCTGGGCTATGTTTAGGGTTTGGTTTAGGGTGAGGGTGAGGGTTAGGGCTAGGGCTAGGGCTAGGGCTAGGGCTAGGGCTAATGTTAGGGTTACGGTCAGGGCGATGGGTTGGGCTAGCGTTAGATACAGGGCTGTGCTAGCGTGAGGGTGAGGGTGAGGGTGAGGGTGAGGGTGAGGACGAGGGCTAGGGCTTGGGCTAGGGCTAGGGCTAGGGCTAGGGCTAGGGCTAGGGCTAGGGCTAGGGCTAGGATTCGGGTTAGGGTTAGGGTTTGGTTTAGGCTGAGGCCTAGTGGTACGACTAGGGCTAAGGCTAGGGCTAGGGTTAGCCTTAGGGCTAGGGCTAAGGCTTGGGCTAGGGTTAGGGTAAGTGTTAGGGTTAGGGCTAGGGATAAGATTAGGGTTAGGGTTTGGGTTAGCGTTTGCGTTAGCGCTAACACTAGAGGTAGGCCTGGGCTAGGTTTAGGGTTAGGGTTAGGACTAGGACTTGGACTAAAACTAGGATTAGGACTAGCACTATTAGTAGGACTAGGACTAGGACTAGGACTACTTCTAGGGCTAGGGCTGTGCTAGGCCTAGGCCGAGGGCTCGGGCTGGGGTAGGATTAGGGTTAGGGGTACGGCGAGGGCTAGGGCTAGGGTTAAGGTTAAGGTTAGGATTGGGCTCGGGCTCGGGCTAAGGGCTCGGGCTAGGGCTCGGGCTCGGGCTCGGGCTCGGGCTAGGGTTTGGTTTAGGCTTAGGCCTAGTGGTACCACTAGGGCTAGGGCTAGGGCTAGGGTTAGGGTTAGGGTTTGGGTTTGCGTTTGCGTTAGCGCTAGCACTAGAGCTAGGGCTGGGCTAGGTTTAGGGTTTGGACTAGGACTAGGACTACTTCTAGGGCTAGGCCTCTGCTAGGCCTAGGCCGAGGGCTAGGGCTGGGGTAGGATTAGGGGTAGGGGTACGGCGAGGGCTAGGGCCAGGGTTAAGGTTAAGCTTAGGATTGGGCTAGGGCTAGTGCTAGGGCTAGGGTTAGGGTTAGGGTTAGCGTTAGGGTTAGTGTTAGGGTTAGTGTTAGGTTTTAGGGCAAGGGCTAGGGCTAGGGCTGGGTAAGGTTAGGGTTTGGGTGAGGGTGAAGGTGAGGGAGAGGGAGAGGGTGAGGGTTAGGGCTAGGGCTATGAGTGGGCAAAGGTTAGGGTTTGGGTTAGGGATAGGGTTAGGGTTAGGGTTAGGGTTAGGGTTAGGGCTAGGGCTAGGGCTACGGCTAGGGTTAGGGCTAGGCTTAGGGCTAGGGCTAGAGCTAGTGTTATGGTTACGGTTAGGGCGATGGGTTGGGCTAGGGCTAGAGCCCGGGCTGAGGTAGCATGAGGGTGAGGGCTAGCATTAGGGTGAGGGCTAGAACTACGGCCAGGGCTAGGGTTAGGGCTAGGGCTAGGGCTAGGGCTAGGGCTAGGCCTAGGCCTAGGGCTAGGGCTAGGGCTAGGGTTAGGATTAGGCCTAGGGCTAGGCCTAGTGCAACGATTATGACTATGGCTAAAGCTCGGGCTCGGGCTTGGGCTAGGGCTAGGGCTAGGGCTAGGGCTAGGGCTAGGGCTAGGGCTAGGGCTAGGGCTAGGGCTAGGGCTAGGGCTAGGGCTAGGGCTCGGGTTAGGCTTAGGGCTAGGGCTAGGGCTAGGGCTAGGACTTGGGCTTGGGCCAGGGTTATGGTTAGGGTTAGGGTTAGGGTTAGGGTTAGGGCTAGGGCTAGGGCTAGGGATAAGATTAGGGTTAGGGTTAGGGTTAGGGTTAGAGTTTGCACTAGGGCTAGGGCTGGGCTACGGTTAGGGTTAGGACTAGGACTAGGACTAGGACTAGGACTATTACTAGGACTAGGACTAGGACTAGGACTAGGACTAGGACTAGGACTAGGACTACTTCTAGGGCTAGGGCTATGCTAGGCCTAGGGCTAGGATTAGGGTTACGGTTAGAGTTAGTGTTAGGGTCTGGTTTAGGCCTAGGCCTAGTGCTACGACTAGGGTTCGGGCTCGGTCTCGGTCTCGGGCTCAGGCTCGGGCTAAGATTAGGCTTAGGTCTAGGGTTAGGTTTCAGGCTATTTCTATGTCTATGGCCTGAGCAGGGCTAGGGCGAGGGTGAGGGTGAAGGTGATGGTTAGTGTTAGGGCTAGGGCTAGGGCTAGGCTTAGTGTTATGGTTTGTGTTAGGGTTCCGGCTAGGGTAAGGCTAGGGTTAGGCTTAGGCTTAGGCTTACGCTTACGCTTAGGGTTAGGGTTAGGCCTAGTGCTACGGCTAGGGGTAGGGCTTAAGCTAGTGTCAGGGCTAGGCCTAGGGAAGGGCTGCAGCTAGGGCTAGGGCTAGGGCTAGGGTTAGGGCTATGTATAGGGCTAGGACTAGGACTAGGACTAGGACTAGGACTAGGGCTAGGACTAGGGCTAGGGCTAGGGCTAGGGCTAGGGCTAGGGCTAGGGCTAGGGCTAGGGCTAGGGCTAGGGCTAGGGCTAGGGCTAGGGCTAGGGCTAGGGCAAGACTAGGGCTAGGGCTAGGGCTAGGGCTAGGGTTAGGATTAGGCCTAGGCCTAGTGCTACGATTATGGCTATGGCTAAAACTCGGTCTTGGGCTTGGGCTCGGGCTCGGGCTAGGATTAGGCATAGGGCCAGGGTTAGGGTTAGGGCTATTGTTAGGACTAGGGCCAGACCAGGGCTAGGGTTAGGGTGAGGGTGAAGGTGAGGGTTAGTATTAGGGCTAGGACTAGGGCTAGGGCTCGGGTTAGGCTTAGGGCTAGGGCTAGGGCTCGGGCTAGGGCTAGGACTTGGGCTAGGGCCAGGGTTAGGGTTAGGATTAGGGCTAGGAATAAGATTAGGGTTAGGGTTAGGGTTAGAGTTTGCACTAGGGCTAGGCCTGGGCTAAGGGTAGGGTTAGGACTAGGACTAGGACTAGGACTTGGACTAGGACTAGGACTACTTCTAGGGTTAGGGCTATGCTAGGCCTAGGCCGAGGGCTAGGGCTGGGGCTAGGGCTAGGGGTAGGGGTACTTCGAGGGCGAGTGCTACGCCTAGGGTTAGGGTTAAGTTTAGTGTTAGGGTTAGGGTTAGGGTTAGGGTTAGGTTTTAGGGCCAGGGTTAGGGCTAGGGCTGGGCTAAGTTTAGGGTTTGGTTTAGGGTGAGGGTGAGGGTTAGGGCTAGGGCTAGGGCTAATGTTAGGGTTACGGTCAGGGCGATGGGTTGGGCTAGCGTTAGATAAAGGGCTGAGCTAGCGTGAGGGTGAGGGTGAGGGTGAGGGTGAGGGTGAGGGTGAGGGTGAGGGTGAGGGCTTGGGCTAGGGCTAGGGCTAGGGCTAGGGCTAGGATTCGGGTTAGGGTTTGGTTTAGGCTGAGGCCTAGTGGTACGACTAGGGCTAGGGCTAGGGCTAGGTTTAGCCTTAGGGCTAGGGCTAAGGCTTGGGCTAAGGTTAGGGTAAGTGTTAGGGTTAGGGCTAGGGATAAGATTAGGGTTAGGGTTTGGGGTAGCGTGTGCGTTAGCGCTAACACTAGAGGTAGGCCTGGGCTAGGTTTAGGGTTAGGGTTAGGACTAGGACTTGGACTAAAACTAGGACTAGGACTAGCACTATTAGTAGGACTAGGACTAGGACTAGGACTAGGACTAGGACTACTTCTAGGGCTAGGGCTGTGCTAGGCCTAGGCCGAGGGCTAGGGCTGGGGTAGGATTAGGGTTAGGGTTACGGCGAGGACTAGGGCTAGGGTTAAGGTTAAGGTTAGGATTGGGCTCGGGCTCGGGCTCGGGCTAGGGCTAGGGCTAGGGCTAGGGCTAGGGCTAGGGTTTGGTTTAGGCTTAGGCGTAGTGGTACCACTAGGGCTAGGCCTAGGGCTAGGGTTAGGGTTAGGGTTTGGGTTAGCGTTTGCGTTAGCGCTAGCACTAGAGCTAGGGCTGGGCTAGGTTTAGGGTTTGGACTAGGACTAGGACTACTTCTAGGGCTAGGCCTCTGCTAGGCCTAGGCCGAGGGCTAGGGCTGGGGTAGGATTAGGGGTAGGGGTACGGCGAGGGCTAGGGCTAGGGTTAAGGTTAAGCTTAGGATTGGGCTAGGGATAGTGCTAGGGCTAGGGTTAGGGTTAGGGTTAGCGTTAGTGTTAGTGTTAGGGTTAGTGTTAGGTTTTAGGGCAAGGGTTAGGGCTCGGGCTGGGTAAGGTTAGGGTTTGGGTGAGGGTGAGGGTGAGGGAGAGGGAGAGGGAGAGGGAGAGGGTTAGGGTGAGGGTTAGGGCTAGGGCTATGACTGGGCAAAGGTTAGGGTTTGGGTTAGGGATAGGGTTAGGGTTAGGGTTAGGGTTAGGGCTAGGGCTAGGGCTAGGCTTAGGCTTTGGACTAAGACTAGGATTAGGGCTAGAGATAGTGTTGTGTTTAGGGGTAGGGGTAGTGGTATTGGTAGGGGTAGGGGTAGGGGTAGGGGTAGGGGTAGGGGTAGGGGTAGGGGTAGGGGTAGTGGTAGGGGTAGGGGTAGGGGTAGGGGTAGGGGTAGGGGTAGGGGTAGGGGTAGGGTTATGGATACGGCTAAGTCTAGGGCTGGGGCTAGGGCTAGGGTTAGTGTTAGGATTTGTGTTATGGTTCGGGCTACGGTTCGGGCTAAGTTTCAGGCTAGGGATAGGCTTAGGTTTAGGGCTATCACTAGGGTTAGGGCTAGGGCTGGGGCTAGGGCTACGGCTAAGCCTAGTGGTAGTGCTAGGGCTAGGGCTAGTGCTAGTGCTAGGGCTAGGGCTAGGGCTAGGGCTAGGGCTACGGCTACGGCTACGGCTACGGCTACGTCTACGGCTACGGCTAGGGCTAGGTCTAGGCATAGGCTTAGGACTAGGAATAGGAATAGGGCTAGAGCTAGGGTTTGTGTTAGGGCTAGGGCTAGGGCTACCGTCACGGCTAGGGGTAGGGCTAGGGCTGCGGCTAGTGCTAGTGCTAGTGCTAGTGCTAGTGCTAGGGCTAGGGCTAGGGCTAGGGCTAGGGCTCGGGCTCGGGATGGGCTACGGTTAGGGGTTGGGTTAGGGTGAGGGTGAGGGTGAGGGTGAGGGTGACGGGCTAGGATGAGGGCTAGGGCTAGGGCTAATGTTAGGCAAGGTTAGGGTTTGGGTTAGGGTTAGATTTAGGGTTATGGTGAGGGTTAAGATTATGGTTAGGGTTAGGGCGAGGGCGAGTGCGAGGGCTAGGGCTAGGGCTAGGGCTAGGGCTAGGCCAAAGGCTACGGCTAGGTCTAGGTCTAGGTCTAGGTCTAGGGCTAGGGCTAGGGCTAGGACTAGGGCTAGAACTAGGGCTAGGGCTAGGGCTAAGACTAGGGCTAGGGCTAGGATTAGGATTAGGATTAGGATTAGGCATAGGGCTAGATCTAGGGTTTGGGTTTGGGTTAGACGTAGGGGTAGGGGTAGGGTTTGGGGTAGGGGTAGGGTTGGGGTAGGGTTAGGGCCAGGGCGAGGGCTAGGGCTAGGCCAAAGGCTACGGCTAGGTCTAGGGCTAGGTCTAGGTCTAGGGCTAGGGCTAGGGCTAGGGCTAGGGCTAGAGCTAGGGCTAGGGCTAGGGCTAGAGCTACGGCTAGGGCTAGGGCTAAGACTAGGGCTAGGGCTAGGCTTAGGATTAGGATTAGGATTAGGAATAGGGCTAGAGCTAGGGTTTGGGTTTGGGTTAGACGTAGGGGTAGGGGTAGGGGTTGGGGTAGGGCTACGGCTACGGCTACGGCTACGGCTAGGGCTTACGGCTACGGTTAGGGTTTGTGTTAGGGTTCGGGCTTGGGTTCGGGCTAGGTTTAGGCTTATGCTTAGGGCTACGACTTGGGTTAGGGTTAGTGATAGTCTTAGTGTTAGGGTTAGGGTTAGGGCCAAAGCTAGGGCTAGGGCTAGGGCTAGGGCTAGGCTTAGGACTAGGAATAGGAATAGGAATAGGGCTAGAGATAGGGTTTGGGTTAGGGCTCTGGCTCGGGCTAGGATCAGGGCAAGACCTAGGGCCATGTCTCAGGCGAAGGCTAGGGCTAGGGCTAGGGCTAGGGCTAGGGCTAGGGCTAGGGCTAGGGCTAGGGCTAGGGCTAGGGCTAGGGCTAGGGCTAGGGCTAGGGCTAGGGCTAGGGCTAGGGCTAGGCGTAGCGCTAGGGTTAGGGTTAGATCTATTGCTAGGACTAGGGCCAGGTGAGGGCTAGGTTGAGGGTGAGGGTGAAGGTGCGGGTTAGTGTTAGTGGTAGGGCTAGGGCTAGGGCTAGGGCTAGGGTGAAGGTGAGGTTTAGTGTCAGGGCTAGGGCTAGGGCTAGGGCTAGGGCTAGGGTTAGGGTTAGGGTTAGGGTTAGGGTAAGGGTTAGGGTTAAGGTTAAATCTATGGCTACGGCTGGTCTAAGGTTAGTGTTAGGTTTAGCTTTAGGGTATGGTTAGGGTTACGTTTAGGGTTAGGGTTCGGGTTAAGGTTAGGGTAGGGCTAGGATTGGGCTAGGGCTAGAGCTAGGGCTAAGGCTAGGGCTAGGGCTAGGGTTAGGCTTAGGGCTAGGACTAGGCTTAGGCATAGAACGAGGGCTAGAGCTAGGGTTTGGGTTAGGGGTAGGGGTAGGGGTAGGGGTAGGCTTAGGACTAGGAATAAGAATAGGAATAGGGCTAGAGCTAGGTTTTGGGTTAGGGCTAGCCTTAGCCGTAGCCATAACCCTTCCCCTACCACTACCACTACCCCTAACCCTAACCCTAACCCTAACCTTAGCCAAGCCCGAGCCCGAGCCCTAGCACTAGCACTAGCCCTAGCCGCAGCCCTAGGCTTAGCCCAAGCCTTAGCCCTAGCCCTAGCTTTGGCCCTAACCCTAACACTAAGACTATCACTAACCCTAACCCAAGTCGTAGCCCTAAGCATAAGCCTAAACCTAGCCCGAACCCAAGCCCGAACCCTAACACAAACCCTAACCCTAGCCGTAAGCCCTAGCACTAGCCGTAGCCGTAGCCGTAGCCATAACCCTACCCCTACCCCTAACCCTACTTCTTCCCCTACCCCAACCATACCCCTACCCCAACCCCTACCCCTACCCCGACGTCTAACTCAAACACAAACCCTAGCTCTAGCCCTATTCCTAATCCTAATCCTAAGCCTAAGCTTAGCCCTACCCCTAGTCTTAGCTCTAGCCCTAGCCCGAGCTCTAGCCCTAGCCCTAGCCCTAGCCCTAGCCCTAGACCTAGACCTAGACCTAGCCATAGCCTTTGGCCTAGCCCTAGCCCTAGCCCTAGCCCTAGCCCTAGCCCTAGCCCTAGCCCTAGCCCTAGCCCTAACTCTAAACCGAACCCGAACCCAAACCCAAACCCTAACGCCAACCCACCGCAGGCCCTAGACATAGCCTTAGCTCTAAAGGTATACCTAGCCCTAGCCCTTGCCCGAGCCATAAGCCTAACCCTAGCCATAGCCCTAGTCCTAGCCCTTACACTAACACTAACCCTCACCTTCACCCTCACCCTCACCCTCACCCTCACCTAGCCCTGCCCTGGCCCTAGCCATAGAAATAGCCCTAACCCTAATCCTAGCCCTAATCCTACGCCTAAGCCTAATCGTAGCGCTACCCCTAGCCCTAGCCCTAGCCCTAGCCCTAACCCGAGCCCTAACCCTAACCCTAACACTAGCTCAGCCCTGGCTCTAGCCCGAGCCCAAGCCCGAGCCCGAGCTTTAGCCATAGACATAATCGTAGCACTAGGCCTTGGCCTAATCCTAACCCTAACCCTAGCCCTAGCTCTAGCCCTAGCCCTGGCCCTAGCCCTAGCCCTAGCCCTAGCCCTAGCCCTAGCCCTAGCCCTAGCCCTAGCCCTAGCCCTAATACTAACCCTCACCTTCACCCTCACCCTAACACTAGCCCTGGCCTGGCCCTACTCCTAGCAATAGCCCTAACCCTAACCCTGGCCCTAAGCCAAATCTTAGCCCGAGCCCGAGCCCGAGCCCAAGCCCGAGCCCGAGCTTTAGCCATAGACATAATCGTAGCACTAGGCCTAGGCCTAATCCTAACCCTAACCCTAGCCCTACCTCTAGCCCTAGCCCTAGCCCTAGCCCTAGCCCTAGCCCTAGCCCTAGCCTTAGCCCTAGAACTAGTCCTAGTCCTAGTCCTAGTCCTAGTCCTAGTCCTAACCCTAACCGTAGCCTAGCCCTAGCCCTAGTGCAAACTCTAACCCTACATCTAACATCCTAGTTCTAGTCCTAGTCCTAGTCCAAGTCCTAACCCTAGCCCTAGTCCTAACCCTAGCCCTAGTCCTAGCCCTAACCCTAGCTCTAGCCCTAGCCCTAGCCGCAGCCCTTCCCTAGGCCAAGCCCTGACACTAGCTTAAGCCCTACCGCTAGCTGTAGCACTAGGCCTAACCCTAACCGTAAGCGTAAGCCTAAGCCTAAGCCTAACCCTAGCCTTACCCTAGCCGGAACCGTAACACAAACCATAACACTAAGCCTAGCCCTAGCCCTAGCCCTAAAACTAATCCTCACCTTCACCCTCACCCTCGCCCTCGCCCTGCTCTGGCCGTAGACGTAGAAATAGCCCGAAACCTAACCCTAGACCTAAGCCTAATCCTAGCCCGAGTCTGAGCCCGAGCCCGAGTCCGAGCCCGAGCCCGAGCCCTAGTCGTAGCACTAGGCCAAGGCCTAAACCAGACCCTAACCCTAACTCGAACCGTAACCCTAATCCTAGCCCTAGGCCTAGCATAGCCCTAGCCCTAGCCCTAGCCCTAGCCCTAGCCCTAGCCCTAGCCCTAGCCCTAGCCCTAGCCCTAGTCCTAGTCCTAGTCCTAGTCCTAGTCCTAGTCCTAGTCCAAGTCCTAGTCCTAGTCCTAACCCTAACCATAGCCCAGCCCTAGACCTAGTGCAAACTCTAACCCTAACCCTAACCCTAATCCTAGCCCTAGCCCTAACCCTAACCCTGGCCCAAGCTAAAGCCCTAGCCCTAGCCCTAGCCCTAAGCCTAACACTAGCCCTAACCCTAGCCCTAGCCCTAGCCCTAGCCCTAGCCCTAGCCCTAGCCCTAGCCCTAATACTAACCCTCACCTTCACCCTCACCCTAACCCTAGCCCTGGCCTGGCCCTAGTCCTAGCAATAGCCCTAACCCTAACCCTGGCCCTAAGCCAAATCCTAGCCCGAGCCCGAGCCCGAGCCCAAACCCGAGACCGAGCTTTAGCCATAGCCATAATCGTAGCACTAGGCCTAGGCCTAATCCTAACCCTAACCCTAGCCCTAGCCCTAGCCCTAGTCCTAGTCCTAGTCCTAGTCCTAGTCCTAGTCCTAGTCCTAGTCCTAGTCCTAGTCCTAACCCTAACCGTAGCCCAGCCCTAGCCCTAGTGCAAACTCTAACCCTAACCCTAACCCTAATCTTATAACTAGCCCTAACCCTAAACCTAACCCTGGCCCAAGCCCAAGCCCTAGTCCTAGCCCTAGCATTAAGCCTAACCCTAGCCCTAGCCCTAGCCCTAGCCCTAGCCCTAGCCCTAGCCCTAGCCTTAGCCCTAGCCCTAATACTAACCTTCACCTTCACCTTCTCCCTCACCCTCACCCTAGCCCTGACCTGGCCCTAGACCTCGCAATAGCCCTAACCCTAACCCTGGCCCTAAGCCTAATCCTAGCCCGAGCCCGAGCATAAGCCCGAGCCCGAGCTTTAGCAATAGACATATTCGTAGCACTAGGCCTAGCCCTAGCCGTAGCCCTAGGCCTAGCCCTAGCCCTAGCCCTAGCCGTAGCCCTAGCGTAGCTCTAGCCCTAGGCCTAGCATAGCCCTAGCCCTAGCCCTAGCCCTAGTCCTAATCCTAGTCCTAGTCCTAGTCCTAGTCCTAGTCCTAGTCCTAACCCTAACCGTAGCCCAGCCCTAGCCCTAGTGCAAACTCTAACCCTAACCCTAATCTTATCCCTAGCCCTAACCCTAACCCTAAACCTGGCCCAAGCCAAAGCCCTAGCCCTAGCCCTAAGCCTAACACTAGCCCTGGCCTTGGCCCTAGCCCTAGCCCTAGCCCTAGCCCTAGACCTAGCCCTAGCCGTAATACTAACCCTCACCTTCACCCTCACCCTAACCCTACCCCTGGCCTGGCCCTAGTCCTAGCAATAGCCCTAACCCTAACCCTGGCCCTAAGCCAAATCCTAGCCCGAGCCCGAGCCCAAGCCCGAACCGAGCTATAGCCATAGCCATAATCGTAGCACTAGGCCAAGGCCTAATCCTAACCTTAACCATAGCCCTAGCTCTAGCCCTAGCCCTAGCCCTAGCCCTAGCCCTAGCCCTAGCCCTAGCCCTAGCCCTAGCCCTAGCCCTAGCCCTAGCCCTGGCCCTAGCCCTAGCCCTAGCCCTAGCCCTAGCCCTAGCCCTAGCCCTAGCCCTAGCCCTAGTCCTAGTCCTAGTCCTAGTCCTAGTCCTAACCCTAACCGTAGCCCAGCCCTAGCCCTAGTGCAAACTCTAACCCTAACCCTAACCCTAATCTTATCCCTAGCCCTAACCCTAACCCTTACCCTGGCCCAAGCTAAAGCCCTAGCCCTAGCCTTAAGCCTAACCCTAGCCCTAGCCTTAGCCCTAATACTAACCTTCACCTTCTCACTCACCCTAACCCTAGCCCTGACCTGGCCCTAGTCCTCGCAATAGCCCTAACCCTAACCCTGGCCCTAAGCCTAAGCCTAGCCCGAGCCCGAGCCCGAGCAGAAGCCCGAGCCCGAGCTTTAGCCATAGACATATTCGTAGCACTAGGCCTAGCACTAGGCCTAGGCCTAGGCCTAGGCCTAGCCCTAGCCCTAGCCCTAGCCCTAGCCCTAGCCCTAGCCTTAGCCCTAGCCCTAGCGTAGCCCTAGCCCTAGCCCTAGCCCTAGCCCTAGCCCTAGCCCTAGCCCTAGCCCTAATACTAACCCTCACCTTCACCCTTACCCTAACCCTAGCCCTGGCCTGGCTCTAGTCCTAGCAATACCCCTAACCCTAACCCTGGCCCTAAGCCAAATCCTAGCCCGAGCCCGAGCCCAAGCCCAAGCCCGAGCCCGAGCTTTAGCCATAGCCATAATCGTAGCACTAGGCCTAGGCCTAAACCTAAACCTAACCCTAGCCCTAGCTCTAGCCCTCGCCCTCGCCCTCGCCCTCGCCCTCGCCCTCGCCCTAGTCCTAGTCCTAACCCTAACCGTAGCCCAGCCCTACCCCTAGTGCAAACTCTAACCCTAACCCTAATCTTATCCCTAGCCCTAACCCTAAACCTAACCCTGGCCCAGTGGCGGATGGTGGGCTTCAGGGCTGGGTGTTCACAGCCCTAAGTCCCAGGGAGGCAGGGGCTGCTGAAGGTGCTGGGTGGAGCTTAAGAGGTCACTGGGTGGAGCTTAAGAGGTCACTGGGTGGAGCTTAAGAGGTCGCTGGGTGGAGCCTAAGAGGTCACTAGGCGGAGCCCCGGTTCAGAAAGGCTCAGAACCAGATAGGTGGGACCACAGCCAATCTGATGTGTTCCCTGGCTGAGTCTTAAAGTGCAATGAAGCCGGATTAAACCTGAGGTGTGACTGCAGCCAATGTGAAAAGAAAATTACTGGTCACATGGCTGATGTCTTCTGTGCCTATGAAAGTGGACTTAAGCTAGATTAATCCCTAGAAGAGGAAGAAAAAGAAGAAGAGGAGGATGAGGAAGAAGAAGAAGAAGAGTTGGCTTTTCTACCCCGCTTTTCTCACCCATTTAAGGGGACTCAAAGCGGCTGACAAACTTTCTGTTCTTCCCCCCACAACAGACACCCTGTGAGGTAGGTGGGGCTGTGAGAGCTCAGAAGAGAGCTGTGTCTAGCCCATAGCCACCTAGCAAGCTTGGCTCATGTGAAAGTGGACGGAAGCTGGATTAAAGCTCTGGTGTGGCTGCAGCCAAAGTGAAGAGAAAATTATGGGTCACATGGCTGATATCTTCTGTGCCTATGAAAGTGGACTAAAGCTAGATTAATCCCTAGAAGAAGCAGCATTGGCTTTTCTACCCCGCTTTTCTCACCCATTTAAGGTGACTCAAGGCGGCTGACAAACTTTCTGTTCTTCCCCGCACAACAGACACCCTGTGAGGTAGGTGGGGCTGTGAGAGCTCAGAAGAGAGCTGTGACTAGCCCATAGCCACCTAGCAAGCTTGGCTCATGTGAAAGTGGACTGAAGCTGGATTAATCCCTAGAAGAAGCAGAAGCAGCAATGGCTTTTCTACCCCGCTTTTCTCACCCATTTAAGGGGACTCAAAGCGGCTGACAAACTTTCTGTTCTTCCCCCCACAACAGACACCCTGTGGGGTAGGTGGGGCTGTGAGATCTCAGAAGAGAGCTGTGACTAGCTCATGGCCATCTAGCAAGCTTGGCTCATGTGAAAGTGGATGGAAGCTGGATTAAAGCTCTGGTGTGACTGCAGCCAAAGTGAAGAGAAAATTATTGGTCACATGGCTGATGTCTTCTGTGCCTATGAAAGTGGACTAAAGCTAGATTAATCCCTAGAAGAAGAAGCTAGTGTCAGGGCTAGGCCTAGGGAAGGGCTGCGGCTAGGGCTAGGGCTAGGGCTAGGGCTAGGGCTAGGGCTAGGGCTAGGGCTAGGGCTAGGGCTAGGGCTAGGGCTAGGGCTAGGGCTAGGGCTAGGGCTAGGGCTAGGGTTACGGTTAGGGTTAGGGTTAGGGTTAGGGTTAGGGTTTGGTTTAGGCCTAGGCCTAGTGCTACGACTAGGGCTAGGGCTAGGGCTAGGGCTCGGCGTCGGCCTTGGGCTCGGCCTCGGTTTCGGGCTCGGCGTCGGCCTCGGCCTCGAGCTCGGGCTAGGATTAGGGTTAGGTCTAGTGTTAGGTTTCCGTCTATTTCTACGTCTACGGCCAGAGCAGGGCTAGGGTGAGGATGAGGGTGAAGGGTTAGGGCTAGGGTTAAGCTTAGGCTTAGGCTTACGCTTAGGGTTAGGGTGAGGGTGAGGGTGAGGGTTAGGGCTAGGGCTAGTGTTATGGTTACGGTTAGGGCGACGGGTTGGGCCAGGGCTAGAGCCAGGGCTGAGGTAGCATGAGGGTGAGGGCTAGACATATTCGTAGCACTAGGCCTAGGCCTAGGCCTAGGCCTAGCCCTAGCCCTAGACCTAGACCTAGACCTAGTGTAACCCTAGCCCTAGCCCTAGCCCGAGCCCGAGCCCGAGCCCGAGCCCGAGCCCTACCCTAGCCTAGCCCTAGCCCTAATACTAACCCTCACCTTCACCCTAACCCTAACCCTAGCCCTGGCCTGGTCCTAGTCCTAGCAATAGCCCTAACCCTAACCCTGGCCCTAAGCGAAATCCTAGCCCGAACCCGAGCCCGTGCCCGAGCCCAAGCCCGAGCGGGGTAGAAAAGCCAACGCTACTTCTTCTAGGGATTAATCTAGCTTTAGTCCACTTTCATAGGCACAGAAGATATCAGCCATGTGACCAATAATTTTCTCTTCACTTTGGCTGCAGTCACACTAGAGCTTTAATCCAGCTTCCGTCCACTTTCACATGTTGTGGGGGGAAGAACAGAAAGTTTGTCAGCTGCTTTGAGTCCCCTTAAATGGGAGAGAAAACCGGGGTAGAAAAGCCATTGCTGCTTCTGCTTCTTTTAGGGATTAATCCAGCTTCAGTCCACTTTCACATGAGCCAAGCTTGCTAGGTGGCTATGGGCTAGTCACAGCTCTCTTCTGAGCTCTCACAGCCCCACCTACCTCACAGGGTGTCTGTTGTGCGGGGAAGAACAGAAAGTTTGTCAGCCGCCTTGAGTCCCCTTAAATGGGTGAGAAAAGCGGGGTAGAAAAGCCAACGCTGCTTCTTCTAGGGATTAATCTAGCTTTAGTCCACTTTCATAGGCACAGAAGATATCAGCCATGTGACCAATAATTTTCTCTTCACTTTGGCTGCAGTCACACCAGAGCTTTAATCCAGCTTCCGTCCACTTTCACATGAGCCAAGCTTGCTAGGTGGCCATGGGCTAGTCACAGCTCTCTTCTTAGCTCTCACAGCCCCACCTACCTCACAGGGTGTGTGTTGTGGGGGGAAGAACAGAAAGTTTGTCAGCTGCTTTGAGTCCCCTTAAATGGGAGAGAAAACCGGGGTAGAAAAGCCATTGCTGCTTCTGCTTCTTCTAGGGATTAATCCAGCTTCAGTCCACTTTCACATGAGCCAAGCTTGCTTGGTGGCTATGGGCTAGTCACAGCTCTCTTCTTAGCTCTCACAGCCCCACCTACCTCACAGGGTGTGTGTTGTGGGGGGAAGAACAGAAAGTTTGTCAGCTGCTTTGAGTCCCCTTAAATGGGAGAGAAAACCGGGGTAGAAAAGCCATTGCTGCTTCTGCTTCTTCTAGGGATTAATCCAGCTTCAGTCCACTTTCACATGAGCCAAGCTTGCTTGGTGGCTATGGGCTAGTCACAGCTCTCTTCTGAGCTCTCACAGCCCCACCTACCTCACAGGGTGTCTGTTGTGCGGGGAAGAACAGAAAGTTTGTCAGCCGCCTTGACTCGCCATAAATGGGTGAGAAAAGCGGGGTAGAAAAGCCAACGCTGCTTCTTCTAGGGATTAATCTAGCTTTAGTCCACTTTCATAGGCACAGAAGATATCAGCCATGTGACCAATAATTTTCTCTTCACTTTGGCTGCAGTCACACCAGAGCTTTAATCCAGCTTCCGGCCACTTTCACATGAGCCAAGCTTGCTAGGTGGCCATGGGCTAGTCACAGCTCTCTTCTGAGCTCTCACAGCCCCACCTACCTCACAGGGTGTCTGTTGTGGGGGGAAGAACAGAAAGTTTGTCAGCCGCTTTGAGTCCCCTTAAATGGGTGAGAAAAGCGGGGTAGAAAAGCCAACTCTTCTTCTTCTTCTTCCTCATCCTCCTCTTCTTCTTTTTCTTCCTCTTCTAGGGATTAATCTAGCTTAAGTCCACTTTCATAGGCACAGAAGACATCAGCCATGTGACCAGTAATTTTCTTTTCACATTGGCTGCAGTCACACCTCAGGTTTAATCCGGCTTCATTGCACTTTAAGACTCAGCCAGGGAACACATCAGATTGGCTGTGGTCCCACCTATCTGGTTCTGAGCCTTTCTGAACCAGGGCTCCGCCTAGTGACCTCTTAGGCTCCACCCAGCGACCTCTTAAGCTCCACCCAGTGACCTCTTAAGCTCCACCCAGTGACCTCTTAAGCTCCACCCAGCACCTTCAGCAGCCCCCGCCTCCCTGGGACTTAGGGCTGTGAACACCCAGCCCTGAAGCCCACCATCCGCCACTGGGGCCAGGGTTAGGTTTAGGGTTAGGGCTAGGGATAAGATTAGGGTTAGGGTTAGAGTTTGCACTAGGGCTAGGGCTGGGCTACGGTTAGGGTTAGGACTAGGACTAGGGCGAGGGCGAGGGTGTGATGGCATGATAGTGAGCATGAGTGAGAGCCGAAACCAAGGATTCGCAATGCATGATAAAATGGCGATTTGGCATTTGAAAGCAAAGACTGTGGAATTACAACAGGACTTTGACCTAACCTTGCCACTGAAAGTAAGGAGTGCCGAAACTGCGAGGTGGCAAGGCCGAAGGATTCATTAACAGCGATAAGAGATGGAGAAACGTACGTGACCCTTGAATGAGGCATGGAATGAGGACTGATAAGGTCGGAAAGACCCCAGTGATTGGGTAAATAAATAACAGGACAAGACCAAGCTCAGCAGAATGAGGAAACCAGCATATCTGAGCATGCGTCGGATACACCCTGTTAAAAGAATATATAAACAAGGCTTTTTGGACAATGGCTTTGCTTTTCGGGGACAGCTGTACCGGACTGCCCATCGCCTCTACGATTGGACTGATCAACCAAATCGGGAGTAGGCTCGTGAGTATGAATGAATGTGTGTAGTGAGTGAATGGGATCCCTCTGTTTGATTGGATGTTAAAATTGATTTAATAAATGTTACATGCATGGTACCTTGAACTGCAAATCCAGATCTGGTTTCTTATTTTCTCGGTGTGCTTGTTTGGTTAAGTTCCGAATATACACTCCTCGCTGATTACGAACTGCTATAGCCTTTTATTACATAATTGGCGCTGTGAGCAGGATTCACGAGAGTGATTCGGGACTTGCCAGACAGGGGGAGAGAATAAGAGTGGAGTGCCAAGAGGGCCCTGGCACAAAAATGTTTAGACGAAGTAAGAAGTCAAAGAATGACAATCTTACACTGGTTTCTCCCTTTGTGGATGAGAAGGGGGAAATAACTGACCCATCCAGTGAGAGGGGATGGGGTGAAAAAGCTAAGGAATGGATATATGGTTTAAAACGGAGGGTTTTGGACACTGAGGAAAAAGCTAAAGCTTTTGAGAAAGGAAAAGCACAAATTCTGGATTGTAAGGAGAGTCCAGATGAGAGTCAAATAGGAAGATGTAATTTTAGGAATGCATACTATGCTATTCAAAGGAAATATAACTGAAGACCAGACAATCTTTTGCCTAACACTAGCATTAGAAACCATCATACAAATGGAAGAAAAAATGAAACAAATGCAGAGGCAGCTTACGGATCAGGATTTAAAGATCTCAACTTTAACAGTTGAAAATCTGAACCGTATACAAGATGCTGTAAAAGGAGAACAAGAGAAAGGGGAAATGGCCCATAGGATAAAATGCCTGACAGCTGAAATTTGGGGCAGTGATGAACTTGTGGAGGAAAACAACAAATTAAGGGAACAAGTAGGAATGTTACAAAAATTAATAAAAGGGAAGGATGAACAGGACCCAGTTAAAATAAACTGCTTGTCCTGTACAGCCTCGACAGCCGGGAGGCTGATGAATAAGTGGGAACCAGTTAAAATAAACTGCTCCTCCCACGTGGTTCCAACAATCGGGGAACCCCCTTAAACTTCCCAGCATGCTGTTATGACGAATGCAGACCTGATCCAGCTTGTGACCCCATAACAGCTAACAAAGTAAAAGCATATAGGAAAATCATAATCACCCACAGAATACCAGGAGTTGCACAAAGGACAATGGTTGAAACAACAGAACCAACGACACAAGTTGAACTTTTGGAAATAGCAGAGAATCTAGGAATTCTGCCTGTGGATGTAGGGCAGACTATAGTGAAAACTTTTGGAGCCGGCGTGAAGTGAAATCTGTGTGTATGTGTGTGTGTGGGCGATCGTCACTTTATCTCTCTCATTCTCATTGTCTTTGCAAGCTAAGAAAGTTAAGGACAGAATTGTTTGAAAACTGTACTTCTGATTAAATGGTTGTTTGTCTAACTTCCCTTGAGATGGGGAGTGTTTGTTCTGTGTATTTACAAGTCTATATGTGTACAGGTAAATTGTTTGTCTTTCTCCGTGTTTGTCTGTGTCCATATCTGTCCGTCTGTGTTTAAGTGGACTATGTACTGACTGCTGAAAGCAATTAGTCCGGAAATAGGAGAAGACTGCTGTATTTTATTTATTTATTTATTTTAAGACCAATGTCAATAGAATTAACTTGGCAAGCAGTTTAAAGTAGCTGTATTGGAGGTGCTGGAATCTCTAGAAGAATTTCCAGCCCCAGAGAGGGGGTGAATATGAGTAAAGAATACAAAATATTTGTTTGAGCAATTTTGTATGAATTGTTTAACCACGTTACCAAATTGACCAAATGGGAAAAATATGGGTTCACTGAAACCAAATTAAATTGTGGAAAACTGTAAAGGAAAATTAACAATTTTTGTTTTGTTTTAAGAAACAGGATGGAAGAATGAATGAGATTAGGATCATTGTGCATGTTTGGTTTTCATCCTCTTTCTAACATTCTGTTGGTGTGAAGGTTAAATGAAAGCAGGTTTGAAGTTAATACTGGGTATGTATGAATATAAGAAGGCCACAGATGAATTGGCAGAGGGGAAATTCTGTTGGGATATTTAATAACTGGAAACATAATTGTCCAAAGGTTATAAATAATTATACAGACACTGCAAACATGACAATTAATGCAATATTGGAATGAATATAGTGGAGTAAATCGTGCTATAGTGGAATGAATCGTGCTGGCAGTGGAAATCATCTTACACCTACGTGGAAGTTTTGGAATAGAGGGAAGCTTATGCCACTATGTGGACATTACAATTATGGGAATATCTGACAGGGTTCAAATTGTATATGGGGTTTAAATATATATATATTACAAGGAAAAGCTCCTTCCTTGAGTTCTACTAAATTAACCCAATGAACAGTGAAAATTGCATCAAAAAGGGATAGGGTTCCAGATATTGCAGAATCCTGAATTAATGGTATAAATTCTTAACCCAGTGGAGAATTATGGGTGATGAGGTACTGATTTAGCAAAATAAATTTTCGGTTTCGCTGAATGAACTCAAGAAAGAGGATAATGTTTAATTTTACAAATGGGGTTTTCTTGGTGAAATAAAAGAGTAAGAGTAACAGTTTGGGCCTTGAATACTGAACAACATGAAAGCCAAAGAAGAAGCATTGAAAATAGAAGCTGGTTTTAAAATGAATGAGATAGCAAATGAACTTGGGACATACATAGGTAGAAATTTATATCTAGACCCAGAAAAGAAACATGCTTTGAGATCCAAATGAAAAGAACTATATGTTATATTGTAGACAAAATCCTATACAAGTTATTTTACTGAACATGGGGAAAAATAGATTGTATAAGAATATTGATTAATTTATTGGGTGTTTCATTTTTCCAGGATAAAATTCAAGCACTACAGTAGACTTTGTGAGACTATTTTTGCTCCTCTTGATACTTTGAGTTTTAACTAGGTAAAAGAACTTCTCTTTGGAATAAAAGAAGAAAGCATTGAGACAAGCAACGTATAGGGGGAGTTTATACGGTATCAATTACTCAAGAATGAATCTGGGTCAGGGTACCAAAGAAGAAATTGGGGATGTCATAATTTCCTTGTTTCTTGTTGTTAGTAATATGAATACTGCAAATAAGTATTAAAAGATAAATTGTACAAATAACACTATAATGTGACACACACTCCCAAACTTGTGAACACATATTTGGATATGGAATTGAATATGACAGATTTCAATATCACAAGGATGAAGCCTGTTACAATTTTAAATTTTGATGGAAAAAAAAAATTAAGTAAAATTTGGAACTAGAGTTGGATTAAAGAATTCTTGGGGTATTGAAATACAAGCAACCAGATTGTCAACGTTGATGGGGAAAGTTACAATGGAGAAATGAAATGGAAATAGCATTGCTTGGAAAACATGGCGAGATGTTTATTCATACGGGAAAATTAAGAAAATATTTGGGAATAAGGGAAATAAAATTGAATCTGGAAATGTGGGATATAAAAGCAGAAACGCTGGTAATAACAAGGATTACGGAGGAAAATTGGATATGTAAAGCAGTAGCTATTCCATTTTGTTTGGGAAACATTTTATGGCAGTCAACATTATTGTCTGATGAAAAGATGTTATGTAAACATGAGGGAAAAGAATTAGAAAACGAAAAAAGTACAGTAAATTTGAAGAAATGTAAAAGATGGAAATTTGGGTATGTATGTCCAAAGGATGTTAGACAAATTAAAACATGTAGAGATAATGTCAGTGATGCGATTTGTAGATTACAGAAAATGCCATTAAAAACACTTTTAATTGATAATGGGATAGGTTGTATAACAGCAATAGCTAATGAGACATTGATTTGGTCTAATGGACAGATGCAATAAAGGGGTGATATAATGACAAAGTGTAACATATATGTACAAGTGAATAACACTATATATTTTCCTATCCATCAAATGAGTACTATCGTTAATCTAACACTTGAATATGAAAGAATAAATGAAAGCATTGGAGTAGATTTTAACAGATTAAACGAACTAATTATGAGGAATGAACAAATAAAAAGCAATTTGTAAGGATACAGATGCAGAATGGTGAGTTTCAACGGATTGCTGATGAAGAAAGCAAACTGACAGAACATCATTGGTATGACATCTTTTGGGGATATTCACCAAAAGCATCTGCATTCTTGAAGGTATTAATACATCCAATTGTAATCATTATGATAATATTGATTGTTATAGTAATATGGATTATTGTTATGTTACGGAAATTATATAAATTCTGCCAAGAGTTCCGATTAATAAGGAAGGAATTCGATGGAATTAGAAGGTTGATATAATATGTAAGGAAGAAGGGGATCTTGTTTAATGCTATATTAATATGCCAAATTCACTTTATTATATTCAAATTGAAATTGAATGATTTTTAAATTTGTGAAATTTAAATATCACGGAGGGGAATGTGTGATGGCATGATAGTGAGCATGAGTGAGAGCCGAAACCAAGGATTCGCAATGCATGATAAAATGGCGATTTGGCATTTGAAAGCAAAGACTGTGGAATTACAACAGGACTTTGACCTAACCTTGCCACTGAAAGTAAGGAGTGCCGAAACTGCGAGGTGGCAAGGCCGAAGGATTCATTAACAGCGATAAGAGATGGAGAAACGTACGTGACCCTTGAATGAGGCATGGAATGAGGACTGATAAGGTCGGAAAGACCCCAGTGATTGGGTAAATAAATAACAGGACAAGACCAAGCTCAGCAGAATGAGGAAACCAGCATATCTGAGCATGCGTCGGATACACCCTGTTAAAAGAATATATAAACAAGGCTTTTTGGACAATGGCTTTGCTTTTCGGGGACAGCTGTACCGGACTGCCCATCGCCTCTACGATTGGACTGATCAACCAAATCGGGAGTAGGCTCGTGAGTATGAATGAATGTGTGTAGTGAGTGAATGGGATCCCTCTGTTTGATTGGATGTTAAAATTGATTTAATAAATGTTACATGCATGGTACCTTGAACTGCAAATCCAGATCTGGTTTCTTATTTTCTCGGTGTGCTTGTTTGGTTAAGTTCCGAATATACACTCCTCGCTGATTACGAACTGCTATAGCCTTTTATGACAAGGGCGAGGGCGAGGGCGAGGGCTAGAGCTAGGGCTAGGGTTAGGGTTAGGGTTAGGCCTAGGCCTAGTGCTACGATTATGGGCCAGGGTTAGGGTTAGGGCTATTGCTAGGACTAGAGCCAGGCCAGGGCTAGGGTTAGGGTAAGGGTGAAGGTGAGGGTTAGTATTAGGGCTAGGGCTAGGGCTAGGGCTAGGGCTAGGGCTAGTGCTACGAATATGTCTATGGCTAAAGCTCGGGCTCGGGCTTCTGCTCGGGCTCGGGCTCGGGCTAGGATTAGGCTTAGGGCCAGGGTTAGGGTTAGGGCTATTGCGAGGACTAGGGCCAGGTCAGGGCTAGGGTTAGGGTGAGTAAGAAGGTGAAGGTTAGTATTAGGGCTAAGGCTAGGGCTAGGGCTAGGGCTAGGGTTAGGCTTAAGGCTAGGGCTAGGGCTTTAGCTTGGGCCAGGGTAAGGGTTAGGGTTAGGGCTAGGGATAAGATTAGGGTTAGGGTTAGGGTTAGAGTTTGCACTAGGGCTAGGGCTGGGCTACGGTTAGGGTTAGGACTAGGACTAGGACTAGGACTAGGACTAGGACTAGGGCTAGGGCTAGGGCTAGGGCTAGGGCTAGGGCTAGAGCTAGGGCTAGGGTTAGGGTTAGGGTTAGGCCTAGGCCTAGTGCTACGATTATGGCTATGGATAAGCTTGGGCTCGGGCTTGGGCTTGGGCTCGGGCTCGGGCTAGGATTTGGCTTAGGGCCAGGGTTAGGGTTAGGGCTATTGCTAGGACTAGAGCCAGGCCAGGGCTAGGGTTAGGGTAAGGGTGAAGGTGAGGGTTAGTATTAGGGCTAGGGCTAGGGCTAGGGCTAGGGCTAGGGCTGCGCTAGGGCTAGGGCTAGGGCTGCGCTAGGGCTAGGGCTAGGGCTAGGGCTGCGCTAGGGCTAGGGCTAGGGCTAGGCCTAGGCCTAGGCCTAGGGCTAGGCCTAGTGCTACGAATATGTCTATGGCTAAAGCTCGGGCTCGGGCTTCTGCTCGGGCTCGGGCTCGGGCTAGGATTAGGCTTAGGGCCAGGGTTAGGGTTAGGGCTATTGCGAGGACTAGGGCCAGGTCAGGGCTAGGGTTAGGGTGAGTGAGAAGGTGAAGGTTAGTATTAGGGCTAAGGCTAGGGCTAGGGCTAGGGCTAGGGTTAGGCTTAAGGCTAGGGCTAGGGCTTTAGCTTGGGCCAGGGTAAGGGTTAGGGTTAGGGCTAGGGATAAGATTAGGGTTAGGGTTAGGGTTAGAGTTTGCACTAGGGCTAGGGCTGGGCTACGGTTAGGGTTAGGACTAGGACTAGGACTAGGGCTAGGGCTAGGGCTAGGGCTAGGGCTAGGGCTAGGGCTAGGGCTAGAGCTAGGGCTAGGGTTAAGGTTAGGATTAGGCCTAGGCCTAGTGCTACTATTATGGCTAGGGCTATAGCTCGGCTCGGGCTCGGGCTCGGGCTAGGATTTGGCTTAGGCCAGGGTTAGGGTTAGGGCTATTGCTAGGACTAGGGCCAGGCCAGGGCTAGGGTGAGGGTGAGGGTGAAGGTGAGGGTTAGTATTACGGCTAGGGCTAGGACTAGGGCTAGGGCAAGGGCTAGGGCTAGGGCCAGGGCCAGGGCTAGTGTTAGGCTTAGGGCTAGGGCTAGGGCTTTAGCTTGGGCCAGGTTTAGGGTTAGGGTTAGGGCTAGGGATAAGATTAGGATTAGGGTTAGATTTTGCACTAGGGCTAGGGCTGGGCTACGGTTAGGGTTAGGACTAGGACTAGGACTAGGATTAGGACTAGGGCTAGGGCTAGGGCTAGGGCTAGGGCTATGCTAGGCCTAGGGCTAGGGCTACGCTAGGGCTACGGCTAGGGCTAGGGCTAGGGCTAAGGCTAGGGCTAGGGCTAGGGTTAGGCTTGGGCCAGGGTTAGGTTTAGGGTTAGGGCTAGGGATAAGATTAGGGTTAGGGTTAGGGCTAGGGATAAGATTAGGGTTAGGGTTAGGGTTAGAGTTTGCACTAGGGCTAGGGCTGGGCTACGGTTAGGGTTAGGACTAGGACTAGGACTAGGACTAGGGCTAGGGCTAGGGCTAGGGCTAGGGCTAGGGTTAGGGTTAGGATTAGGCCTAGGCCTAGTGCTACGATTATGGCTATGGCTAAAGCTCGGTCTCGGGCTTGGGCTCGGGCTCGGGCTCGGGGTAGGATTTGGCTTAGGGCCAGGGTTAGGGTTAGGGCTATTGCTAGGACTATGGCCAGGCCAGGGCTAGGGTTAGGGTGAGGGTGAAGGTGAGGGTTAGTATTAGGGCTAGGGCTAGGGCTAGGGCTAGGGCTAGGGCTAGGGCTAGGGCTAGGGCTAGGGCTAGGGCTAGGGCTAGGACTAGGGCCAGGGCTAGTGTTAGGGTTAGGGCTAGGGCTAGGGCTTTAGCTTGGGCCAGGGTTAGGGTTAGGGCTAGGGCTAGGGATAAGATTAGGGTTAGGGTTAGGGTTAGAGTTTGCACTAGGTCTAGGGCTGGGCTACGGTTAGGGTTAGGACTAGGACTAGGACTAGGACTTGGACTAGGACTAGGACTAGGACTAGGGCTACGGCTAGGGCTAGGGCTAGGGCTAGGGCTATGCTAGAGCTAGGGCTAGGATTAGGGTTACGGTTCGAGTTAGGGTTAGGGTCTGGTTTAGGCCTGGGCCTAGTGCTACGACTAGGGCTCGGGCTCGGACTCGGACTCGGGCTCGGGCTCAGACTCGGGCTAGGATTAGGCTTAGGTCTAGGGTTAGGTTTCGGGCTATTTCTACGTCTACGGCCAGAGCAGGGCTAGGGCGAGGGTGAGGGTGAAGTTGAGGATTAGTGTTAGGGCTAGGGCTAGGGCTAGGCTTAGTGTTATGGTTTGTGTTAGGGTTCCGGCTAGGGTAAGGCTAGGGTTAGGCTTAGGCTTAGGCTTACGCTTACGGTTAGGGTTAGGCCTAGTGCTACGGCTAGGGGTAGGGCTTAAGCTAGTGTTAGGGCTAGGCCTAGGGAAGGGCTGCGGCTAGGGCTAGGGCTTGAGCTAGGGTTAGGGCTAGGACTAGGGCTAGGGCTAGGGCTAGGACTTGGACTTGGACTAGGACTAGGACTAGAACTAGGATGTTAGATGTAGGGTTAGAGTTTGCACTAGGGCTAGGGCTGGGCTACGGTTAGGGTTAGGACTAGGACTAGGACTAGGACTAGGACTAGGACTACGACTAGGACTAGGACTAGGACTAGGACTAGGACTAGGACTAGGACTAGGACTAGGACTAGTTCTAGGGCTAAGGCTAGGGCTAGGGCTAGGGCTAGGGCTAGGGCTAGGGCTAGGGCTAGGGCTAGGGCTAGGGCTAGGGCTAGAGGTAGGGCTAGGGTTAGGGTTAGGGTTAGGATTAGGCCTAGGCCTAGTGCTACGATTATGTCTATGGCTAAAGCTCGGGCTCGGGCTTGGGCTCGGGCTCGGGCTCGGGCTCGGGCTCGGGCTAAGATTTGGCTTAGGGTCAGGGTTAGGGTTAGGGCTATTGCTAGGAGTAGGGCCAGGCCAGCGCTAGGGTTAGGGTGAGGGTGAAGGTGAGGGGTAGTATTAGGGCTAGGGCTAGGGCTAGGCCTACGGCTTGGGCTAGGGCTAGGGCTAGGGCTAGGGCTAGGGCTAGGGCCAGGGCTAGTGTTAGGCTTAGGGCTAGGGCTTGGGCTTGGGCTTGGGCCAGGGTTAGGTTTAGGGTTAGGGCTAGGGATAAGATTAGGGTTAGGGTTAGAGTTTGCACTAGGGCTAGGGCTGGGCTACGGTTAGGGTTAGGACTAGGACTAGGGCTAGGGCTAGGGCTAGGGCTAGGGCTAGGGCTAGGGCTAGGGCTAGGGCTAGAGCTAGGGCTAGGGTTAGGGTTAGGATTAGGGCTAGGCGTAGTGCTACGATTATGGCTATGGCTAAAGCTCGGGCTCGGGCTTGGGCTTGGGCTCGGGCTCGGGCTAGGATTTGGCTTAGGGCCAGGGTTAGGGTTAGGGCTATTGCTAGGACTAGGGCCAGGCCAGGGCTAGGGTGAGGGTGAGGGTGAAGGTGAGGGTTAGTATTAGGGCTAGGGCTAGGGTAGGGCTAGGGCTAGGGCTAGGGCTAGGGCTACGGCTAGGGCTAGGGCTAGGGCTACGCTAGGGCTACGGCTAGGGCTAGGGCTAGGGCTAGGGCTAGGGCTAGGGCTAGGGCTAGGGCTAGGGCTAGGGCTAGGGCTAGGGCTAGGGCTAGGGCTAGGGCTAGGGCTAGTGCTACGAATATGTCTATGGCTAAAGCTCGGGCTCGGGCTTATGCTCGGGCTTGGGATCGGGCTAGGATTAGGCTTAGGGCCAGGGTTAGGGTTAGGGCTGTTGCGAGGACTAGGGCCAGGTCAGGGCTAGGGTTAGGGTGAGGGAGAAGGTGAAGGTTAGTATTAGGGCTAGGGCTAAGGCTAAGGCTAGGGCTAGGGCTAGGGCTAGGGTTAGGCTTAAGGCTAGGGCTTGGGCTTGGGCCAGGGTTAGGGTTAGGGTTAGGGCTAGGGATAAGATTAGGGTTAGGGTTAGGGTTAGAGTTTGCACTAGGGCTAGGGCTGGGCTACGGTTAGGGTTAGGACTAGGACTAGGACTAGGACTAGGACTAGGGCTAGGGCTAGGGCTAGGGCTAGGGCTAGGGCTAGGGCTAGGGCTAGGGCTAGGGCTAGAGCTAGGGCTAGGGCTAGGGTTATGGTTAGGATTAGGCCTAGGCCTAGGCCTAGTGCTACGATTATGGCTATGGCTAAAGCTTGGGCTCGGGCTTGGGCTTGGGCTCGGGCTAGGATTTGGCTTAGGGCCAGCGTTAGGGTTAGGGCTATAGCTAGGACTAGGGCCAGGCCAGGGCTAGGGTTAGGGTGAGGGTGAAGATGAGGGTTAGTATTAGGGGTAGGGCTAGGGCTAGGGCTAGGGCTAGGGCTAGGGCTAGGGCTAGGGCTAGGGCTAGGGCAGGGCTAGGGCTAGAGCTAGGGCTAGGGTTAGGGTTAGGATTAGGCCTAGGCCTAGTGCTACGATTATGTCTATGGATAAAGCTCGGGCTCGGGCTTCGGCTTGGGCTCGGGCTCGGGCTACGATTTGGCTTAGGGCCAGGGTTAGGGTTAGGGCTATTGCTAGGAGTAGGGCCAGGCCAGGGCTAGGGTGAGGGTGAGGGTGAAAGTGAGGGGTAGTATTAGGGCTAGGACTAGGACTAGGACTAGGACTAGGGCTAGGGCTAGGGCTAGGGCTAGGGCTAGGGCTAGGGCTAGGGCTAGGGCTAGGGCTAGGGCTAGGGCTATGCTAGGACTAGGGCTAGGATTAGGGTTACGGTTAGAGTTAGGGTTAGGGTCTGGTTTAGGCCTGGGCCTAGTGCTACGACTAGGGCTAGGGCTCGGGCTCGGGCTCAGACTCGGGCTAGGATTAGGCTTAGGTCTAGGGTTAGGTTTCGGGCTATTTCTACGTCTATGGCCAGAGCAGGGCTCGGGCGAGGATGAGGGTGAAGGTGAGGATTAGTGTTAGGGCTAATGCTAGGGCTAGGCTTAGTGTTATGGTTTGTGTTAGGGTTCCGGCTAGGGTAAGGCTAGGGTTAGGCTTAGGCTTAGGCTTACGCTTAGGGTTAGGGTTAGGCCTAGTGCTACTGCTAGCGGTAGGGCTTAAGCTAGTGTCAGGGCTCGGCCTAGGGAAGGGCTGCGGCTAGGGCTAGGGCTAGGACTAGGGCTAGGGCTAGGGCTAGGACTAGGACTAGGACTAGGACTAGGACTAAATCTAGGACTAGGACTAGGACTAGGACTAGTTCTAGGGCTAAGGCTAGGGCTCGGGCTAGGGCTCGGGCTAGGGCTAGGGCTAGGGCTAGGGCTAGGGCTAGGGCTAGGGCTAGGGCTAGGGCTAGGGCTAGGGCTAGGGCTAGGGCTAGGGCTAGGGCTAGGGCTAGGGCTAGGGCTAGGGCTAGGGTTAGGGTTAGGATTAGGCCTAGGCCTAGTGCTACGATTATGGCTATGGCTAAAGCTCGGGCTTGGGCTCGGGCTCGGGCTCGGGGTAGGATTTGGCTTAGGGCCAGGGTTAGGGTTAGGGCTATTGCTAGGACTAGGGCCAGGCCAGGCCAGGTCTAGGGTAAGGGTGAGGGTGAATGTGAGGGGTAGTATTAGGGCTAGGGCTAGGGCTAGGGCTAGGGCTTGGGCTAGGGCTAGGGCTAGGGCTAGGGCTAGGCCTAGGGCTAGGGCTAGGGCTAGGGCTAGGGCTAGGGCTAGGGCTAGGGCTAGGGCTAGGGCTAGGGCTAGGGCCAGGGCTAGTGTTAGGCTTCGGGCTAGGGCTAGGCTTGGGCTTGGGCCAGGGTTAGGGTTAGGGCTAGGGATAAGATTAGGGTTACGGTTAGGGTTAGAGTTTGCACTAGGGCTAGGGCTGGGCTACGGTTAGGGTTAGGACTAGGACTAGGACTAGGACTAGGACTAGGACTAGGTCTAGGACTAGGACTAGGACTACATCTAGGGCTAGGGCTATGCTAGGCCTAGGGCTAGGATTAGGGTTACGGTTAGAGTTAGGGTTAGCGTCTGGTTTCGGGCTAGGCCTAGTGCTACGACTAGGGCTCGGGCTCGGGCTCGGGCTCAGGCTCAGGCTCGGGCTCAGGCTCGGGCTAGGATTAGGCTTAGGTCTAGGGTTAGTTTTCGGGCTATTTCTACGTCTACGGCCAGAGCACGGCTAGGGCGAGGGTGAGGGTGAAGGTGAGGATTAGTGTTAGGGCTAGGGCTAGGGCTAGGCTTAGTGTTATGGTTTGTATTAGGGTTCCGGCTAGGGTAAGGCTAGGGTTAGGCCTTAAGCTAGTGTCAGGGCTAGGCCTAGGGAAGGGCTGCGGCTAGGGCTAGGGCTAGAGCTAGGGTTAGGGCTAGGACTAGGGCTAGGGCTAGGACTTGGACTAGGACTAGGACTAGGACTAGGACTAGGATGTTAGATGTAGGGTTAGAGTTTGCACTAGGGCTAGGGCTGGGCTACGGTTAGGGTTAGGACTGCGGCTCGGGCTCGGGCTCGGGCTAGGACTAGGACTAGGGCGAGGGCTAGGGCTAGGGCTGGGGCTCGGGCAAGACTAGGGCTAGGGCTAGGGCTAGGGCTAGGGTTATGATTAGGCCTAGGCCTAGTGCAACGATTATGGCTATGGCTAAAACTCGGGCTTGGGCTTGGGCTCGGGCTCGGGCTACGATTAGGCTTAGAGCCAGGGTTAGGGTTAGGGCTATTGTTAGGACTAGGGCCAGACCAGGGCTAGGGTGAGGGTGAGGGTGAAGGTGAGGGTTAGTATTAGGGCTAGGACTAGGGCTAGGGCTCGGGTTAGGCTTAGGGCTAGGGCTAGGGCTAGGGCTAGGACTTGGGCTTGGGCCAGGGTTAGGGTTAGGATTAGGGCTAGGAATAAGATTAGGGTTCGGGTTAGGGTTAGGGTTAGAGTTTGCACTAGGGCTAGGGCTGGGCTAAGGTTAGGGTTAGGACTAGGACTAGGACTAGGACTAGGACTAGGACTACTTCTAGGGTTAGGGCTATGCTAGGCCTAGGCCGAGGGCTAGGGCTGGGGCTAGGGCTAGGGGTAGGGGTACTTCGAGGGCGAGTGCTACGGCTAGGGTTAGGGTTAAGTTTAGTGTTAGTGTTAGGGTTAGGGTTAGGGTTAGGTTTTAGGGCCAGGGTTAGGGCTAGGGCTGGGCTAAGTTTAGGGTTTGGTTTAGGTTGAGGGTGAGGGTTAGGGTTAGGGCTAGGGCTAGGGCTAGGGCTAGGGCTAATGTTAGGGTTACGGTCAGGGCGATGGGTTGGGCTAGCGTTCGATACAGGGCTGAGCTAGCGTGAGGGTGAGGGTGAGGGTGAGGGTGAGGCTGAGGACGAGGGCTAGGGCTTGGGCTAGGGCTAGGGCTAGGGCTAGGGCTAGGGCTAGGATTCGGGTTAGTTTTTGGTTTAGGCTGAGGCCTAGTGGTACGACTAGGGCTAGGGCTAGGGCTAGGGTTAGCCTTAGGGCTAGGGCTAAGGCTTCGGCTAGGGTTAGGGTAAGTGTTAGGGTTAGGGCTAGGGATAAGATTAGGGTTAGGGTTTGGGTTAGCGTTTGCATTAGCGCTAACACTAGAGGTAGGCCTGGGCTAGGGTTAGGGTTAGGGTTAGGACTAGGACTTGGACTAAAACTAGGACTAGGACTAGCACTATTAGTAGGACTAGGACTAGGACTAGGACTACTTCTAGGGCTAGGGCTGTGCTAGGCCTAGGCCGAGGGCTAGGGCTGGGGTAGGATTAGGGTTAGGGGTTCGGCGAGGGCTAGGGCTAGGGTTAAGGTTAAGGTTAGGATTGGGCTAGGGCTCGGGCTAGGGCTAGGGCTAGGGCTCGGGCTCGGGCTAGGGCTAGGGTTTGGTTTAGGCTTAGGCCTAGTGGTACCACTAGGGCTAGGGCTAGGGCTAGGGTTAGGTTTAGGGGTTGGGTTAGCCTTTGCGTTAGCGCTAGCACTAGAGCTAGGGCTGGGCTAGTTTTAGGGTTTGGACTAGGACTAGGACTACCTCTAGGGCTAGGCCTCTGCTAGGCCTAGGCCAAGGGCTAGGGCTGGGGTAGGATTAGGGGTAGGGGTACGGTGAGGGCTAGGGCTAGGGTTAAGGTTAAGGTTAGGATTGGGCTAGGACTAGTGCTAGGGCTAGGGTTAGGGTTAGGGTTAGCGTTAGGGTTAGTGTTAGGGTTAGTGTTAAGTTTTAGGGCAAGGGTTAGGGCTAGGGCTGGGTAAGGTTAGGGTTTGGGTTAGGGTGAGGGTGAGGGTGAGGGTGAGGGTGAGGGAGAGGGAGAGGGAGAGGGAGAGGGTGAGGGTGAGGGTGAGGGTTAGGGCTAGGGCTATGACTGGGCAAAGGTTAGGGTTTGGGTTAGGGATATGGTTAGGGTTAGGGTTAGGGCTAGGGCTAGGGCTACGGCTAGGGTTAGGGCTAGGCTTAGGGCTAGGGCTAGAGCTAGTGTTATGGTTACGGTTAGGGCGATGGGTTGGGCTAGGGCTAGAGCCCGGTCTGAGGTAGCATGAGGGTGAGGGCTAGCATGAGGGTGAGGGCTAGAGCTACGGCCAGGGCTAGGGCTAGGGTTAGGGCTAGCCCTAGCCCTAGCCCTAGCCCTAGCCCTAGCCCTAGCCCTAGCCCTAGCCCTAGCCCTAGCCCTAGCCCTAGCCCTAGCCCTAGCCCTAGTCCTAGTCCTAGTCCTACTCCTAGTCCTAGTCCTAGTCCTAGTCCTAGTCCTCAACGTAGTCCTAGCCCTAGCACTAGGGCTAGGGCTTGTCTAGGGTTAGGTCTAGGCCTAGGGCTACGACTAGGGCTAGGGGTAGGGCTAGGTCTAGGTCTAAGACTCGGGGTAGGGCTTGGGCTAGTCTTAGGCTTTGGACTAAGGCTAGGATTAGGGCTAGAGATAGTGTTGTGTTTAGGGGTAGGGGTAGTGGTATTGGTAGGGGTAGGGGTAGGGCTAGGGCTAGGGCTAGGGCTTGGCCTAGGGCTAGGGCTAGGGCTAGGGCTAGGGCTAGGGTTAGGATTAGGCCTAGGCCTAGGCCTAGTGCAACGATTATGACTATGGCTAAAGCTCGGGTTCGGGCTTGGGCTCGGGCTCGGGCTAGGATTAGGCTTAGGGCCAGGGGTAGGGGTATTGTTAGGACTAGGGCCAGACCAGGGCTAGGGTTCGGGTGATGGTGAAGGTGAGGGTTAGTATTAGGGCTAGGGCTAGGGCTCGGGTTAGGCTTACGGCTAGGGCTAGGGCTAGGACTTGGGCTTGGGCCAGGGTTAGGGTTAGAGATAGGGTTAGGGTTAGGGCTAGGGATAAGATTAGGGTTAGGGTTAGGGTTAGGGTTAGAGTTTGCACTAGGGCTAGGGCTGGGCTACGGTTAGGGTTAGGACTAGGACTAGGACTAGGACTAGGACGATTACTAGGACTAGGACTAGGACTAGGACTAGGACTACTTCTAGGGCTAGGGCTATGCTAGGCCTAGGGCTAGGATTAGGGTTACGGTTAGAGTTAGGGTTAGGGTCTGGTTTAGGCCTAGGCCTAGTGCTACGACTAGGGTTCGGGCTCGGGCTCGGGCTCGGGCTCGGGCTCAGGCTCGGGCTAAGATTAGGCTTAGGTCTAGGGTTAGGTTTCAGGCTATTTCTACGTCTATGGCCAGAGCAGGGCTAGGGCGAGGGTGAGGGTGAAGGTGAGGGTTATTGTTTGGGCTAGGGCTAGGGCTAGGCTTAGTGTTATGGTTTGTGTTAGGGTTCCGGCTAGGGTAAGACTAGGGTTAGGCTTAGGCTTAGGCTTACGCTTAGGGTTAGGGTTAGGGTTAAGGTTAAGGTTAGGATTGGGCTAGGGCTAGTGCTAGGGCTAGGGTTAGGGTTAGGGTTAGGGTTAGCGTTAGGGTTAGTGTTAGGGTTAGTGTTTGGTTTTAGGGCAAGGGTTAGGGCTAGGGCTGGGTAAGGTTAGGGTTTGGGTTAGGGAGAGGGAGAGGGAGAGGGAGAGGGAGAGGGAGAGGGTGAGGGTGAGGGTTAGGGCTAGGGCTATGACTGGGCAAAGGTTAGGGTTTGGGTTAGGGATAGGGTTAGGGTTAGGGTTAGGGTTAGGGCTAGGGCTAAGGCTAGGGCTAGGGCTACGGCTAGGGTTAGGGCTAGGCTTAGGGCTAGGGCTAGAGCTAGTGTTATGGTTACGGTTAGGGCGATGGGTTGGGCTAGGGCTAGAGCCCGGGCTGAGGTAGCATGAGGGTGAGGGCTAGCATGAGGTTGAGGGCTAGAGCTACGGCCAGGGTTAGGGCTAGGGCTAGGGCTAGGGCTAGGGCTAGGGCTAGGGCTAGGGCTAGGGCTAGGGCTAGCCCTAGCCCTAGCCCTAGCCCTAGCCCTAGCCCTAGCCCTAGCCCTAGCCCTAGCCCAACCCTAGTCCTAGTCCTACTCCTAGTCCTAGTCCTAGTCCTAGTCCTAAATGTAGTCCTAGCCCTAGCACTAGGGCTAGGGCTTGTCTAGGGTTAGGTCTAGGCCTAGGGCTACGACTAGGGCTAGGGGTAGGGCTAGGTCTAGGTCTAAGACTCGGGGTAGGGCTTTCGCTAGGCTTAGGCTTTGGACTAAGGCTAGGATTAGGGCTAGAGATAGTGTTGTGTTTAGGGGTAGGGGTAGTGGTATTGGTAGGGGTAGTGGTAGGGGTAGGGCTAGGGCTAGGGCTAGGCCTAGGCCTAGGCCTAGGCCTAGGCCTACGGCTAGGCCTAGGGCTCGGGCTCGGGCTAGGGTTAGGATTAGGCCTAGGCCTAGGCCTAGTGCAACGATTATGACTATGGCTAAAGCTCGGGCTCGGGCTTGGGCTCGGGCTCGGGCTAGGATTAGGCTTAGGGCCAGGGTTAGGGTTAGGGCTATTGTTAGGACTAGGGCCAGACCAGGGCTAGGGTTAGGGTGATGGTGAAGGTGAGGGTTAGTATTAGGGCTAGGGCTAGGGCTAGGGCTCGGGTTAGGCTTAGGGCTAGGGCTAGGGCTAGGACTTGGGCTTGGGCCAGGGTTAGGTTTAGGGTTAGGTTTAGGGCTAGGGATAAGATTAGGGTTAGGGTTAGGGTTAGGGTTAGAGTTTGCACTAGGGCTAGGGCTGGGCTACGGTTAGGGTTAGGACTAGGACTAGGACTAGGACTATTACTAGGACTAGGACTAGGACTAGGACTAGGACTAGGACTAGGACTAGGACTAGGACTAGGACTAGGACTAGGACTACTTCTAGGGCTAGGGCTATGCTAGGCCTAGGGCTAGGATTAGGGTTAAGGTTAGAGTTAGGTTTAGGGTCTGGTTTAGGCCTAGGCCTAGTGCTACGACTAGGGTTCGGGCTCGGGCTCGGGCTCGGGCTCGGGCTAAGATTAGGCTTAGGTCTAGGGTTAGGTTTCAGGCTATTTCTACGTCTATGGCCAGAGCAGGGCTAGGGCGAGGGTGAGGGTGAAGGTGAGGGTTAGTGTTTGGGCTAGGCCTAGGGCTAGGCTTAGTGTTATGGTTTGTGTTAGGGTTCCGGCTAGGGTAAGGCTAGGGTTAGGCTTAGGCTTACGCTTACGCTTAGGGTTAGGGTTAGGCCTAGTGCTACGGCTAGGGGTAGGGCTTAAGCTAGTGTCAGGGCTAGGCCTAGGGAAGGGCTGCGGCTAGGGCTAGGGCTAGGGCTAGGGTTAGGGCTATGTATAGGGCTAGGACTAGGACTAGGACTAGGACTACGACTAGGGCTAGGGCTAGGGCTAGGGCTAGGGCTAGGGCTAGGGCTCGGGCAAGACTAGGGCTAGGGCTAGGGCTAGGGCTAGGGCTAGGGCTAGGGCTAGGGTTAGGATTAGTCCTAGGCCTAGGCCTAGTGCAACGATTATGGCTATGGCTAAAACTCGGGCTTGGGCTTGGGCTCGGGCTCGGGCTAGGATTAGGCTTAGGGCCAGGGTTAGGGTTAGGGCTATTGTTAGGACTAGGGCCAGACCAGGGCTAGGGTTAGGGTGAGGGTGAAGGTGAGGGTTAGTATTAGGGCTAGGACTAGGGCTAGGGCTCGGGTTAGGCTTAGGGCTTGGGCTAGGGCTAGGACTAGGGCTAGGACTTGGGCTCGGGCCAGGGTTAGGGTTAGGATTAGGGCTAGGAATAAGATTAGGGTTAGGGTTAGGGTTAGAGTTTGCACTAGGGCTAGGGCTGGGCTAAGGTTAGGGTTAGGACTAGGACTAGGACTTGGACTAGGACTAGGACTAGGACTAGGACTAGGACTAGGACTAGGACTAGGACTAGGACTAGGACTAGGACTACTTCTAGGGTTAGGGCTATGCTAGGCCTAGGCCGAGGGCTAGGGCTGGGGCTAGGGCTAGGGGTAGGGGTACTTCGAGGGCGAGTGCTACGGCTAGGGTTAAGGTTACGTTTAATGTTAGGGTTAGAGTTAGGGTTAGGGTTAGGTTTTAGGGCCAGGGTTAGGGCTAGGGCTGGGCTAAGTTTAGGGTTTGGTTTAGGGTGAGGGTGAGGGTTAGGATTAGGGCTAGGGCTAGGGCTAGGGCTAGGGCTAGGGCTAATGTTAGGGTTACGGTCAGGGCGATGGGTTGGGCTAGCGTTAGATAAAGGGCTGAGCTAGCGTGAGGGTGAGGGTGAGGGCTTGGGCTAGGGCTAGGCATAGGGCTAGGGCTAGGGCTAGGATTCGGGTTAGGGTTTGGTTTAGGCTGAGGCCTAGTGGTACGACTAGGGCTAGGGCTAGGGCTAGGGTTAGCCTTAGGGCTAGGGCTAAGGCTTGGGCTAAGGTTAGGGTAAGTGTTAGGGTTAGGGCTAGGGATAAGATTAGGGTTAGGGTTTGGGTTAGCGTTTGCGTTAGCGCTAACACTAGAGGTAGGCCTGGGCTAGGTTTAGGGTTAGAGTTAGGACTACGACTTGGACTAAAACTAGGACTAGGACTAGCACTATTAGTAGGACTAGGACTAGGACTAGGACTAGGACTAGGACTACTTCTAGGGCTAGGGCTGTGCTAGGCCTAGGCCGAGGGCTAGGGCTGGGGTAGGATTAGGGTTAGGGTTACAGCTCGGGCTAGGGCTAGGGTTAAGGTTAAGGTTAGGATTGGGCTCGGGCTCGGGCTCGGGCTCGGGCTCGGGCTAGGGCTAGGGCTAGTGCTAGGGCTAGGGCTAGGGCTAGGGCTAGGGTTTGGTTTAGGCTTAGGCCTAGTGGTACCACTAGGGCTAGGGCTAGGGCTAGGGCTAGGTTTAGGGTTAGGGTTTGGGTTAGCGTTTGCGTTTGCGTTAGCGCTAGCACTAGAGCTAGGGCTGGGCTAGGTTTAGGGTTTGGACTAGGACTAGGACTACTTCTAGGGCTAGGCCTCTGCTAGGCCCAGGCCGAGGGCTAGGGCTGGGGTAGGATTGGGGGTAGGGGTACGGCGAGGGCTAGGGCTAGGGTTAAGGTTAAGCTTAGGATTGGGCTAGTGCTAGTGCTAGGGCTAGGGTTAGGGTTAGGGTTAGCGTTAGGGTTAGTGTTAGGGTTAGTGTTAGGTTTTAGGGCAAGGGTTAGGGCTAGGGCTGGGTAAGGTTAGGGTTTGGGTGAGGGTGAGGGTGAGGGTGAGGGAGAGGGAGAGGGAGAGGGAGAGGGTTAGGGTGAGGGTTAGGGCTAGGGCTATGACTGGGCAAAGGTTAGGGTTTGGGTTAGGGATAGGGTTAGGGTTAGGGTTAGGGTTAGGGCTCGGGCTAGGGCTCGGGCTAGGCTTAGGCTTTGGACTAAGACTAGGATTAGGGCTAGAGATAGTGTTGTGTTTAGGGGTAGGGGTAGTGGTATTGGTAGGGGTAGGGGTAGGGGTAGGGGTAGGGTTATGGATACGGCTAAGTCTAGGGCTGGGGCTAGGGCTAGGGTTAGTGTTAGGATTTGTGTTATGGTTCGGGCTACGGTTCGGGCTAAGTTTCAGGCTAGTGATAGGCTTAGGTTTAGGGCTGCGACTAGGGTTAGGGCTAGGGCTGGGGCTAGGGGTACGGCTAATCCTAGTGGTAGTGCTAGTGCTAGGGCTAGTGCTAGTGCTAGGGCTAGGGCTAGGGCTAGGACTAGGGCTAGGGCTAGGGCTAGGGCTACGGCTACGGCTAGGGCTAGGTCTAGGTCTAGGTCTAGGCATAGGCTTAGGACTAGGAATAGGAATAGGGCTAGAGCTAGGGTTTGTGTTAGGGCTAGGGCTAGGGCTACCGTCAGGGCTAGGGGTAGGGCTCGGGTTCGGGCTCGGGATGGGCTACGGTTAGGGGTTGGGTTAGGGTGAGGGTGAGGGTGAGGGTGAGGGTGAGGGTGACGGTTAGGATGAGGGCTAGGGCTAGGGCTAGGGCTAATGCTGGGCAAGGTTAGGGTTTGGGTTAAGGTTAGATTTAGGGTTATGGTGAGGGTTAAGATTATGGTTAGGGTTAAGGCGGGGGCGAGGGCGAGGGCGAGGGCTAGGGCTAGGGCTAGGCCAAAGGCTACGGCTAGGGCTAGGGCTAGGGCTAGGGCTAGGGCTAGGACTAGGACTAGGGCTAGAACTAGGGCTAGGGCTAGGGCTAAGACTAGGGCTAGGGCTAGGATTAGGATTAGGATTAGGCATAGGGCTAGAGCTAGGGTTTGGGTTTGGGTTAGACGTAGGGGTAGGGGTAGGGTTTGGGGTAGGGGTAGGGTTGGGGTAGGGTTAGGGCGAGGGCGAGGGCGAGGGCGAGGGCGAGGGCGAGGGCTAGGCCAAAGGCTACGGCTAGGTCTAGGGCTAGGTCTAGGTCTAGGGCTAGGGCTAGGGCTAGGGCTAGGGCTAGGGCTAGGGCTAGAGCTAGGGCTAGGGCTAGAGCTACGGCTAGGGCTAGGGCTAGGGCTAAGACTAGGGCTAGGGCTAGGATTAGGATTAGGATTAGGAATAGGGCTAGAGCTAGGGTTTGGGTTTGGGTTAGACGTAGGGGTAGGGGTAGGGGTTGGGGTAGGGCTACGGCTACGGCTACGGCTACGGCTAGGGCTTACGGCTACGGTTAGGGTTTGTGTTAGGGTTCGGGCTTGGGTTCGGGCTAGGTTTAGGCTTATGCTTAGGGCTACGACTTGGGTTAGGGTTAGTGATAGTCTTAGGGTTAGGGTTAGGGCCAAAGCTAGGGCTAGGGCTAGGGCTAGGCTTAGGACTAGGAATAGGAATAGGAATAGGGCTAGAGATAGGGTTTGGGTTAGGGCTCGGGCTCGGGCTAGGATCAGGGCAAGACCTAGGGCCATGTCTCAGGCGAAGGCTAGGGCTAGGGCTAGGGCTAGGGCTAGGGCTAGGCGTAGCGCTAAGGTTAGGGTTAGATCTATTGCTAGGACTAGGGCCAGGTGAGGGCTAGGTTGAGGGTGAGGGTGAAGGTGCGGGTTAGTGTTAGTGTTAGGGCTAGGGCTAGGGCTAGGGTGAAGGTGAGGTTTAGTGTCAGGGCTAGGGCTAGGGCTAGGGCTAGGGCTAGGGTTAGGGTTAGGGTTAGGGTTAGGGTTAGGGTAAGGGTTAGGGTTAGGGTTAGGGTTAAATCTATGGCTACGGCTGGTCTAAGGTTAGTGTTAGGTTTAGCTTTAGGGTTTGGTTAGGGTTACGTTTAGGGTTAGGGTTCGGGTTAAGGTTAGGGTAGGGCTAGGATTGGGCTAGGGCTAGAGCTAGGGCTAAGGCTAGGGCTAGGGCTAGGGTTAGGCTTAGGGCTAGGGCTAGGCTTAGGCATAGAACCAGGGCTAGTGCTAGGGTTTGGGTTAGGGGTAGGGGTAGGGGTAGGGGTAGGGGTAGGGGTAGGGGTAGGGGTAGGCTTAGGACTAGGAATAAGAATAGGAATAGGACTAGAGCTAGGTTTTGGGTTAGGGCTAGCCTTAGCCGTAGCCATAACCCTACCCCTACCACTACCACTACCCCTATCCCTAACACTAACACTAACCTTAGCCAAGCCGGAGCCCGAGCCCTAGCACTAGCACTAGCCCTAGCCGCAGCCCTAGGCCTAGCCCAAGCCTTAGCCCTAGCCCTAGCTTTGGCCCTAACCCTAACACTAAGACTATCACTAACCCTAACCCAAGTCGTAGCCCTAAGCATAAGCCTAAACCTAGCCCGAACCCAAGCCCGAACCCTAACACAAACCCTAACCCTAGCCGTAAGCCCTAGCACTAGCCGTAGCCGTAGCCGTAGCCGTAGCCATAACCCTACCCCTACCCCTACCCCTACCCCTACTTCTTCCCCTACCCCAACCATACCCCTACCCCAACCCCTACCCCTACCCCTACGTCTAACTCAAACCCAAACCCTAGCTCTAGCCCTATTCCTAATCCTAAGCCTAAGCCTAAGCCTAGCCCTACCCCTAGTCTTAGCTCTAGCCCTAGCCCTAGCTCTAGCCCTAGCCCTAGCCCTAGCCCTAGCCCTAGACCTAGCCCTAGACCTAGACCTAGACCTAGACCTAGACCTAGACCTAGACCTAGACCTTGCCCGAGCCATAAGCCTAACCCTAGCCATAGCCCTAGTCCTAGCCCTTACACTAACACTAACCCTCACCTTCACCCTCACCCTCACCCTCACCTAGCCCTGCCCTGGCCCTAGCCATAGAAATAGCCCTAACCCTAATCCTAGCCCTAAGGCTACGCCTAAGCCTAATCCTAGGCCTAGCCCTAGCCCTACCCTAGCCCTAGCCATAGCCATAGCCCTAGCCCTAGCCCTAACCCGAGCCCTAACCCTAACCCTAACACTAGCTCAGCCCTGGCTCTAGCCCTAGCCCAACCCGTAGCCCTAACCCTATCCCTAACAATAGTCCTAGCCCTAAGCCAAGCCCTAGCCCTAGCCCTAGCCCTAGCCCTAGCCCTAGCCCTAACACTAACCCTAACCCTAAACCTAACCCAAACCCTAACCTTAGCCAAGCCATAGCCCTAGCCCAAGCCGTAACCCTCACTCTAACCCTCTCCCTCACCTTCACCCTAACCCTAACCCAAAACCTCACCTTAACCCAGCCCTAGCCATAGACATAGACATAGCACTAGCATTACCCCTGGTCCTGACCCTAGCCATAGCCCTAGCCATAGTTGTAGGACTAGGCTTAGGCCTAGGCCTAGGCCTAACCCTTCCTGTAACCCTAAACGTAACCGTAACGCTAAGCCTAACCTTGCCCGAACCCTAACCCTAACCCTAACCCTAACACTATCCCTAGCCCTAGACTTGGCCCTAGCCCTACCCATAAACCTACCCCTACCCCTACCCCTACCCCTACCCGTACCCGTACCCTACCCCTACCCCTGCCCCTACCCCTACCCCTACCCCTACCCCTACCCCTACCCCTACCCCTACCCCTACCCCTTCCCCTAAACCAAACTCTAGCTCTAGCCCTAGTCCTATGCCTAAGCCTAGCCCTAGCCCTAAGCCTAGCCCTAGCCCTAGCCCTAGCCCTAGCCCTAACCTTAACCTTAACCTTAACCCTAACCCTAACCCTAACCCTAACCCTAACCCTAACCCTAACCCTAACCCTAACCCTAACCCTAACCCTAACCCTAACCCTAACCCTAACTCTAACCCTAACCCTAAACCTAACCAAACCCTAAAGCTAAACCTAACCCTTGCCTTAACCCTAACCCTAAACATAAACCTAACTCTAGCACTAGCACTAGCCCTACCCCAATCCTAACCTTAAGCGTAACCCTAGCCCTAGCCCTAGCCCTCGCCGTACCCCTAACCCAAATCCTACCCCAGCCCTAGCCCTTGGCCTAGGCCTAGCATAACCCTAGCCCTAGAAGTAGTCCTAGTCCTAGTCCTAGTCCTGTTCCTAACCCAAACCCTAGCCCAGCCCTAGCCCTAGTGCTAGCACTAACAGAAACGCTAACACTAACCCTATTCTTATCCCTAGCCCTAAACCTAACCCTAACCCTAGCCCAAGCCCAAGCCTTAGCCCTAAGCCTAACCCTATCCCTATCCCTATCCCTATCCCTATCCCTAGTCATAGCACTACGCCTAGGCCTAAACCAAACCCTTACCTAACCCTAACCCTAGCCCTAGCCCAAGCCCTAGCCCTACCCCTAGCCCTAGCCCTAGCCCTCACCCTCACGCTAGCTCAGCCCTGGCTCTAGCCCTAGCCCAACCCGTCGCCCTGACCGTAACAATAACACGATCCCTAGCCCTAAGCCTACCCATAGCCCTAGCCCTGGCCCTAGCCCTAACCCTAACCCTAACCCTAACCCTAACCCTAACCCTAACCCTAACCCTAACCCTAACCCTAACCCTAACCCTAACCCTAACCCTAACCCTAACCCTAACCCTAACCCTAACCCTAACCCTAACCCTAACCCAAACCCAAACCCTAACCCTAACCCTAACCTTAGCCCAGTCATACCCCTAGCCCTAGCCCTAACCCTCACCCTCACCCTAAACCTCTCCCTCTCACTCACCCTCACCCTCCTAACCCAAACCCAAAACTTAGCCCTGACCTAACCCTAAACCTGACTCTAAAACCTCACCCTCACCCTAGCACTAGCACTAGCCCAATCCTAACCTTAAGCTTAACCCTAGCCCTAGCCCTAGCCCTCGTCGTAGTCCTAACCCTAACCGTAGCCCCAGCCTAGCCCTCGGCCTTGGCCTACCATAGCCCTTGCCCTAGAAGTAGTCCTAGTCCTAGTCCTAGTCCTAGTTCTAGTCCTAGTCCTAGTCCTAGTCCTGGAATGTATCCTTTGGAGAGTTGGCTGCCTTCCCGCCCTCCTGCATCTGCCACGGACAGCCAGCTAGAGCCATGATGCTTATTCTACCCATTAAGATCAGTTTTGGCTAGCCCACTGTGGTAGAAGCAAAGTTCACACTATGTCTTAGTGGAGCCAACCTGGGACAATGTCTTTCCGCAATTGACTGGGAAGGATGGCTGCGGATTGTGTTCTTCTGGCCTGGCAGGAGTGAGCTAGCACCTAGTCAATTGTCAGGGCCTCATTCGGAACTTGTACTACATTGGCCCTTAGTGACATTTCTTCACGTGATGATTTCAGGCTTCTGTCTCCAATCAATTACCCTGGTTTGTTTCCTATGGAGAATTGGCTGCCTTCCCGCCCTCCTGCATCTGCCACGGACAGCCAGCTAGAGCCCTGATGCTTATTCTACCCATTAAGATCGGTTTCGGATAGCCCACTGTGGTAGGAGCATGGTTCACACTATGCCTTAGTGGAGCCAACCTGGGGCAATGTCTTTCCGCAATGGCATGGGAAGGATGGCGGCGGATTGCGTTCCACTGGCCTGGCAGCGGTGAGCTAGTACGTAGTCAATTGCCAGGGCCTCTTTCGTAACTTTTACTACACTGGTCCTTAGTGACATTTCTGCACGTGATGATTTCAGGCTTCTGTCTCCAATCCATTACCCTCGGTTGTTTCCTATGGAGAGTTGGCTGCCTTCCCGCCCTCCTGCATCTACCACGGACACCCAGCTAGAGGCCTGTTGCTTATTCTAACCAGCAACATCGGTTTCGGATAGCCCACTGTGGTAGAAGCATAGTTCACACTATGCCTTAGTGGAGCCAACCTGGGGCAATGTCTTTCCGCAATGGCCTGGAGAGGATGGAGGCGGATTGCGTTCTTCTGGCCTGGCAGCGGTGAGCTAGTACTTAGTCAATTGCCAGGGCCTCTTTCGTAACTTGTTCTACACTGGTCCTTAGTGACATTTCTGCACGTGATGATTTCAGGCTTCTGTCTCCAATCCATTACACTGGGTTGTTTCCTATGGAGAGTTGGCTTCCTTCCCGCCCTCCTGCATCTGCCACGGACAGCCAGCTAGAGCCCTGATGCTTATTCTACCCATTAAGATCGGTTTCGGATAGTCCACTGTGGTATGAGCATAGTTCACATTATGTCTTAGTGGAGCCAACCTGGGGCAATGTCTTTCCGCAATGGCATGGGAAGGATGGAGGCGGATTGCGTTCTTCTGGCCTGGCAAGGGTGAGCTAGCACCTATTCAATTGTCAGGGCCTCTTTCAGAACTTGTACTACGCTGTCCCTTAGTGACACTTCTGCACGTGATGATTTCAGGCTTCTCTCTCCAATCCATTACCCTGGGTTGTTTCCTATGGAGAGTTGGCTGCCTTCCCGCCCTCCTGCATCTGCCACTGACAGCCAGGTAGAGGCCTGTTGCTTATTCTAACCAGTAACATCGGTTTCGGATAGCCCACTTTGGTAGAAGCATAGTTCACACTATGCCTTAGTGGAGCCAACCTGGGGCAATGTCTTTCCACAATGGCATGGGAAGGATGGAGGCGGATTGCGTTCTTCTGGCCTGGCAGCTGTTAGCTAGCACCTAGTCAATTGTCAGGCCCTCTTTCGGAACTTGTACTACGCTGTCCCTTAGTGACATTTCTGCACATGATGATTTCAGGCTTCTGTCTCCAATCCATTACCCTTGGTTGTTTCCTATGGAGAGTTGGCTGCCTTCCCGCCCTCCTGCATCTGCCACTGACAGCCAGCTAGAGGCCTGTTGCTTTTTCTAACCAGTAACATCGGTTTCGGATAGCCCACTGTGGTAGAAGCATAGTTCACACTATGCCTTAGTGGAGCCAACCTGGGGCAATGTCTTTCCACAATGGCATGGGAAGGATGGAGGCGGATTGCGTTCTTCTGGCCGGGCAGCGGTGAGCTAGTACGTAGTCAATTGCCAGGGCCTCTTTCGTAACTTTTACTACACTGGTCCTTAGTGACATTTATGCACGTGATGATTTCAGGCTTCTGTCTCCAATCCATTACCCTGGGTTGTTTCCGATTGAGAGTTGCCTGCCTTCCCGCACTCCTGCATCTGCCCCTGACAGCCAGCTAGAGCCCTGATGCTTATTCTACCCATTAAGATCGGTTTCGGATAGCCCACTGTGGTAGGAACATAGTTCACACTATGCCTTAGTGGAGCCATCCTGGGGCAATGTCTTTCCGCAATGGCCTGGGAAGGATGGTGGCGGATTGAGTTCTTCTGGCCTGGCATGGGTGAGCTAGCACCTAGTCAATTGTCAGGGCCTCTTTCGGAATATGTACTACGCTGGCCCTTCGTGACATTTCTGCACGTGATGATTTCAGGCTTCTGTCTCCAATCCATTACACTGGGTTTTTCCTATGGAGAGATGGCTGCCTTCACGCCCTCCTGCATCTGCCCCTGACAGCCAGCTAGAGCCCTGATGCTTATTCTAACCAGTAACATCGGTTTCGGATAGCCCACTGTGGTAGAAGCATAGTTCACACTATGCCTTAGTGGAGCCAACCTGGGGCAATATCTTTCCGCAATGTCCTGGAAAGGATGGAGGCGGATTGCGTTCTTCTGGCCTGGCAGGGGTGAGCTAGCACCTAGTCAATTGTCAGGGCCGCTTTCGGAACTTGTACTACGCTGTCCCTTAGTGACATTTCTGCACATGATGATTTCAGGCTTCTGTCTCCAATCCATTACCCTTGGTTGTTTCCTATGGAGAGTTGGCTGCCTTCCCGCCCTCCTGCATCTGCCAATGACAGCCAGCTAGAGGCCTTTTGCTTATTCTAACCAGTAACATCGGTTTCGGATAGCCCACTGTGGTAGAAGCATAGTTCACACTATGCCTTAGTGGAGCCAACCTGGGGCAATGTCTTTCCGCAATGGCCTGGAAAGGATGGAGGCGGATTGCGTTCTTCTGGCCTGGCAAAGGTGAGCTACTACGTAGTCAATTGCCAGGGCCTCTTTCGTAACTTGTACTACACTGGTCCTTAGTGACATTTCTGCACGTGATGATTTCAGGCTTCTGTCGCCAATCCATTACCCTGGGTTGTTTCCTATGGAGAGTTGGCTTCCTTCCCGCCCTCCTGCATCTGCCCCTGACAGCCAACTAGAGCCCTGATGCTTATTCTACCCATTAAGATCGGTTTCGGATAGCCCACTGTGGTTGGAGCATAGTTCACACTATGTCTTAGTGGAGCCAACCTGGGGCAATGTCTTTCCGCAATGGCCTGGGAAGGATGGAGGCGGATTGCGTTCTTCTGGCCTGGCATGGGTGAGCTAGCACCTAGTCAATTGTCAGGGTCTCTTTCGGAACTTGTACTACGCTGTCCCTTAGTGACATTTCTGCACATGATGATTTCAGACTTCTGTCTCCAATCCATTACCTGGGTTGTTTCCTATGGAGAGTTGGCTGCCTTCCCGCCCTCCTGCATCTGCCACTGACAGCCAGCTATAGGCCTGTTGCTTATTCTAACCAGTAACATCGGTTTCGGATAGCCTACTGTGGTAGAAGCATAGTTCACACTATGCCTTAGTGGAGCCAACCTGGGGCAATGTCTTTCCGCAATGGCCTGGAAAGGATGGAGGCGGATTGCGTTCTTCTGTCCTGGCAGGGTTGAGCTTACACCTAGTCAACTGTCAGGGCCTCTTTCGGAACTTGTACTACGCTGTCCCTTAGTGACACTTCTGCACGTGATGATTTCAGGCTTCTGTCTCCAATCCATTACCCTGGGTTGTTCCCTATGGAGAGTTGGCTGCCTTCCCGCCCACCTGCATCTGCCACGGACAGCCAGCTAGAGCCCAGTTGCTTATTATAAACAGTAACAACGGTTTCGGATAGCCCACTGTGGTAGAAGCATAGTTCACACTATGCCTTAGTGGAGCCTACCCGGGGCAATGTCTTTCCACAATGGCCTGGAAAGGATGGAGGCGGATTGCGTTCTTCTGTCCTGGCTTCGGTGAGCTAGTACGTAGTCAATTGCCAGGGCCTCTTTCGTAACTTGTAGTACACTGGTCCTTAGTGACATTTCTGCACGTGATGATTTCAGGCTTCTGTCGCCAATCCATTACCCTGGGTTGTTTCCTATGGAGCGTTGGCTTCCTTCCCGCCCTCCTGCATCTGCCCCTGACAGCCAGCTAGAGCCCTGATGCTAATTCTACCCATTAAGATCGGTTTCGGATAGCCCACTGTGGTAGGAGCATAGTTCACACTATGCCTTAGTGGAGCCAACCTGGGGCAATGTCTTTCCGCAATGGCCTGGAAAGGATGGAGGCGGATTGCGTTCTTCTGGCGTGGCAGCGGTGAGCTAGTACGTAGTCAATTGCCAGGGCCTCTTTCGTAACTTGTACTACACTGGTCCTTAGTGACATTTCTGCACGTGATGATTTCAGGCTTCTGTCGCCAATCCATTACCCTGGGTTGTTTCCTATGGAGAGTTGGCTTCCTTCCCGCCCTCCTGCATCTGCCCCTGACAGCCAGCTAGAGCCCTTATGATTATTCTACCCATTAAGATCGATTTCGGATAGCCCACTGTGGTAGGAGCATAGTTCACACTATGTCTTAGTGGAGCCATCCTGGGGCAATGTCTTTCCGCAATTGCCTGGGAAGGATGGCGGCGGATTGAGTTCTTCTGGCCTGGCAGGGGTGAGCTAGCACCTAGTCAATTGTCAGGGCCTCTTTCGGAACTTGTACTACGCTGTCCCTTAGTGACATTTCTGCACGTGATGATTTCAGGCTTCTGTCTCCAATCCATTACCTGGGTTGTTTCCTATGGAGAGTTGGCTGCCTTCCCGCCCCCTGCATCTGCCACTGACAGCCAGCTAGAGGCCTGTTGCTTATTCTAACCAGTAACATCGGTTTTGGATAGCCTACTGTGGTAGAAGCATAGTTCACACTATGCCTTAGTGGAGCCAACCTGGGGCAATGTCTTTCCGCAATGGCCTGGAAAGGATGGAGGCGGATTGCGTTCTTCTGGCCTGGCAGCGGTGAGCTAGAACGTAGTCAATTGCCAGGGCCTCTTTCGTAACTTGTACTACACTGGTCTTTAGTGACATTTCTGCACGTGATGATTTCAGGCTTCTGTCGCCAATCCATTACCCTGGTTTGTTTCCTATGGAGAGTTGGCTTCCTTCCCGCCCTCCTGCATCTGCCCCTGACAGCCACCCAGAGCCCTTCTGCTTATTCTACCCATTAAGGTCGATTTCGGATAGCCCACTGTGGGAGGAGCATAGTTCACACTATGTCTTAGTGGAGCCAACCTGGGGCAATGTCTTTCCGCAATGGCCTGGGAAGGATGGCAGCGGATTGAGTTCTTCTGGCCTGGCAGGGGTGAGCTAGCACCTAGTCAATTGTCAGGGCCTCTTTCGGAACTTGTACTACGCTGTCCCTTAGTGACATTTCTGCACGTGATGATTTCAGGCTTCTGTCTCCAATCCATTACCTGGGTTGTTTCCTATGGAGAGTTGGCTGACTTCCTGCCCTCCTGCATCTGCCACTGACAGCCAGCTAGAGGCCTGTTGCTTATTCTAACCAGTAACATCGGTTTCGGATAGCCCACTGTGGTAGAAGCATAGTTCACACTATGTCTTAGTGGAGCCAACCTGTGGCAATGTCTTTCCGCAATGTCATGGGAAGGATGGAGGCGGATTGCGTCCTTCAGGCCTGGCAGGGGTGAGCTAGCACCTAGTCAATTGTCAGGGCCTCTTTCGGAACCTGTACTACGCTGTCCCTTAGTGACATTTCTGCACCTGATGATTTCAGGCTTCTGTCTCCAATCCATTACCCTTGGTTGTTTCCTATGGAGAGTTGGCTGCCTTCCCGCCCTCCTGCATCTGCCAATGCCAGCTAGAGGCCTTTTGCTTATTCTAACCAGTAACATCGGTTTCGGATAGCCCACTGTGGTAGAAGCATAGTTCACACTATGCCTTAGTGGAGCCAACCTGGGGCAATGTCTTTCTGCAATGGCCTGGAAAGGATGGAGGCGGATTGCGTTCTTCTGGCCTGGCAGCGGTGAGCTAGTACGTAGTCAATTTCCAGGGCCTCTTTCGTAACCTGTACTACAATGGTCCTTCGTGACATTTCTGCACGTGATGATTTCAGGCTTCTGTCTCCAATCCATTACCCTGGGTTGTTTCCTATGGAGAGTTGGCTTCCTTCCCGCCCTCCTGCATCTGCCACGGACAGCCAGCTAGAGCCCAGTTGCGTATTATAAACAGTAACAACGGTTTCGGATAGCACACTGTGGTAGAAGCATATTTCACACTATTCCTTAGTGGAGCCAACCTGGGGAAATGTCTTTCCGCAATGGCCTGGGAAGGATGGCGGCGGATTGAGTTCTTGTGGCCTGGCAGGGGTGAGCTAGCACCTAGTCAATTGTCAGGGCCTCTTTCGGAACTTGTACTACGCTGTCCCTTAGTGACATTTCTGCACCTGATGATTTCAGGCGTCTGTCTCCAATCCATTACCCTTGGTTGTTTCCTATGGAGAGTTGGCTGCCTTCCCGCCCTCCTGCATCTGCCAATGCCAGCTAGAGGCCTTTTGCTTATTCTAACAAGTAACATCGGTTTCGGATAGCCCACTGTGGTAGAAGCATAGTTCACACTATGCCTTAGTGGAGCCAACCTGGGGCAATGTCTTTCTGCAATGGCCTGGAAAGGATGGAGGCGGATTGCGTTCTTCTGGCCTGGCAGCGGTGAGCTAGTACGTAGTCAATTTCCAGGGCCTCTTTCGTAACCTGTACTACAATGGTCCTTCGTGACATTTCTGCACGTGATGATTTCAGGCTTCTGTCTCCAATCCATTACCCTGGGTTGTTTCCTATGGAGAGTTGGCTTCCTTCCCGCCCTCCTGCATCTGCCACGGACACCCAGCTAGAGCCCAGTTGTGTATTATAAACAGTAACAACGGTTTCGGATAGCACACTGTGGTAGAAGCATATTTCACACTACAACCTGTAGTAACCTGTACTACAATGGTCCTTCGTGACATTTCTGCACGTGATGATTTCAGGCTTCTGTCTCCAATCCATTACCTGGGTTGTTTCCTATGGAGAGTTGGCTGCCTTCCCGCCCTCCTGCATCTGCCACTGACAGCCAGGTAGAGGCCTGTTGCTTATTCTAACCAGTAACATCGGTTTCGGATAGCCCACTGTGGTAGAAGCATAGTTCACACTATGTCTTAGTGGAGCCAACCTGTGGCAATGTCTTTCCGCAATGTCATGGGAAGGATGGAGGCGGATTGCGTCCTTCAGGCCTGGCAGGGGTGAGCTAGCACCTAGTCAATTGTCAGGGCCTCTTTCGGAACTTGTACTACGCTGTCCCTTAGTGACATTTCTGCACCTGATGATTTCAGGCTTCTGTCTCCAATCCATTACCCTTGGTTGTTTCCTATGGAGAGTTGGCTGCCTTCCCGCCCTCCTGCATCTGCCAATGCCAGCTAGAGGCCTTTTGCTTATTCTAACCAGTAACATCGGTTTCGGATAGCCCACTGTGGTAGAAGCATAGTTCACACTATGCCTTAGTGGAGCCAACCTGGGGCAATGTCTTTCTGCAATGGCCTGGAAAGGATGGAGGCGGATTGCGTTCTTCTGGCCTGGCAGCGGTGAGCTAGTACGTAGTCAATTTCCAGGGCCTCTTTCGTAACCTGTACTACAATGGTCCTTCGTGACATTTCTGCACGTGATGATTTCAGGCTTCTGTCTCCAATCCATTACCCTGGGTTGTTTCCTATGGAGAGTTGGCTTCCTTCCCGCCCTCCTGCATCTGCCACGGACAGCCAGCTAGAGCCCAGTTGCGTATTATAAACAGTAACAACGGTTTCGGATAGCACACTGTGGTAGAAGCATATTTCACACTATTCCTTAGTGGAGCCAACCTGGGGAAATGTCTTTCCGCAATGTCATGGGAAGGATGGAGGCGGATTGCGTCCTTCAGGCCTGGCAGGGGTGAGCTAGCACCTAGTCAATTGTCAGGGCCTCTTTCGGAACTTGTACTACGCTGTCCCTTAGTGACATTTCTGCACCTGATGATTTCAGGCTTCTGTCTCCAATCCATTACCCTTGGTTGTTTCCTATGGAGAGTTGGCTGCCTTCCCGCCCTCCTGCATCTGCCAATGCCAGCTAGAGGCCTTTTGCTTATTCTAACCAGTAACATCGGTTTCGGATAGCCCACTGTGGTAGAAGCATAGTTCACACTATGCCTTAGTGGAGCCAACCTGGGGCAATGTCTTTCTGCAATGGCCTGGAAAGGATGGAGGCGGATTGCGTTCTTCTGGCCTGGCAGCGGTGAGCTAGTACGTAGTCAATTTCCAGGGCCTCTTTTGTAACCTGTACTACAATGGTCCTTCGTGACATTTCTGCACGTGATGATTTCAGGCTTCTGTCTCCAATCCATTACCCTGGGTTGTTTCCTATGGAGAGTTGGCTTCCTTCCCGCCCTCCTGCATCTGCCACGGACAGCCAGCTAGAGCCCAGTTGCGTATTATAAACAGTAACAACGGTTTCGGATAGCACACTGTGGTAGAAGCATATTTCACACTATGCCTTAGTCGAGCCAACCTGGGGAAATGTCTTTCCGCAATGGCCTGGGAATGATGGCGGCGGATTGAGTTCTTCTGGCCTGGCAGGGGTGAGCTAGCACCTAGTCAATTGTCAGGGCCTCTTTCGGAACTTGTACTACGCTGTCCCTTAGTGACATTTCTGCACCTGATGATTTCAGGCTTCTGTCTCCAATCCATTACCCTTGGTTGTTTCCTATGGAGAGTTGGCTGCCTTCCCGCCCTCCTGCATCTGCCAATGCCAGCTAGAGGCCTTTTGCTTATTCTAACCAGTAACATCGGTTTCGGATAGCCCACTGTGGTAGAAGCATAGTTCACACTATGCCTTAGTGGAGCCAACCTGGGGCAATGTCTTTCTGCAGTGGCCTGGAGAGGATGGAGGCGGATTGCGTTCTTCTGGCCTGGCAGCGGTGAGCTAGTACGTAGTCAATTTCCAGGGCCTCTTTCGTAACCTGTACTACAATGGTCCTTCGTGACATTTCTGCACGTGATGATTTCAGGCTTCTGTCTCCAATCCATTACCCTGGGTTGTTTCCTATGGAGAGTTGGCTTCCTTCCCGCCCTCCTGCATCTGCCACGGACAGCCAGCTAGAGCCCAGTTGCGTATTATAAACAGTAACAACGGTTTCGGATAGCACACTGTGGTAGAAGCATATTTCACACTATTCCTTAGTGGAGCCAACCTGGGGAAATGTCTTTCCGCAATGGCCTGGGAAGGATGGCGGCGGATTGAGTTCTTGTGGCCTGGCAGGGGTGAGCTAGCACCTAGTCAATTGTCAGGGCCTCTTTCGGAACTTGTACTACGCTGTCCCTTAGTGACATTTCTGCACCTGATGATTTCAGGCGTCTGTCTCCAATCCATTACCCTTGGTTGTTTCCTATGGAGAGTTGGCTGCCTTCCCGCCCTCCTGCATCTGCCAATGCCAGCTAGAGGCCTTTTGCTTATTCTAACCAGTAACATCGGTTTCGGATAGCCCACTGTGGTAGAAGCATAGTTCACACTATGCCTTAGTGGAGCCAACCTGGGGCAATGTCTTTCTGCAATGGCCTGGAAAGGATGGAGGCGGATTGCGTTCTTCTGGCCTGGCAGCGGTGAGCTAGTACGTAGTCAATTTCCAGGGCCTCTTTCGTAACCTGTACTACAATGGTCCTTCGTGACATTTCTGCACGTGATGATTTCAGGCTTCTGTCTCCAATCCATTACCCTGGGTTGTTTCCTATGGAGAGTTGGCTTCCTTCCCGCCCTCCTGCATCTGCCACGGACAGCCAGCTAGAGCCCAGTTGCGTATTATAAACAGTAACAACGGTTTCGGATAGCACACTGTGGTAGAAGCATATTTCACACTATTCCTTAGTGGAGCCAACCTGGGGAAATGTCTTTCCGCAATGGCCTGGGAAGGATGGCGGCGGATTGAGTTCTTGTGGCCTGGCAGGGGTGAGCTAGCCCCTAGTCAATTGTCAGGGCCTCTTTCGGAACTTGTACTACGCTGTCCCTTAGTGACATTTCTGCACGTGATGATTTCAGGCTTCTGTCTCCAATCCATTACCTGGGTTGTTTCCTATGGAGAGTTGGCTGCCTTCCCGCCCCCTGCATCTGCCACTGACAGCCAGCTAGAGGCCTGTTGCTTATTCTAACCAGTAACATCGGTTTTGGATAGCCTACTGTGGTAGAAGCATAGTTCACACTATGCCTTAGTGGAGCCAACCTGGGGCAATGTCTTTCCGCAATGGCCTGGAAAGGATGGAGGCGGATTGCGTTCTTCTGGCCTGGCAGCGGTGAGCTAGAACGTAGTCAATTGCCAGGGCCTCTTTCGTAACTTGTACTACACTGGTCTTTAGTGACATTTCTGCACGTGATGATTTCAGGCTTCTGTCGCCAATCCATTACCCTGGTTTGTTTCCTATGGAGAGTTGGCTTCCTTCCCGCCCTCCTGCATCTGCCCCTGACAGCCACCCAGAGCCCTTCTGCTTATTCTACCCATTAAGGTCGATTTCGGATAGCCCACTGTGGGAGGAGCATAGTTCACACTATGTCTTAGTGGAGCCAACCTGGGGCAATGTCTTTCCGCAATGGCCTGGGAAGGATGGCAGCGGATTGAGTTCTTCTGGCCTGGCAGGGGTGAGCTAGCACCTAGTCAATTGTCAGGGCCTCTTTCGGAACTTGTACTACGCTGTCCCTTAGTGACATTTCTGCACGTGATGATTTCAGGCTTCTGTCTCCAATCCATTACCTGGGTTGTTTCCTATGGAGAGTTGGCTGACTTCCTGCCCTCCTGCATCTGCCACTGACAGCCAGCTAGAGGCCTGTTGCTTATTCTAACCAGTAACATCGGTTTCGGATAGCCCACTGTGGTAGAAGCATAGTTCACACTATGTCTTAGTGGAGCCAACCTGTGGCAATGTCTTTCCGCAATGTCATGGGAAGGATGGAGGCGGATTGCGTCCTTCAGGCCTGGCAGGGGTGAGCTAGCACCTAGTCAATTGTCAGGGCCTCTTTCGGAACCTGTACTACGCTGTCCCTTAGTGACATTTCTGCACCTGATGATTTCAGGCTTCTGTCTCCAATCCATTACCCTTGGTTGTTTCCTATGGAGAGTTGGCTGCCTTCCCGCCCTCCTGCATCTGCCAATGCCAGCTAGAGGCCTTTTGCTTATTCTAACCAGTAACATCGGTTTCGGATAGCCCACTGTGGTAGAAGCATAGTTCACACTATGCCTTAGTGGAGCCAACCTGGGGCAATGTCTTTCTGCAATGGCCTGGAAAGGATGGAGGCGGATTGCGTTCTTCTGGCCTGGCAGCGGTGAGCTAGTACGTAGTCAATTTCCAGGGCCTCTTTCGTAACCTGTACTACAATGGTCCTTCGTGACATTTCTGCACGTGATGATTTCAGGCTTCTGTCTCCAATCCATTACCCTGGGTTGTTTCCTATGGAGAGTTGGCTTCCTTCCCGCCCTCCTGCATCTGCCACGGACAGCCAGCTAGAGCCCAGTTGCGTATTATAAACAGTAACAACGGTTTCGGATAGCACACTGTGGTAGAAGCATATTTCACACTATTCCTTAGTGGAGCCAACCTGGGGAAATGTCTTTCCGCAATGGCCTGGGAAGGATGGCGGCGGATTGAGTTCTTGTGGCCTGGCAGGGGTGAGCTAGCACCTAGTCAATTGTCAGGGCCTCTTTCGGAACTTGTACTACGCTGTCCCTTAGTGACATTTCTGCACCTGATGATTTCAGGCGTCTGTCTCCAATCCATTACCCTTGGTTGTTTCCTATGGAGAGTTGGCTGCCTTCCCGCCCTCCTGCATCTGCCAATGCCAGCTAGAGGCCTTTTGCTTATTCTAACAAGTAACATCGGTTTCGGATAGCCCACTGTGGTAGAAGCATAGTTCACACTATGCCTTAGTGGAGCCAACCTGGGGCAATGTCTTTCTGCAATGGCCTGGAAAGGATGGAGGCGGATTGCGTTCTTCTGGCCTGGCAGCGGTGAGCTAGTACGTAGTCAATTTCCAGGGCCTCTTTCGTAACCTGTACTACAATGGTCCTTCGTGACATTTCTGCACGTGATGATTTCAGGCTTCTGTCTCCAATCCATTACCCTGGGTTGTTTCCTATGGAGAGTTGGCTTCCTTCCCGCCCTCCTGCATCTGCCACGGACACCCAGCTAGAGCCCAGTTGTGTATTATAAACAGTAACAACGGTTTCGGATAGCACACTGTGGTAGAAGCATATTTCACACTACAACCTGTAGTAACCTGTACTACAATGGTCCTTCGTGACATTTCTGCACGTGATGATTTCAGGCTTCTGTCTCCAATCCATTACCTGGGTTGTTTCCTATGGAGAGTTGGCTGCCTTCCCGCCCTCCTGCATCTGCCACTGACAGCCAGGTAGAGGCCTGTTGCTTATTCTAACCAGTAACATCGGTTTCGGATAGCCCACTGTGGTAGAAGCATAGTTCACACTATGTCTTAGTGGAGCCAACCTGTGGCAATGTCTTTCCGCAATGTCATGGGAAGGATGGAGGCGGATTGCGTCCTTCAGGCCTGGCAGGGGTGAGCTAGCACCTAGTCAATTGTCAGGGCCTCTTTCGGAACTTGTACTACGCTGTCCCTTAGTGACATTTCTGCACCTGATGATTTCAGGCTTCTGTCTCCAATCCATTACCCTTGGTTGTTTCCTATGGAGAGTTGGCTGCCTTCCCGCCCTCCTGCATCTGCCAATGCCAGCTAGAGGCCTTTTGCTTATTCTAACCAGTAACATCGGTTTCGGATAGCCCACTGTGGTAGAAGCATAGTTCACACTATGCCTTAGTGGAGCCAACCTGGGGCAATGTCTTTCTGCAATGGCCTGGAAAGGATGGAGGCGGATTGCGTTCTTCTGGCCTGGCAGCGGTGAGCTAGTACGTAGTCAATTTCCAGGGCCTCTTTCGTAACCTGTACTACAATGGTCCTTCGTGACATTTCTGCACGTGATGATTTCAGGCTTCTGTCTCCAATCCATTACCCTGGGTTGTTTCCTATGGAGAGTTGGCTTCCTTCCCGCCCTCCTGCATCTGCCACGGACAGCCAGCTAGAGCCCAGTTGCGTATTATAAACAGTAACAACGGTTTCGGATAGCACACTGTGGTAGAAGCATATTTCACACTATTCCTTAGTGGAGCCAACCTGGGGAAATGTCTTTCCGCAATGTCATGGGAAGGATGGAGGCGGATTGCGTCCTTCAGGCCTGGCAGGGGTGAGCTAGCACCTAGTCAATTGTCAGGGCCTCTTTCGGAACTTGTACTACGCTGTCCCTTAGTGACATTTCTGCACCTGATGATTTCAGGCTTCTGTCTCCAATCCATTACCCTTGGTTGTTTCCTATGGAGAGTTGGCTGCCTTCCCGCCCTCCTGCATCTGCCAATGCCAGCTAGAGGCCTTTTGCTTATTCTAACCAGTAACATCGGTTTCGGATAGCCCACTGTGGTAGAAGCATAGTTCACACTATGCCTTAGTGGAGCCAACCTGGGGCAATGTCTTTCTGCAATGGCCTGGAAAGGATGGAGGCGGATTGCGTTCTTCTGGCCTGGCAGCGGTGAGCTAGTACGTAGTCAATTTCCAGGGCCTCTTTTGTAACCTGTACTACAATGGTCCTTCGTGACATTTCTGCACGTGATGATTTCAGGCTTCTGTCTCCAATCCATTACCCTGGGTTGTTTCCTATGGAGAGTTGGCTTCCTTCCCGCCCTCCTGCATCTGCCACGGACAGCCAGCTAGAGCCCAGTTGCGTATTATAAACAGTAACAACGGTTTCGGATAGCACACTGTGGTAGAAGCATATTTCACACTATGCCTTAGTCGAGCCAACCTGGGGAAATGTCTTTCCGCAATGGCCTGGGAATGATGGCGGCGGATTGAGTTCTTCTGGCCTGGCAGGGGTGAGCTAGCACCTAGTCAATTGTCAGGGCCTCTTTCGGAACTTGTACTACGCTGTCCCTTAGTGACATTTCTGCACCTGATGATTTCAGGCTTCTGTCTCCAATCCATTACCCTTGGTTGTTTCCTATGGAGAGTTGGCTGCCTTCCCGCCCTCCTGCATCTGCCAATGCCAGCTAGAGGCCTTTTGCTTATTCTAACCAGTAACATCGGTTTCGGATAGCCCACTGTGGTAGAAGCATAGTTCACACTATGCCTTAGTGGAGCCAACCTGGGGCAATGTCTTTCTGCAGTGGCCTGGAGAGGATGGAGGCGGATTGCGTTCTTCTGGCCTGGCAGCGGTGAGCTAGTACGTAGTCAATTTCCAGGGCCTCTTTCGTAACCTGTACTACAATGGTCCTTCGTGACATTTCTGCACGTGATGATTTCAGGCTTCTGTCTCCAATCCATTACCCTGGGTTGTTTCCTATGGAGAGTTGGCTTCCTTCCCGCCCTCCTGCATCTGCCACGGACAGCCAGCTAGAGCCCAGTTGCGTATTATAAACAGTAACAACGGTTTCGGATAGCACACTGTGGTAGAAGCATATTTCACACTATTCCTTAGTGGAGCCAACCTGGGGAAATGTCTTTCCGCAATGGCCTGGGAAGGATGGCGGCGGATTGAGTTCTTGTGGCCTGGCAGGGGTGAGCTAGCACCTAGTCAATTGTCAGGGCCTCTTTCGGAACTTGTACTACGCTGTCCCTTAGTGACATTTCTGCACCTGATGATTTCAGGCGTCTGTCTCCAATCCATTACCCTTGGTTGTTTCCTATGGAGAGTTGGCTGCCTTCCCGCCCTCCTGCATCTGCCAATGCCAGCTAGAGGCCTTTTGCTTATTCTAACCAGTAACATCGGTTTCGGATAGCCCACTGTGGTAGAAGCATAGTTCACACTATGCCTTAGTGGAGCCAACCTGGGGCAATGTCTTTCTGCAATGGCCTGGAAAGGATGGAGGCGGATTGCGTTCTTCTGGCCTGGCAGCGGTGAGCTAGTACGTAGTCAATTTCCAGGGCCTCTTTCGTAACCTGTACTACAATGGTCCTTCGTGACATTTCTGCACGTGATGATTTCAGGCTTCTGTCTCCAATCCATTACCCTGGGTTGTTTCCTATGGAGAGTTGGCTTCCTTCCCGCCCTCCTGCATCTGCCACGGACAGCCAGCTAGAGCCCAGTTGCGTATTATAAACAGTAACAACGGTTTCGGATAGCACACTGTGGTAGAAGCATATTTCACACTATTCCTTAGTGGAGCCAACCTGGGGAAATGTCTTTCCGCAATGGCCTGGGAAGGATGGCGGCGGATTGAGTTCTTGTGGCCTGGCAGGGGTGAGCTAGCCCCTAGTCAATTGTCAGGGCCTCTTTCGGAACTTGTACTACGCTGTCCCTTAGTGACATTTCTGTACCTGATGATTTCAGGCGTCTGTCTCCAATCCATTACACTTGGTTGTTTCCTATGGAGAGTTGGCTGCCTTCCCGCCCTCCTGCATCTGCCACGGACAGCCAGCTAGAGCACTGATGCTTATTCTACCCATTAAGATCGGTTTCGGATAGCCCACTGTGGTAGGAGCATAGTTTACACTATGTCTTAGTGTAGCCAACCTGGGGCAATGTCTTTCCGCAATGGCCAGGGAAGGATGGCGGCGGATTGAGTTCTTCTGGCCTGGCAGGGGTGAGCTCGCACCTAGTCAATTGTCAGGGCCTTTTTCGTAACTTGTACTACACTGGTCCTTAGTGACATTTCTGCACGTGATGATTTCAGGCTTCTGTCTCCAATCCATTACCCTGGGTTGTTTCCTATGGAGAGTTGGCTTCCTTCCCGCCCTCCTGCATCTGCCCCTGACAGCCAGCTACAGCCCTTATGCTTATTCTACCCATTAAGATCGATTTCGGATAGCCCACTGTGGTAGGAGCACAGTTCACACTATGTCTTATTGGAGCCAACCTGGGGCAATGTTTTTCCGCAATGGCCTGGGAAGGATGGAGGCGGATTGAGTTCTTCTGGCCTGGCAGCGGTGAGCTAGCACCTAGTCAATTGTCAGGGCCTCTTTCGGAATATGTACTACGCTGGCCCTTAGTGACATTTCTGCACGTGATGATTTCAGGCTTCTGTCTCCAATCCATTACCCTGGGTTTTTTACTATGGAGAGTTCGTTGCCTTCCCGCTCTCCTGCATCTGCCCCTGACAGCCAGCTAGAGCCCTGTTGCTTATTCTAACCAGTAACAACGGTTTCGGATAGCCCACTGTGGTAGAAGCATAGTTCACACTATGCCTTAGTGGAGCCAACCTTGGGCAATGTCTTTCGCAATGGCCTGGGAAGGATGGCGGCGGATTGAGTTCTTCTGGCATGGCAGGGGTGAGCTAGCACCTAGTCAATTGTCAGGGCCTCTTTCGGAATATGTACTACGATGGCCCTTAGTGACATTTCTGCACGTGATGATTTCAGGCTTCTGTCTCCAATCCATTACCCTGGGTTGTTTCCTATGGAGAGGTGGCTGACAGCCCGCCCTCCTGCATCTGCCACTGACAGCCAGCTAGAGGCCTGTTGCTTATTCTAACCAGTAACATCGGTTTCGGATAGCCCACTGTGGTAGAAGCATAGTTCACACTATGCCTTAGTGGAGCCAACCTGGGGCAATGTCTTTCCGCAATGGCCTGGGAAGGATGGCGGCGTGTTGAGTTCTTCTGGCCTGGCAGGGGTGAGCTAGCACCTAGTCAATTGTCAGGGCCTCTTTCGAAACTTGTACTACGCTGTCCCTTAGTGACATTTCTGCACGTGATGATTTCAGGCTTCTGTCTCCAATCCATTACCCTGGGTTGTTTCCTATGGAGAGATGGCTGCCTTTACGCCCTCCTGCATCTGCCACGGACAGCCAGCTAGAGCCCTGATGCTTATTTTCCCCTTTAAGATCTGTTTCGGATAGCCCACTGTGGTAGGAGCATAGTTCACACTATGCTTTAGTGCAGCCAACCTGGGGCAATGTCTTTCCGCAATGGACAGGAAAGGATGGAGGCGGATTGTGTTCTTCTGGCCTGGCAGCGGTGAGCTAGCACCTAGTCAATTGTCAGGGCCTCTTTCGGAACTTGTACGACGCTGGCACTTAGTGACATTTCTGCACGTGATGATTTCAGGTTTCTGTCTCCAATCCATTACCCTGGGTTGTTTCCTATGTAGAGTTGGCTGCCTTCACGCCCTCCTGCATCTGCCACGGACAGCCAGCTAGAGCCCTGTTGCTTATTCTAACCAGGTAGATGGGACCACAGCCAATCTGATGTGTTCCCTGGCTGAGTCTTAAAGTGCAATGAAGCCGGATTAAACCTGAGGTGTGACTGCAGCCAATGTGAAAAGAAAATTACTGGTCACATGGCTGATGTCCTCTGTGCCTATGAAAGTGGACTTAAGCTAGATTAATCCCTAGAAGAGGAAGAAAAAGAAGAGGAGGAGGATGAGGAAGAAGAAGAAGAAGAGTTGGCTTTTCTACCCCACTTTTCTCACCCATTTAAGGGGACTCAAGGCGGCTGACAAACCTTCTGTTCTTCCCCGCACAACAGACACCCTGTGAGGTAGGTGAGGCTGTGAGAGCTCAGAAGAGAGCTGTGACTAGCCCATAGCCACCTAGCAAGCTTGGCTCATGTGAAAGTGGACTGAAGCTGGATTAATCCCTAGAAGAAGCAAAAGCAGCAATGGCTTTTCTACCCCGGTTTTCTCTCCCATTTAAGGGGACTCAAAGCGGCTGACAAACTTTCCGTTCTTCCACCCACAACAGACACCCTGTGAGGTAGGTGGGGCTGTGAGAGCTCAGAAGAGAGCTGTGACTAGCCCATAGCCACCTAGCAAGCATGGCTCATGTGAAAGTGGACTGAAGCTGGATTAATCCCTAGAAGAAGCAGAAGAAGCAATGGCTTTTCTACCCCGGTTTTCTCACCCATTTAAGGGGACTCAAAGCAGCTGACAAACTTTCTGTTCTTCCCCCCACAACAGACACCCTGTGAGGTAGGTGGGGCTGTGAGAGCACAGAAGACAGCTGTGACTAGCCCATGGCCACCTAGCAAGCTTGGCTCATGTGAAAGTGGACGGAAGCTGGATGAAAGCTCTGGTGTGACAGCAGCCAAAGTGAAGAGAAAATTATTGGTCACATGGCTGATATCTTCTGTGCCTATGAAAGTGGACTAAAGCTAGATTAATCCCTAGAAGAAGAAGCGTTGGCTTTTCTACCCCGCTGTTCTCACCCACTTAAGGGGACTCAAAGCGGCTGACAAACTTTCTGTTCTTCCCCCCACAACAGACACCGTGTGAGGTAGGTGGGGCTGTGAGAGCTCAGAAGAGAGCTGTGACTAGCCCATGGCCACCTAGCAAACTTGGCTCATGTGAAAGTGGACTGAAGCTGGATTAAAGCTCTGGTGTGACTGCAGCCAAAGTGAAGAGAAAATTATTGGTCACATGGCTGATGTCTTCTGTGCCTATGAAAGTGGAATAAAGCTAGATTAATCCCTAGAAGAAGAAGCTAGTGTCAGGGCTAAGCCTTGGGAAGGGCTGCGGCTAGGGCTAGGGCTACGTCTAGGGCTAGGGTTAGGGTTAGGGCTAGGGCTAGGGCTAGGGCTAGGACTAGGGCTAGGGCTAGGGCTAGGGCTAGGGCTAAGGCTGAGGCTAGGGTTAGGGGTAGGCTTAGGGCTAGGGCTAGTGTTATGGTTACGGTTAGGGCGACGGGTTGGGCTAGGGCTAGAGCCAGGGCTGAGGTAGCATGAGGGCTAGGGCTAGGGGTAGGGCTAGGGCTAGGGCTAGGGCTAGGGCTAGGGCTAGGGCTCGGGCTCGGGCTCGGGCTCGGGCTCGGGCTACGGCTCGGGCTAGGGCTAGGGCTAGGGTTTGGTTTAGGCCTAGGCCCAGTGCTAAAACTAGGGAAAGGGATAGGGATAGGGATAGGGATAGGGATAGGGATAGGGATAGGGATAGGGTTAGGGCTAGGGCTAGGGTTAGGCTTATGCTTAGGGCTAGGGCTTGGGCTGAGGTAGCATGAGGGTGAGGGCTAGGGCTAGGGCTAGGGCTAGGGTTAGGGCTAGGGATAGGGATAGGGATAGGGCTAGGGCTAGGGATAGGGATAGGGATAGGGTTAGGGCTAGGTCTAGGGCTAGGGCTAGGGTTAGGCTTAGGCTTAGGGCGAGGGCTTGGGCTTGGGCTAGGTTTCGGGTTAGGGCTAGGGTTAGGGCTAGGGTTAGGGCTAGGGTTAGGGTTAGGATTAGGCCTAGGCCTAGTGCTACGATTATGGCTATGGCTAAAGCTCGGGCTCGGGCTCGGGCTACAATTAGGCTTAGGTCTAGGGATAGGTTTCGGGCTATTTCTACATCTACGGCCAGAGCAGGGCTAGGGTGAGGGTGAGTGTGAAGGTGAGGGTTAGTGTTAGGGCTAGGGCTAGGGCTAGGGCTAGGCTTAGTGTTAGGGTTTGTATTAGGGTTCCAGCTTGGGTTAGGGCTAGGCTTAGGCTTAGGTTTACGCTTAGGGTTAGGGTTAGGCCTAGTGCTATGGCTAGGGCTAGGGCTTAAGCTAGGGTCAGGGCTAGGCCTAGGAAAGGGCTGCGGCTAGGGCTAGGGCTAGGGCTAGGGCTAGGGTTAGGGCTAGGCCTAGGGCTAGGACTAGGACTAGGACTAGGACTAGGACTGGGATTAGGGCTAGGGCTAGGGCTAGGGCTAGGGCTACGGCTAGGGCTACGGCTAGGGCTAGGGTTACGGTTAGCGTTAGGGTTAGGGTTAGGGTTAGGGTTAGGGCTAGGGCTAGGCTTATTGGTATGGTTTGTGTTAGGGTTCCGGCTAGGGTTAGGGCTTGGGTTAAGCTTAGGCTTAGGCTTACTCTTGGGGTTAGGGTTAGGCCTAGTGCTACGGCTAGGGCTAGGGCTTAAGGTAGGGTCAGGGCTAGGCCTAGGGTAGGGCTGCGGCTAGGGCTAGGGCTAGGACTACGTTTAGGACTAGGACTAGGACTAGGAGTAGGAGTAGGACAAGGACTCGGGTTGGGCTAGGGCTAGGGCTAGGGCTAGGCCTAGGGCTAGGGCTAGGCCTAGGCCTAGCCCTAGCCCTAGCCCTAGCCCTAGCCCTAACCATAGCCCTGGCCCGAGCTCTAGCCCTCACCCTCATGCTAGCCCTCACCCTCATGCTCCCTCAGCCCGGGCTCAAGCCCTAGCCCAACCCATCGCTCTAACCGTAACCATAACACTAGCTCTAGCTCTAGCTCTAGCTCTAGCCCTAGCCCTAAGCCTAGCCCTAACCCTAGCCGTAGCCCTAGCCCTAGCCCTAACCCTAACCCTAACCCAAACCTTAACCTTTGCCCAGTCATAGCCCTAGCCCTAACCCTCACCCTCACCCTAACCCTCTCCCTCTCCCTCACCCTCACCCTCACTCTCACCCTAACCCAACCCAGCCCTAGCCCTAACCCTTGCCCTAAAACCTAACACTAACCCTAACACTAACCCTAACGCTAACCCTAACCCTAACCCTAGCCCTAGCACAAGCCCTAGCCCAATCCTAACCTTAACCTTAACCCTAGCGCTAGCCCTTGCCGTACCCCTACACCTAATCCTACCCCAGCCCTTGCCCTCGGCCTAGGCCTAGCAGAGGCCTAGCCCTAGAAGTAGTCCTAGTCCTAGTCCTAACCCTAAACCTAGCCCAGCCCTAGCTCTAGTGCTAGCGCAAACGCAAACGCTAACCCAAACCCTAACCCTAACCCTAGCCCTAGCCCTATCCCTAGTGGTACCACTAGGCCTAAGCCTAAACCAAACCCTAGCCCTAGCCCTAGCCCGAGTCCTAGCCCTAGCCCTAGCCCGAGCCCTAGCCCAATCCTAACCTTAACCTTAACCCTAGCCCTAGCCCTCGCCGTACCCCTAACCCTAATCCTACCCCAGCCCTAGCCCTCGGCCTAGGCCTAGCACAGCCCTAGCCCTAGAAGTAGTCCTAGTCCTAGTCCTAGTCCTAGTCCTAGTCCTACTAATAGTGCTAGTCCTAGTCCTAGTTTTAGTCCTAGTCCTAGTCCTAACCCTAACCCTAAACCTAGCCCAGGCCTACCTCTAGTGTTAGCGCTAACGCAAACGCTAACCCAAACCCTAACCCTAATCTTATCCCTAGCCCTAACCCTAACCCTAACCCTTACCCTAACCCTAGCCCAAGCCTTAGCCCTAGCCCTAAGGCTAACCCTAGCCCGAGCCCTAGCCCTAGTCGTACCACTAGGCCTCAGCGTAAACCAAACCCTAACCCGAATCCTAGCCCTAGCCCTAGCCCTAGCCCTAGCCCTAGCCCTAGCCCTAGCCCAAGCCCTAGCCCTCGCCCTCACCCTCACCCTCACGCTAGCTCAGCACTGTATCTAACGCTAGCCCAACCCATCGCCCTGACCGTAACCCTAAGATTAGCCCTAGCCCTAGCCCTAGCCCTAGCCCTAGCCCTAGCCTTAGCCCTAGCCCTAATCCTCACCCTCACCCTAAACCAAACCCTAAACTTAGCCCAGCCCTAGCCCTAACCCTAGCCCTAAAACCTAACCGTAACCCTAACCCTAACCGTAACACTAAACTTAACCCTAACCCTAGCCGTAGCACTAGCCCTCGAAGTACCTCTACCCCTACCCCTAGCCCCAGCCCTAGCCCTCGGCCTAGGCCTAGCATAGCCCTAACCCTAGAAGTAGTCCTAGTCCTAGTCCTAGTCCAAGTCCTAGTCCTAGACCTAACCCTAACCTTAGCCCAGCCCTAGCCCTAGTGCAAACTCTAACCCTAACCCTAACCCTAATCTTATTCCTAGCCCTAATCCTAACCCTAACCCTGGCCCTAGCCCAAGTCCTAGCCCTAGCCCTAGCCCTAAGCCTAACGCGAGCCCTAGCCCTAGCCCTAGTCCTAATAGTAACCCTCACCTTGACCCTCACCCTAACCCTAGCTCTGGTCTGGCCCTAGTCCTAACAATAGCACTAACCCTAACCCTGGCCCTAAGCCTAATCCTAGCCCGAGCCCAAGCCCAAGCCCAAGCCCGAGTTTTAGCCATAGCCATAATCGTTGCACTAGGCCTAGGCCTAGGCCTAGGCCTAATCCTAACCCTAGCCCTAGCCCTAGCCCTAGCCCTAGCCCTAGCCCTAGCCCTAGCCCTAGCCCTAGCCCTAGTCTTGCCCGAGCCCTAGCCCTAGCCCTAGCCCTAGCCCTAGCCCTAGCCCTAGCCCTAGCCCTAGTCCTAGTCCTAGTCCTAGTCCTAGTCCTAGTCCTAGTCCTAGTCCTAGCCCTAGCCCTAGTCCTAGTCCTAGCCCTAGCCCTAGCCCTAGCCGCAGCCCTTCCCTAGGCCTAGCCCTGACAATAGCTTAAGCCCTACCCCTAGCCGTAGCACTAGGCCTAACCCTAAGCGTAAGCCTAAGCCTAAGCCTAACCCTAGCCTTACCCTAGCCGGAAGCCTAACACAAACCATAACACTAAGCCTAGCCCTAGCCCTAGCCCTAACAGTAACCCTCACCTTCACCCTCACCCTCGCCCGAGCCCTGCTCTGGCCGTAGACGTAGAAATAGCCAGAAACCTAACCCTAGACCTAAGCCTAATCCTAGCCCGAGCCTGAGCCTGTGCCCGAGCGCGAGCGCGAGCCCGAGCCCTAGTCGTAGCAATAGGCCTAACCCTAAACCAGATCCTAACCCTAACTAACCGTAACCCTAATCCTAGCCCTAGGCCTAGCATAGCCCTAGCCCTAGAAGTAGTCCTAGTTCTAGTCCTAGTCCTAGTCCTAGTCCTAGTCCTAGTCCTAGTCCTAGTCCTAACCCTAACCGTAGCCCAGCCCTAGCCCTAGTGCAAACTCTAACCCTAACCCTAACCCGAATCTTATCCCGAGCCCTAACCCTAACCCTAACCCTGGCCCAAGCCCAAGCCCTAGCCCTAGCTTTAGCCCTAAGCCTAACACTAGCCCTGGCCCTAGCCCTAGCCCTAGCCCTAGCCCTAGCCCTAGCCCTAGCCCTAGACCTAGCCCTAGCCCTAGCCCTAGCCCTAGCCCTAGCCCTAGCCCTAGCCCAAGCCCTAGCCCTAGCCCTAGCCCTAGCCCTAATACTACCCCTCACATTCACCCTCACCTTCACCCTAGCCCTGGCCTGGCCCTAGTCCTAGCAATAGCCCTAACCCTAACCCTGGCCCTAAGCCAAATCCTATCCCGAGCCCGAGACCGAGCCCAAGCCCGAGCCCGAGCTTTAGCCATAGCCATAATCGTAGCACTAGGCCTAGGCCTAATCCTAACCCTAACCCTAGCCCTAGCCCTAGCCCTAGCCCTAGCCCTAGCCCTAGCCCTAGAACTAGTCCTAGTCCTACTCCTACTCCTAGTCCTAGTCCTAGTTTTAGTCCTAGTCCTAGTCCTAACCCTAACCGTAGCCCAGCCCTAGCCCTAGTGCAAACTCTAACCCTACATCTAACATCCTAGTCCTAGTCCTAGTCCTAGTCCTAGTCCTAGTCCTAGTCCTAGTCCTAGTCCTAGCCCTACTCCTAGCCCTAACCCTAGCCCTAGGCCTAGCCCTAGCCGCAGCCCTTCCCTAGGCCTAGCCCTGACACTAGCTTAAGCCCTACCGCTAGCCGTAGCACTAGGCCTAACCCTAACCCTAAGCGTAAGCCTAAGCCTAAGCCTAACCCTAGCCTTACCCTAGCCAGAACCCTAACACAAACCATAAAACTAAGCCTAGCCCTAGCCCTAGCCCTAACACTAATCCTCACCTTCACGCTCATCCTCGCCCTAGCCCTGCTCTGGCCGTAGACGTAGAAATAGCCCGAAACCTAACCCTAGACCTAAGCCTAATCCTAGCCCGAGTCTGAACCCGAGCCCGAGTCCGAGCCCGAGCCCGAGCCCTAGTCGTAGCACTAGGCCCAGGCCTAAACCAGTCCCTAACCCTAACTCTAACCGTAACCCTAATCCTAGCCCTAGGCCTAGCATAGCCCTAGCCCTAGCCCTAGCCCTAGCCCTAGCCCTAGCCCTAGCCCTAGTCCTAGTCCTAGTCCTAACCCTAACCGTAGCCCAGCCTTAGCCCTAGTGCAAACTCTAAGCCTAACCTTAACCCTAATCTTATCCCTAGCCCTAGCCCTAACCCTAACCCTGGCCCAAGCTAAAGCCCTAGCCCTAGCCCTAAGCCTAACACTAGCCCTGGCCCAGGCCCTGGCCCTAGCCCTGGCCCTAGCCCTGGCCCTAGCCCTAGCCCTAGCCCTAGCCCTAGCCCTAGCCCTAGCCCTAGCCCTAGCCCTAGCCCTAGCCCTAGCCCTAGCCCTAGCCCTAGCCCTAGCCCTAATACTAACCCTCACCTTCACCCTCACCCTCACCCTAGCCCTGGCCTGGCCCTAGTCCTAGCAATAGCCCTAACCCTAACCCTGGCACTAAGCCAAATCCTAGCCCGAGCCCGAGCCCGAGCCCAAGCCCGAGCCCTAGCTTTAGCCATAGCCATAATCGTAGCACTAGGCCTAGGCCTAATCCTAACCCTAACCCTAGCCCTAGCTCTAGCCGTAGCCCTAGCCCTAGCCCCAGCCCTAGCCCTAGCCCTAGTCCTAGTCCTAGTCCTAGTCCTAGTCCTAGTCCTAGTCCTAACCCTAACCGTAGCCCAGCCCTAGCCCTAGTGCAAAATCTAACCCTAACCCTAACCCTAATCTCATCCCTAGCCCTAACCCTAACCCTAACCCTGGCCCAAGCCCAAGCCCAAGCCCTATCCCTAGCCTTAAGCCTAACCCTAGCCCTAGCCCTAGCCCTAGCCGTAGCCTTAGCCCTAGCCCTAATACTAACCTTCACCTTCTCCCTCACCCTAACCCTAGCCCTGACCTGGCCCTAGTCCTCGCAATAGCCCTAACCCTAACCCTGGTCCTAAGCCTAATCCTAGCCTGAGCCCGAGCCCGACCATAAGCACGAGCCCGAGCTTTAGCCATAGACATATTCGTAGCACTAGGCCTAGCCCTAGCCCTAGCCCTAGCCCTAGTGCAAACTCTAACCCTAACCCTAACCCTAATCTTATTCCTAGCCCTAATCCTAACCCTAACCCTGGCCCTAGCCCAAGTCCTAGCCCTAATACTAACCCTCACCTTCACCCTCACCCTAACCCTAGCTCTGGTCTGGTCCTAGTCCTAACAATAGCACTAACCCTAACCCTGGCCCTAAGCCTAATCCTACCCCGAGCCCGAGCCCGAGCCCAAGCCCGAGTCCTAGCTTTAGCCATAGCCATAATCGTAGCACTAGGCCTAGGCCTAATCCTAACCCTAACCCTAGCCCTAGCCCAAGTCCTAGCCCTAGCCCTAGCCCTAAGCCTAACGCGAGCCCTAGCCCTAGCCCTAGCCCTAGCCCTAATACTAACCCTCACCTTCACCCTCACCCTCACCCTAGCCCTGGCCTGGCCCTAGTCCTCGCAATAGCCCTAACCCTAACCCTGGTCCTAAGCCAAATCCTAGCCCGAGCCCGAGCCCGAGCCCAAGCCCGAGTCCTAGCTTTAGCCATAGCCATAATCGTAGCACTAGACCTAGGCCTAATCCTAACCCTAACCCTAGCCCTAGCTCTAGCCGTAGCCCTAGCCCTAGCCCCAGCCCTAGCCCTAGCCCTAGTCCTAGTCCTAGTCCTAGTCCTAGTCCTAGTCCTAGTCCTAGTCCTAGTCCTAACCCTAACCGTAGCCCAGCCCTAGCCCTAGTGCAAACTCTAACCCTAACCCTAACCCTAATCTTATCCCTAGCCCTAACCCTAAACCTAACCCTGGCCCAAGCCCAAGCCCAAGCCCTAGCCCTAGCCTTAAGCCTAACCCTAGCCCTAGCCCTAGCCGTAGCCTTAACCCTAGCCCTAATACTAACCTTCACCTTCTCCCTCACCCTAACCATAGCCCTGACCTGGCCCTAGTCCTCGCAATAGCCCTAACCCTAACCCTGGTCCTAAGCCAAATCCTAGCCCGAGCCCGAGCCCGACCATAAACCCGAGCCCGAGCTTTAGCCATAGACATATTCGTAGCACTAGGCCTAGCCCTAGCCCTAGCCCTAGCCCTAGCCGTAGCCGTAGCCCTAGCCGTAGCCCTAGCCCTAGCCCTAGCCCTAGCCCTAGCCCTAGCCCTAGCCCTAGCCCTAGCCCTACCCTAGCCCTAGCCCTAATACTAACCCTCACCTTCACCCTCACCCTAACCCTAGCCCTGGCCTGGCCCTAGTCCTAGCAATAGCCCTAACCCTAACCCTGGCCCTAAGCCAAATCCTAGCCCGAGCCCGAGCCCAAGCCCAAGCCCGAGCCCGAGCTTTAGCCATAGCCATAATCGTAGCACTAGGCCTAGGCCTAATCCTAACCCTAACCCTAGCCCTAGCCCTAGCCCTAGCCCTAGCCCTAGCCCTAGCGCTAGCCCTAGCCCTAGTCCTAGTCCTAGTCCTAACCCTAACCGTAGCCCAGCCCTAGCCCTAGTGCAAACTCTAACCCTAACCCTAACCCTAATCTTATCCCTAGCCCTAACCCTAACCCTAACCCTGGCCCAAGCCCAAGCCCTAGCCCTAGCCTTAAGCCTAACCCTAGCCCTAGCCCTAGCCCTAGCCCTAGCCCTAGCCTTAGCCCTAGCCCTAGTACTAACCTTCACCTTCTCCCTCATCCTAACCCTAGCCCTGACCTGGCCCTAGTCCTCGCAATAGCCCTAACCCTAACCCTGGCCCTAAGCCTAATCCTAGCCCAAGCCCGAGCCCGAGCATAAGCCCGAGCCCGAGCTTTAGCCATAGACATATCCGTAGCCCTAGCCCTAGCCCTAGCCCTAGCCCTAGCCCTAGCCCTAGCCCTAGCCCTAGCCCTAGCCGTAGCCCTAGCGTAGCCCTAGCCCTAGCCCTAGCCCTAGCCCTAGCCCTAATACTTACCCTCACCTTCACCCTCACCCTCACCCTAGCCCTGGCCTAGCCCTAGTCCTAGCAATAGCCCTAACCCTAAACCTGGCCCTAAGCCAAATCCTAGCCCGAGCCCGAGCCCAAGCCCAAGCCCAAGCCCGAGCTTTAGCCATAGCCATAATCGTAGAACTAGGCCTAGACCTAATCCTAACCTTAACCCTAGCCTTAGCTCTAGCCCTAGCCCTAGCCCTAGCCCTAGCCCTAGCCCTAGCCCTAGCCCTAGCCCTAGCCCTAGTCCTAGTCCTAACCCTAACCGTAGCCCAGCCCTAGCCCTAGTACAAACTCTAACCCTAACCCTAATCTTATCCCTAGCCCTAACCCTAACCCTAACCCTGGCCCAAGCCCAAGCCCTAGCCCTAGCCCTAAGCCTAACACTAGCCCTGGCCCTAGCCCTAGCCCTAGCCCTAGCGCTAGCCCTAGCCCTAGCCCAAGCCCTAGCCCTAGCCCTAGCCCTAGCCCTAGCCCTAGCCCTACCCTAGCCCTAGCCCTAATACTAATCCTCACCCTAAGCCCGAGCGGGGTAGAAAAGCCAACGCTGCTTCTTCTAGGGATTAATCTAGCTGTAGTCCACTTTCATAGGCACAGAAGATATCAGCCATGTGACCAATAATTTTCTCTTCACTTTGGCTGCAGTCACACTAGAGCTTTAATCCAGCTTCCGTCCACTTTCACATGAGCCAAGCTTGCTAGGTGGCCATGGGCTAGTCACAGCTCCCTTCTGAGCTCTCACAGCCCCACCTACGTCACAGGGTGTCTGTTGTGGGGGGAAGAACAGAAAGTTTGTCAGCTGCTTTGAGTCCCCTTAAATGGGAGAGAAAACCAGGGTAGAAAAGCCATTGCTGCTTCTGCTTCTTCTAGGGATTAAACCAGCTTCAGTCCACTTTCACATGAGTCAAGCTTGCTAGGTGGCTATGGGCTAGTCACAGCTCTCTTCTGAGCTCTCACAGCCCCACCTACCTCACAGGGTGTCTGTTGTGGGGGGAAGAACAGAAAGTTTGTCAGCTGCTTTGAGTCCCCTTAAATGGGAGAGAAAACCGGGGTAGAAAAGCCATTGCTGCTTCTGCTTCTTCTAGGGATTAATCCAGCTTCAGTCCACTTTCACATCAGCCAAGCTTGCTAGGTGGCTATGGGCTAGTCACAGCTCTCTTCTGAGCTCTCACAGCCCCACCTACCTCACAGGGTGTCTGTTGTGCGGGGAAGAACAGAAAGTTTTTCAGCCGCCTTGAGTCCCCTTAAATGGGTGAGAAAAGCGGGGTAGAAAAGCCAATGCTGCTTCTTCTAGGGATTAATCTAGCTTTAGTCCACTTTCATAGGCACAGAAGATATCAGCCATGTGACCAATAATTTTCTCTTCACTTTGGCTGCAGTCACACCAGAGCTTTAATCCAGCTTCCGTCCACTTTCACATGAGCCAAGCTTGCTAGGTGGCCATGGGCTAGTCACAGCTCTCTTCTGAGCTCTCACAGCCCCACCTACCTCACAGGGTGTCTGTTGTGGGGGGAAGAACAGAAAGTTTGTCAGCCGCCTTGAGTCCCCTTAAATGGGTGAGAAAAGCGGGGTAGAAAAGCCAACGCTGCTTCTTCTAGGGATTAATCTAGCTTTAGTCCACTTTCATTGGTACAGAAGATATCAGCCATGTGACCAATAATTTTCTCTTCACTTTGGCTGCAGTCACACCAGAGCTTTAATCCAGCTTCCATCCACTTTCACATGAGCCAAGCTTGCTAGGTGGCTATGGGCTAGTCACAGCTCTCTTCTGAGCTCTCACAGCCCCACCTACCTCACAGGGTGTCTGTTGTGGGGGGAAGAACAGAAAGTTTGTCAGCTGCTTTGAGTCCCCTTAAATGGGAAAGAAAAACCGGGGTAGAAAAGCCATTGCTGCTTCTGCTTCTTCTAGGGATTAATCCAGCTTCCCTCCACTTTCACATGAGCCAAGCTTGCTAGGTGGCCATGGGCTAGTCACAGCTCTCTTCTGAGCTCTCACAGCCCCACCTACCTCACAGGGTGTCTGTTGTGGGGGGAAGAACAGAAAGTTTGTCAGCCGCTTTGAGTCCCCTTAAATGGGAGAGAAAACCGGGGTAGAAAAGCCATTGCTGCTTCTGCTTCTTCTAGGGATTAATCCAGCTTCAGTCCACTTTCACATGAGCCAAGCTTGCTAGGTGGCTATGGGCTAGTCACAGCTCTCTTCTGAGCTCTCACAGCCCCACCTACCTCACAGGGTGTCTGTTGTGCGGGGAAGAACAGAAAGTTTGTCAGCCGCTTTGAGTCCCCTTAAATGGGTGAGAAAAGCGGGGTAGAAAAGCCAACTCTTCTTCTTCTTCTTCCTCATCCTCCTCTTCTTCTTTTTCTTCCTCTTCTAGGGATTAATCTAGCTTAAGTCCACTTTCATAGGCACAGAAGACATCAGCCATGTGACCAGTAATTTTCTTTTCACATTGGCTGCAGTCACACCTCAGGTGTGAGGGAGAGGAAGAGGGTTAGGGCTAGGGCTAGGGCGATAACTGGGCTAAGGTTAGGCTTTGGGTTAGGGTTAGCTTTAGGGTTAGGGTTATGGCTAGGGCTAGGGCTATGGCTAGGGCTAGGGCTAGGGCTAGGGCTAGGGCTAGGGCTACGGCTAGGTCTAGGTCTAGGGTTAGGGTTAGGATTAGGCCTAGGCCTAGTGCTACGTTTATGGCTATGGCTAAAGCTCGGGCTCGGGCTTGGGCTTGGGCTCGGGCTCGGGCTAGGATTTGGTTTAGGGCCAGGGTTAGGGTAAGGGCTATTTCTAGGACTAGGGCCAGGCCAGGGCTAGGGTTAGGGTGAGGGTGAAGGTGAGGGTTAGTATTAGGGCTAGGGCTAGGGCTAGGGCTAGGGCTAGGGCTAGGGCTAGGGCTAGGGCTAGGGCTAGGGCTAGGGCCAGGGCTAGTGTTAGGCTTAGGGCTAGGGCTAGGGCTAGGGCTAGGGCTAGGGCTAGGGCTAGGGCTAGGGCTAGGGCTAGGGCTAGGGCTAGGGCTAGGGTTAGGGCTAGGGCTTGGGCTTGGGCCAGGGTTAGGGTTAGGGTTAGGGCTAGGGATAAGATTAGGTTTAGGGTTAGGGTTAGGGTTAGAGTTTGCACTAGGGTAGAGCTGGGCTACGGTTAGTGTTAGGAGTAGGAGTAGGAGTAGGAGTAGATCTAGGACTAGGACTAGGACTAGGACTACTTCTAGGGCTAGGGCTATGCTAGGCCTAGGGCTAGGATTAGGGTTACTGTCAGAGTTAGGGTTAGGGTCTGGTTTAGGCCTAGGCCTAGTGCTACGACTAGGGCTCGGGCTCGGGCTCGGGCTCGGGCTCGGGCTCAGGCTCGGGCTAGGATTAGGCTTAGGTCTAGGGTTAGGTTTCGGGCTATTTCTACGTCTACGGCCAGAGCAGGGCTCGGGCGAGGGTGAGGGTGAAGGTGAAGGTGAGGGTTAGTGTTAGGGCTAGGGCTAGGGCTAGGGCTAGGGCTAGGGCTAGGGCTACGACTAGGGCTAGCGCTAGGGCTAGGGCTACGACTAGGGCTAGCGCTAGGGCTAGGGCTAGGCTTTGGGCTAGGGCTAGATACAGGGCTGAGCTAGCGTGAGGGTGATGGTGTGGGTGAGGGTGAGGGTGAGGGTGAGGGCTGGGGCTAGGGCTAGGGTATGGCTAGGGCTAGGGCTAGTCTTAGGGTTACGGTTAGGGTTAGGGTTTGGTTTAGGCCTAGGCCTAGTGCTACCACTAGGGCTACGGCTCGGGCTTGGGCTAGGATTAGGCTTAGGTCTAGGGTTAGGTTTCAGGCTATTTCTACGTCTACGGCCAGAGCAGGGCTAGGGTGAGGGTGAGGGTTAGTCTTAGGTTTAAGCTTACGCTCAGGGTTAGTGTGATGGCATGATAGTGAGCATGAGTGAGAGCCGAAACCAAGGATTCGCAATGCATGATAAAATGGCGATTTGGCATTTGAAAGCGGAGACTGTGAAATTACAACAGGACTTTGACCTAACTTTGCCACTGAAAGTAAGGAGTGCCGAAACTGCGAGGTGGCAAGGCCGAAGGATTCATTAACAGCGATAAGAGATGGAGAAACGTACGTGACCCTTGAATGAGGCATGGAATGAGGACTGATAAGGTCGGAAAGACCCCAGTGATTGGGTAAATAAATAACAGGACAAGACCAAGCTCAGCAGAATGAGGAAACCAACATATCTGAGCATGCGTCGGATACACCCTGTTAAAAGAATATATAAACAAGGCTTTTTGGACAATGGCTTTGCTTTTCGGGGACAGCTGTACCGGACTGCCCATCGCCTCTACGATTGGACTGATCAACCAAATCGGGAGTAGGCTCGTGAGTATGAATGAATGTGTGTAGTGAGTGAATGGGATCCCTCTGTTTGATTGTATGTTAAAATTGATTTAATAAATGCATGGTACCTTAACTGTAAATCCAGATCTGGTTTCTTATTTTCTCGGTGTGCTTGTTTGGTTAAATTCCGAATATACACTCCTCGCTGATTACGAACTGCTATAGCCTTTTATGACATTAGGGTTAGGCCTAGGGAAGGGCTGCGGCTAGGGCTAGGGCTAGGGTTAGGGCTAGGACTAGGGCTAGGGCTAGGAGTAGGACTAGGACCAGGACTAGGACTAGGACTACGGCTAGGGCTAGGGCTAGGGCTAGGGCTAGGGCTACGGCTAGGGCTAGGGCTAGGGCTAGGGTTAGGGTTAGGATTAGGCCTAGGCCTAGGCCTAGTGCAACGATTATGGTTACGGCTAAAGCTCGGGCTCGGGCTTGGGCTCGGGCTCAGGCTAAGATTAGGCTTAGGGCCAGGGTTAGGTTTAGGGCTATTGTTAGGACTAGGGCCAGACCAGGGCTCGGGTTAGGGTGAGGGTGAAGGTGAGGGTTAGTATTAGGGCTAGGTCTAGGTCTAGGGCTCGGGTTAGGCTTAGGGCTAGGGCTAGGGCTAGGACTTGGGCTTGGGCCAGGGGTAGGGTTAGGGTTAGGGTTTGGGTTAAGGCTAGGGATAAGATTAGGGTTAGGGTTAGGGTTAGAGTTTGCACTAGGGCTAGGGCTGGGCTACGGTTAGGGTTAGGACTAGGACTAGGACTAAGACTTGGACTAGGACTAGGACTAGGACTAGGACTACTTCTAGGGTTAGGGCTATGCTAGGCCTAGGCCAAGGGCTAGGGCTGGGGCTAGGGGTAGGGGTAGGGGTACTTCGAGGGCTAGTGCTACGGCTAGGTTTAGGGTTAGGGTTAGGGTTAGGGTTAGGTTTTAGGGCCAGGGTTAGGTCTAGTGCTGGGCTAAGTTTAGGGTTTGGGTTAGGGTGAGGGTGAGGGTGAAGGTTAGGGTTAGGTCTAGGGCTAGGGCTAGGGCTAGGGCTAGGGCTAGGGCTAGGGCTAGGAGTAGGGCTTAAGCTAGTGTCAGGGTTAGGCCGAGGGAAGGGCTGCGGCTAGGGCTAGGGCTAGGGTTAGGGCTAGGACTACGGCTAGGGCTAGGACTAGGACTAGGACTAGGACTAGGACTAGGGCTAGGGCTAGGGCTAGGGCTAGGGCTAGGGCTAGGGCTAGGGCTAGGGCTAGGGCTAGGGCTAGGATTAGGTCTAGGCCTAGGCCTAGTGCAACGATTATGGTTATGGCTAAAGCTCGGGTTCGGGGTTGGGCTCGGGCTCGGGCTAGGATTAGGCTTAGGGCCAGGGTTAGGTTTAGGGCTATTGTTAGGACTAGGGCCAGACCAGGGCTAGGGTGAGGGTGAGGGTGAAGGTGAGGGTTAGTATTAGGGCTAGGTCTAGGTCTAGGGCTCGGGTTAGGCTTAGGGCTAGGGCTAGGGCTAGGACTTGGGCTTGGGCCAGGGTTAGGGGTAGGGTCAGGGTTAGGGTTAGGGCTAGGGATAAGATTAGGGTTAGGGTTAGGGTTAGAGTTTGCACTAGGGCTAGGGCTGGGCTACGGTTAGTGTTAGGAGTAGGAGTAGGAGTAGGAGTAGGAGTAGGAGTAGGACTAGGACTAGGACTAGGACTAGGACTAGGACTACTTCTAGGGCTAGGGCTATGCTAGGCCTAGGGCTAGGATTAGGGTTACGGTCAGAGTTAGGGTTAGGGTCTGGTTTAGGCCTAGGCCTAGTGCTACGAATAGGGCTCGGGTTCGGGCTCGGGCTAGGGCTCGGGCTAGGGCTCAGGCTCGGGCTAGGATTAGGCTTAGGTCTAGGGTTAGGTTTCTGGCTATTTCTACGTCTACGGCCAGAGCAGGGCTCGGGCGAGGGTGAGGGTGAAGGTGAGGGTTAGTGTTAGGGCTAGGGCTAGGGCTAGTGTTAGGGCTAGGGCTAGGGCTAGGGCTAGGGCTAGGGCTAGGGCTAGGGCTAGGGCTAGTGCTAGGGCTAGGGCTAGGGCTAGGGCTAGGGCTAGGGTTAGGGCTAGGCTTAGGGCTAGGGCTAGAGCTAGTGTTATGGTTACGGTTAGGGCGACGGGTTGGGCTAGGGCTAGAGCCAGGGCTGAGGTAGCATGAGGGTGAGGGCTAGGGCTAGGGCTAGGGCTAGGGCTAGGGCTAGGGCTAGGGCTAGGGTTAGGGTTAGGATTAGGCCTAGGCCTAGTGCTATGATTATGGCTATGGCTAAAGCTGGGGCTCTGGCTCTGGCTCGGGCTAGAATTAGGCTTAGGTCTAGGGATAGGTTTCGGGCTATTTCTACATCTACGGCCAGAGCAGGGCTAGGGTGAGGGTGAGGGTGAAAGTGAGGGTTAGGGTTAGGGCTAGGGCTAGGGCTACGGTTAGGCTTAGGCTTAGGCTTACGCTTAGGGTTAGGTTTAGGCCTAGTGCTCCGGCTAGGGCTAGGGCTTAAGCTAGGGTCAGGTCTAGGCCTAGGAAAGGGCTGCGGCTAGGGCTAGGGCTAGGATTAGGACTAGGACTGGGATTAGGACTAGGCCTAGCGCTACGATTATGGCTATGGCTAATGCTCGGGTTAGGATTGGGCTAGTGCTAGTGCTAGTGCTAGTGCTAGGGTTAGGGTTAAGGTTAGGGTTAGGGTTAGGGTTAGGGTTAGGGCTAGGTTTTAGGGCCAGGGTTAGGGCTAGGGCTCGGCTAAGGTTAGGGGTTGGCTGAGGGCTAGGGCTAGGGCTAAGACTAGGGCTAGGGTTAGGGTTAGGGTCAGGGTCAGGGTTAGGGTTAGATTTTGCACTAGGGCTAGGGCTGGGCTACGGTTAGGGTTAGGGTTAGGACTAGGACTAAGACTAGGACTAGGACTAGGACTAGGACTACTTCTAGGGCTGGGGCTAGGGGTAGGGGTACGGCAAAGGCTAGGGCTAGGGCTAGGGCTAGGGCTAGGGCTAGGGCTAGGGCTAGGGCTAGGGCTAGGGCTAGGGCTAGGGCTAGGGCTAGGGCTAGGGCTATGGTTAAGCTTAAAGTTAGGATTGGGCTAGTGCTAGTGCTAGGACTAGGGTTAGGGTTAAGGTTAGTGTTAGTGTTACGGTTAGGGTTAGGTTTTAGGGCAAGGGTTAGGGCTAAGGCTGGCCTAAGGTTAGGGTTTGGGTTGGGGTGAGGGAGAGGGAGAGGGAGAGGAAGAAAGTTAGGGCTAGGGCTAGGGCGATGACTGGGCTAAGGTTAGGGTTTGGGTTAGGGTTAGGGTTAGGGTTAGGGTTAGGGTTAGGTTTAGGGTGAGGGTTAGGGCTAGGGCTAGGGCTAGGGCTAGGACTAGGGCTAGGGCTAGGGCTAGGGCTAGGGCTAGGGCTAGGGCTAGGGCTAAGGCTAGGCTTAGGGCTAGGGCTAGATACAGGGCTGAGCTAGCGTGAGGGTGATGGTGAGGGTGAGGGCTTGGGCTAGGGCTTGGGCTAGGGCTTGGGCTAGGGCTAGGGCTAGGGCTAGGGCTAGGGCTAGGGCTAGGGCTAGGGCTAGGGCTAGGGCTAGGGTTAGGTTTAGGCTTAGGCCTAGTGGTACGACTAGGGCTAGGGCTAGGGATAGGGTTAGGGTTAGGGTTTGGGTTAGCGTTTGCGTTAGCGTTAGCGCTAGCACTAGCACTGGAGCTAGGGCTGGGCTAGGTTTAGGCTTAGGACTAGGACTAGGACTAGGACTAGGACTAGGACTACTTCTAGGGCTAGGGCTATGCTAGGCCTAGGCCGAGGGCTAGGGCTGGGGTAGGATTACGTTTAGGGGTACGGCGAGGGCTAGGGCTAGGGCTAGGGTTAAGCTTAATGTTAGGATTGGGCTAGTGCTAGGGCTAGGGCTAGGGTTAGGATTAGTGTTAGGGATTTGTGTTAGGGTGAGGGTGAGGGTCAGGGTCAGGGTGAGGGTGAGGGTGAGGGTTAGGGAGAGGGAGAGGGAGAGGGAGAGGGAGAGGGAGAGGGTGAGGGTGAGGGTGAGGGTTAGGGCTACGGCTACGACTGGGCAAAGGTTAGGGTTTGTGTTAGGGTTAGGTTTAGGGTTAGGTTTAGGGTTAGGATTAGGGCTAGGGTTAGGCCTAGCCCTCGGCCTAGGCCTAGCATAGCCCTAGTCCTAGTCCTAGTCCTAGTCCTAGTCCTAGTCCTAGTCCTAGTCCTAGTCCTAGTCCTAGTCCTAGTCCTAGTCCTCACCCTAACCGTAGCCCAGCCCTAACCCTAGTGCAATCTCTAACCCTAACCCTAACCCTAATCTTATCCCTAGCCCTAACCTTAACCCTAACCCTAACCCTGGCCCAAGCCCAAGCCCTACCCTAGCCCTAGCCCTAGCCCTTGCCCTAGCCCTAGCACTAGCCCTAGCACTAGCCCTAGCCCTACCCTTAGCCCTAGCCCTAATCCTAACCCTCACCTTCTCCCTCACCCTAAACCTAGCCCTGGCCTGGCCCTAGTCCTAGCAATAGCCCTAACCCTAATCCTAGTCCGAGCCCGAGCATTAGCCCGAGCCCGAGCTTTAGCCATAGCCATATTCGTAGCACTAGGCCTAGGCCTAGGCTTAATCCTAACCCTAGCCCTAGCCCTAGCCCTAGCCCTAGCCCGAGCGCGAGCCCTAGTCCTAGTCCTAGCCCTCGGCCTAGCCCTAGCTCTAACCCTAGCCCTAAACTTTGCCCAGCTCTAGCCCTAACCCTGGCCCTAAAACCTAACCCTAACCCTAACCCTAACAATAACCTTAACCCTAACTTTAGCACTAGCACTAGCACTAGCACTAGCCCAATCCTAACCTTAAGCTTAACCCTAGCCCTAGCCCTAGCCAAATCCCTCGCCGTACCCCTACCCCTGGCCCTAGCCCCAGCCCTAGCCCTCGGCATAGGCCTAGCATAGCCCTAGCCCAAGAATTAGTCCTAGTCCTAGTCCTAGTCCTAGTCCTAACCCTAACCGTTGCCCAGCCCTAGCTCTAGTGCAAACTCTAACCCTAACCCTAACCCTAACCTTATCCCTAGCCCTAGCCCTAACCCTAACCCTGGCACAAGCCCAAGCCCTAGCCCTAGCCCTAATACTAACCCTCACCTTCACCCTCACGCTACCGCTAGCCCTGGCCTGGCCCTAGTCCTAGCAATAGCCCGAAACCTAAACCTAGACCTAAGCGTAATGCTAGCCCGAGCCCGAGCCCGAGCCCGAGACCAAGCCCGAGCCCGAGCTTTACACATAGCCATAATCGTAGCACTAGGCCTAGGCCTAAGCCTAAGCCTAGCCCTTGCCCTAGCCCTAGCCCTTGCCCTAGCCCTAGCCCTAGCCCTAGCCCTAGCCCTAGCCCTAGCCCTAGCCCTAGCCCTCGCCGTACACCTAACCCTAATCCTGGCCCCAGCCCTAGCCCTCGGAATAGGCCTAGCATAGCCCTAGCCCTAGAAGTAGTCCTAGTCCTAGTCCTCGTCCTAACCCTAACCCTAGCCCTAGCCCTAGCCCTAGTCCTAGTCCTAGTCCTAGTAATAGTCCTAGTCCTAACCCTAACCGTAGCCCAGCCCTAGCCCTAGTGCAAACTCTAATCCTAACCCTAACCCTAATCTTATCCCTAGCCCTAACCCTAAACCTAACCCTGGCCCCAGTGGCGGCTGGTGGGCTTCAGGGCTGGGTGTTCACAGCCCTAAGTCCCAGGGAGGCGGGGGCTGCTGAAGGTGCTGGGTGGAGCTTAAGAGGTCACTGGGTGGAGCTTAAGAGGTCACTGGGTGGAGCTTAAGAGGTCGCTGGGTGGAGCCTAAGAGGTCACTAGGCGGAGCCCCGGTTCAGAAAGTCTCAGAACCAGATAGGTGGGACCACAGCCAATCTGATGTGTTCCCTGGCTGAGTCTTAAAGTGCAATGAAGCCGGATTAAACCTGAGGTGTGACTGCAGCCAATGTGAAAAGAAAATTACTGGTCACATGGCTGATGTCTTCTGTGCCTATGAAAGTGGACTTAAGCTAGATTAATCCCTAGAAGAGGAAGAAAAAGAAGAAGAGGAGGATGAGGAAGAAGAAGAAGAAGAAGAAAAGTTGGCTTTTCTACCCCGCTTTTCTCACCCATTTAAGGGGACTCAAGGCGGCTGACAAACTTTCTGTTCTTCCCCGCACAACAGACACCCTGTGAGGTAGGTGGGGCTGTGAGAGCTCAGAAGAGAGCTGTGACTAGCCCATGGCCACCTAGCAAGCTTGGCTCATGTGAAAGTGGACGGAAGCTGGATGAAAGCTCTGGTGTGACTGCAGCCAAAGTGAAGAGAAAATTATTGGTCACATGGCTGATATCTTCTGTGCCTATGAAAGTGGACTAAAGCTAGATTAATCCCTAGAAGAAGCAGCGTTGGCTTTTCTACCCCGCTTTTCTCACCCATTTAAGGGGACTCAAAGCGGCTGACAAACTTTCTGTTCTTCCCCACACAACAGACACCCTGTGAGGTAGGTGGGGCTGTGAGAGCTCAGAAGAGAGCTGTGACTAGCCCATGGCCACCTAGCAAGCTTGGCTCATGTGAAAGTGGACTGAAGCTGGATTAAAGCTCTGGTGTGACTGCAGCCAAAGTGAAAAGAAAATTATTGGTCACATGGCTGATGTCTTCTGTGCCTATGAAAGTGGAATAAAGCTAGATTAATCCCTAGAAGAAGAAGCTAGTGTCAGGGCTTAGCCTTGGGAACGGCTGCGGCTAGGGCTAGGGCTACGGCTAGGGCTAGGGTTAGGGTTAGGGCTAGGACTAGGGCTAGGGCTAGGGCTAGAGCTAGGGCTAGGGCTAAGGCTGAGGCTAGGGTTAGGGGTAGGCTTAGGGCTAGGGCTAGTGTTATGGTTACGGTTAGGGCTACTGGTTGGGCTAGGGCTAGAACCAGGGCTGAGGTAGCATGAGGGTGAGGGCTAGGGCTAGGGCTTAAACTAGGGTCAGGGCTAGGCCTAGGAAAGGGCTGCGGCTAGGGCTAAGGCTAGGGCTAGGGCTAGGGTTAGGGCTAGGCCTAGGGCTACGACTGGGACTAGGACTGGGATTAGGGCTAGGGCTAGGGCTAGGTCTAGGTCTAGGGCTAGGGCTAGGGCTAGGGCTAGGGCTAGGGTTACGGTTAGGGTTAGGGTTAGGGTTAGGGTTAGGGTTTGGTTTAGGCCTAGGCCTAGTGCTACGACTAGGGCTAGGGCTAGGGCTCGGCCTCGGCCTCCGTTTCGGGCTTGGCCTCGGCCTCGGCCTCGGGCTCGGGCTAGGATTAGGCTTAGGTCTAGTGTTAGGTTTCCGTCTATTTCTACGTCTACGGCCAGAGCAGGGCTAGGGTGAGGGTGAGGGTGAAGGTGAGGGTTAGTGTTAAGGCTAGGGCTAGGGCTAGGCTTATTGGTATGGTTTGTGTTAGGGTTCCGGCTAGGGTTAGGGCTAGGGTTAAGCTTAGGCTTAGGCTTACACTTGGGGTTAGGGTTAGGCCTAGTGCTACGGCTAGGGCTAGGGCTTAACGTAGGGTCAGGGCTAGGCCTAGGGAAGGGCTGCGGCTAGGGCTAGGGCTAGGACTACGTTTAGGACTAGGACTAGGACTAGGACTAGTAGTAGGACTAGGACTAGGGTTGGGCTAGGGCTAGGGCTAGGGCTAGGGCTAGGGCTAGGGCTAGGGCTGGAGCTAGGGCTTGGGCTTGGGCTAGGGCTAGGGCTAGGGCTAGGGCTAGGGCTAGGGCTAGGGCTAGGGCTAGGGCTAGGGCTAGGGCTAGGCCTAGGCCTAGGCCTAGGCCTAGCCCTAGCCCTAACCCTAGCCCTGGCCCTAGCTCTAGCTCTAGCCCTCACCCTCATGCTAGCCCTCAACCTCATGCTACCTCAGCCCGGGTTCTAGCCCTAGCCCAACCCATCGCCCTAACCGTAACCATAACACTAGCTCTAGCCCTAGCCCTAAGCCTAGCCCTAACCCTAGCCGTAGCTTTAGTCCTAGCCCTAACCCTAACCCTAACCCTAACCCTAACCCTAACCCTATCCCTAACCCAAACCCTAACCTTTGCCCAGTCATAGCCCTAGCCCTAACCCTCACCCTAACCCTCTTCCTCACCCTCACCCTCACCCTCACCCTAACCCAAACCCTCACCTTACCCAGCCCTAGCCCTAACCCTTGCCCTAAATCCTAACACTAACCCTAACACTAACGCTAACGCTAACCCTAACCCTAGCACTAGCACTAGCCCTCGCCGTACCCCTACCCCTAATCCTACCCCAGCCCTAGCCCTCGGCCTAGGACTAGCAGAGGCCTAGCCCTAGAAGTAGTCCTAGTCCTAGTCCTAACCCTAAAGCTAGCCCAGCCCTAGCTCTAGTGCTAGCGCTAACGCAAACCCTAACCCAAACCCTAACCCTAACCCTAGCCCTAGCCCTAGCCCTAGTGGTACCACTAGTCCTAAGCCTAAAGCAAACCGTAGCCCTAGCCCTAGCCCTAGCCCTAGCCCGAGCCCGAGCCCGAGCCCAATCCTAACCTTAACCTTAACCCTTGGCCTAGCCCTCGCCGTACCCCTAACCCTAATCCTAACCCAGCCCTAGCCCTCGGCCAAGGCCTAGCACAGCCCTAGCCCTAGAAGTAGTCCTAGTCCTAGTCCTAGTCCTACTAATAGTGCTAGTCCTCGTACTAGTTTTCGTCCTAGTCCTAGTCCTAACCCTAACCCTAAACCTAGCCCAGGCCTACCTCTAGTGTTAGCGCTAACGCAAACGCTAACCCAAACCCTAACCCTAATCTTATCCCTAGCCCTAACCCTAACCCTTACCCTAACCCTAGCCCAAGCCCAAGCCCTAGCCCTAAGGTTAACCCTAGCCCTAGCCCTAGCCCTAGTCGTACCACTAGTCCTCAGCCTAAACCAAACCCTAACCCTAATCCGAATCCTAGCCCTAGCCCTAGCCCTAGCCCTAGCCCTAGCCCAAGCCGTAGCCCTCACCCTCACCCTCACCCTCACGCTAGCTAAGCCCTGTATCTAACACTAGCCCAACCCATCGCCCTGACCGTAACCCTAACATTAGCCCTAGCCCTTGCCCTAGCCCTAGCCCTAGCCCTAACCCTCACCCTCACCCTAAACCAAACCCTAAACTTAGCCCAGCCCTAGCCCTAACCCTGGCCCTAAAACCTAACCCTAACCAACCCTAACCCTAACCCTATACTTAACCCTAACCCTAGCCGTAGCACTAGCCCTCGAAGTACCCCTACACTTAGCCCTAGCCCCAGCCCTAGCCCTCGGCCTAGGCCTAGCATAGCCCTAACCCTAGAAGTAGTCCTAGTCCTAGTCCAAGTCCAAGTCCTAGTCCTAGTCCTAGTCCTAACCCTAACTTTAGCCTAGCCCTAGCCCTAGTGCAAACTCTAACCCTAACCCTAACCCTAATCTTATCCCTAGCCCTAACCATAAACCTAACCCTGGCCCAAGCCCAAGCCCTAGCCCTAGCCTTAAGCCTAACCCTAGCCCTAGCCCTAGCCCTAGCCCTAGCCCTAAGCCTAACCCGAGCCCTAGCCCTAGCCCTAGCCCTAATACTAACCCTCACCTTCACCCTCACCCTAACCCTAGCCCTGGTCTGGCCCTAGTCCTAACAATAGCCCTAACCCTAACCCTGGCCCTAAGCCTAATCCTAGCCTGAGCCCGAGCCCAAGCCCAAGCCCGAGTTTTAGCCATAGCCATAATCGTTGCACTAGGCCTAGGCCTAGGCCTAATCCTAACCCTAGCCCTAGCCCTAGCCCTAGCCCTAGTCTTGCCCTAGCCCTAGCCCTAGCCCTAGCCCTAGCCCTAGCCCTAGCCCTAGCCCTAGCCCTAGCCCTAGCCCTAGCCCTAGCCCTAGCCCTAGTCCTAGTCCTAGTCCTAGTCCTAGTCCTAGCCCTAGCCCTAACCCTAGCCCTAGCCCTAGCCCTAGCCCTAGCCGTAGCACTAGGCCTAACCCTAACCCTAAGCGTAAGCCTAAGCCTAAGCCTAACCCTAGCCTTACCCTAGCCGGAACCCTAACAGAAACCATAACACTAAGCCTAGCCCTAGCCCTAGCCCAAACACTAACCTTCACCTTCACCCTCACCCTCGCACTAGCCCTGCTCTGGCCGTAGACGGAAAAATAGGCTGAAACCTAACCCTAGACCTAAGCCTAATCTTAGCCCGAGCCTGAGCCCGAGCCCAAGCCCGAGCCTGAGCCCGAACCCTAGTCGTAGCACTAGGCCTAGGCCTAAACCAGACCCTAACCCTAACTCTAACCGTAACCCTAATCCTAGCCCTAGGCCTAGCATAGCCCTAGCCCTAGAAGTAGTCCTAGTCCTAGTCCTAGTCCTAGTCCTAGTCCTAGTCCTAGTCCTAGTCCTAGTCCTAGTCCTAGTCCTAGTCCTAGTCCTAGTCCTAGTCCTAACCCTAACCGTAGCCCAGCCCTAGGCCTAGTGCAAACTCTAACCCTAACCCTAACCCTAACCCTAACCCTAAACTTATCCCTAGCCCTAACCCTAACCCTAACCCTAACCCTGGCCCAAGCCCAAGTCCTAGCCCTAACCCTAGCCCTAAGCCTAATCCTAGCCCGAGCCCGAGCCAAAGCCCGAGCCCGAGCTTTAGTCATAGCCATAATCGTTGCACAAGGCCTAGGCCTAGGCCTAATCCTAACCCTAGCCTTAGCCCTAGCCCTAGGCCTAGGCCTAGGCCTAGCCCTAGCCCTAGTCTTGCCCTAGCCCTAGCCCCAGTCCTAGCCCTAGCCCTAGCCCTAGGCCTAGCCCTAGCCCTAGTCCTACCCTAGTCCTAGCCGTAACCCTAGCCCTAGCCCTATCCGCAGCCCTTCCCTAGGCCTAGCCCTGACAATAGCTTAAGCCCTACCCCTAGCCGTAGCACTAGGCCTAACCCTAAGCGTAAGCGTAAGCCTAAGCCTAACCCTAGCCTTACCCTAGCCGGAAGCCTAACACAAACCATAACACTAAGCCTAGCCCTCGCCCTAGCCCTAACACTAACCCTCACCTTCACCCTCACACTCGCCCTAGCCCTGCTCTGGCCGTAGACGTAGAAATAGCCCGAAACCTAACCCTAGACCTAAGCCTAATCCTAGCTCGAGCCTGAGCCTGAGCCCTAGCCCTAGTCGTAGCACTAGTGCTAGGCCTAAACCAGACCCTAACCCTAACTCTAACCGTAACCCTAATCCTAGCCCTAGGCCTAGCATAGCCCTAGCCCTAGAAGTAGTCCTAGTCCTAGCCCTAGCCCTAGTCCTAGTCCTAGTCCTAATCCTAACCCTAACCGTAGCCCAGCCCTAGCCCTAGTGCAAACTCTAACCCTAACCCTAAGCCTAAACTTATCCCTAGCCCTAACCCTAACCCTAACCCTGGCCTAAGCCCAAGCCCTAGCCCTAGCCCTAGCCCTAAGCCTAACACTAGCCCTGGCCCTAGCCCTAGCCCTAGCCCTAGCCCTAGCCCTACCCTACCCTACCCCTAGCCCTAATACTACCCCTCACATTCACCCTCACCCTCACCCTAGCCCTGGCCTGGCCCTAGTCCTAGCAATAGCCCTAACCCTAACCCTGGCCCTAAGCCAAATCCTACCCCGAGGCCGAGCCCGAGCCCAAGCCCGAGCCCGAGCTTTAGCCATAGCTATAATCGTAGCACTAGGCCTAGGCCTAATCCTAACCCTAACCCTAGCCCTAGCCCTAGCCCTAGCCCTAGCCTTAGCCCTAGAACTAGTCCTAGTCCTAGTCCTAATCCTAACCCTAACCGTAGCCCAGCCCTAGCCCTAGTGCAAACTCTAACCCTACATCTAACATCCTAGTCCTATTCCTATTCCTAGTCCTAGCCCTAGCCCTAGCCCTAACCCTAGCCCTAGCCCTAGCCCTAGCCGCAGCCCTTCCCTAGGCCTAGCCCTGACACTAGCTTAAGCCCTACCGCTAGCCGTAGCACTAGGCCTAACCCTAACCCTAAGCGTAAGCCTAAGCCTAAGCCTAACCCTAGCCTTACCCTAGCCGGAACCCTAACACAAACCATAACACTAAGCCTAGCCCTAGCCCTAACACTAATCCTCACCTTCACCCTCACCCTCGCCCTAGCCCTGCTCTAGCCGTAGACGTAGAAATAGCCCGAAACCTAACCCTAGACCTAAGCCTAATCCTAGCCCCAGTCTGAGCCCGAGCCCGAGTCCGAGCCCGAGCCCGAGCCCTAGTCGTAGCACTAGGCCCAGGCCTAAACCAGACCCTATCCCTAACTCTAACCGTAACCCTAATCCTAGCCCTAGGCCTAGCATAGACCTAGCCCTAGCCCTAGCCCTAGCCCTAGTCCTAGTCCTAGTCCTAGTCCTAGTCCTAGTCCTAACCCTAACCGTAGCCCAACCCTAGCCCTAGTGCAAACTCTAACCCTAACCCTAACCCTAATCTTATCCCTAGCACTAGCCCTAACCCTAACACTGGCCCAAGCTAAAGCCCTAGCCCTAAGCCTAACACTAGCCCTGGCCCTGGCCCTAGCCCTAGCCCTAGCCCTAGACCGGTGATGGCCAACCTATGACACGCGTGTCACAGGTGACACACGAAGCCCTTTTGGGTGACACACATGGTCACCTTGGCACCTGGGTGTGTACTACTTGCTTGTTCTTGAAGCGTATGAAATACCAACTTTCAATTGAAGATTTAGCAACAAAAGTCACTAATGTAAAGAATTATTTGTTTTTGCTTTTAATAAAATACATATATCAAAAATATAACTTTTTTACTAGAGCTACAAATATCACAAAATTATGGATATTTCTAGATGTGACACAGCACCCGAGTTAAGCTAGGTTTTCTTGCGAATTTTGACACACCAAGCTCAAAAGGTTCACCATCACTGCCCTAGACCTAGACCTAGACCTAGCCCTAATACTAACCCTCACCTTCACCCTCACCCTAATCCTAGCCCTGGCCTGGCCCTAGTCCTACCAATAGCCCTAACCCTAACCCTGGCCCTAAGCCAAATCCTAGCCCGAGCCCAAGCCCCAGCCGAAGCCCGAGCCCGAGCTTTAGCCATAGCCATAATCGTAGCACTAGGCCTAGGACTAATCCTAACCCTAACCCTAGCCCTAGCTCTAGCCCTAGCCCTAGCCCTAGCCCTAGCCCTAGCCCTAGCCCTAGCCTTAGTCCTAGTCCTAGTCCTAGTCCTAGTCCTAGTCCTAACCCTAACCGTAGCCCAGCCCTAGCCCTAGTGCAAACTCTAACCCTAACCCTAACCGTAATCTTCCCCCTAGCCCTAACCCTAAACCTAACCCTGGCCCAAGCCCAAGCCCTAGCCCTAGCCTTAAGCCTAACCCTAGCCCTAGCCCTAGCCCTAGCCCTAGCCCTAGCCTTAGCCCTAGCCCTACTACTAACCTTCACCTTCTCCCTCACACTCACCCTAGCCCTGACCTGGCCCTAGTCCTCGCAATAGCCCTAACCCTAACCCTGGCCCTAAGCCTAATCCTAGCCCGAGCCCGTGCCCGAGCCCGAGCTTTAGCCATAGACATATTCGTAGCACTAGGCCTAGACCTAGCCCTAGCCCTAGCCCTAGCCGTAGCGCTAGCGTAGCCCTAGCCCTAGCCCTAGCCCTAGCCCTAATACTAACCCTCACCTTCACCCTCACCCTAACCCTAGCCCTGGCCTGGCCCTAGTCCTAGCAGTAGCGCTAACCCTAACCCTGGCCCTAAGCCAAATCCTAGCCCGAGCCCGAGCACAAGCCCGAGCCCGAGCTTTAGCCATAGCCATAATCATAGCACTAGGCCTAGGCCTAATCCTAACCCTAACCCTAGCCCTAGCCCTAGCCCTAGCCCTCGCTCTAGTCCTAGTCCTAACCCTAACCGTAGCCCAGCCCTAGCCCTAGTGCAAATTCTAACCCTAACCCTAATCTTATCCCTAGACCTAACCCTAACCCTAACCCTGGCCCACACCCAAGCCCTAGCCCTAGCCCTAGCCCTAAGCCTAACACTAGCCCTGGCCCTAGCCCTAGCCCTAAGCCTAACACTAGCCCTGGCCCTAGCCCTAGCCCTAGCCCTAGCCCTAGCCCTAGCCCTCACCTTCACCCTCACCCTAACCCTAGCCCTGGCCTGGCCCTAGTCCTAGCAATAGCCCTAACCCTAACCCTGGCCCTAAGCCAAATCTTAGCCCGAGCCCGAGCCCGAACCCAAGCCCGAGCCTGAGTTTTAGCCATAGACATAATCGTAGCACTAGGCCTTGGCCTAATCCTAACCCTAACCCTAACCCTAGCCCTAGCCGTAGCCCTAGCCCTAGCCCTAGCCCTAGCCCTAGCCTTAGTCCTAGTCCTAGTCCTAGTCCTAGTCCTAGTCCTAGTCCTAGTCCTAGTCCTAGTCCTAGTTTTAGTCCTAGTCCTAGTCCTAGTCCTAGTCCTAACCCTAACCGTAGCCCAGCCCTAGCCCTAGGGCAAACTCTAACCCTACATCTAACATCCTAGTCCTAGTCCTAGTCCTAGTCCTAGCCCTAGCCCTAGTCCTAGCCCTAACCCTAGCTCTAGCCCTAGCCCTAGCCGCAGCCCTTCCCTAGGCCTAGCCCTGACTCTAGCTTAAGCACTACCGCTAGCCGTAGCACTAGGCCTAACCCTAACCCTAAGTGTAAGCCTAAGCCTAAACCTAACCCTAGCCTTACCCTAGCCGGAACCCTAACACAAACCATAACACTAAGCCTAGCCCTAGCCCTAGCCCTAAAACTAATCCTCACCTTCACCCTCACCCTCGCCCTAGCCCTACTCTGGCAGTAGACTTAGAAATAGCCCGAAATCTAACCCTAGACCTAAGCCTAATCCTAGCCCGAGTCTGAGCCCGAGCCCGAGCCCGAGCCCTAGTCGTAGCACTAGGCCCAGGCCTAAACCAGACCCTAACCCTAACCCTAACTCTAACCGTAACCCTAATCCTAGCCCTAGGCCTAGCATAGCCCTAGTCCTAGTCCTAGTCGTAGTCCTAGTCCTAACCCTAACCGTAGCCCAGCCCTAGCCCTAGTGCAAACTCTAACCCTAACTCTAACCCTAATCTTATCCCTAGCCCTAACCCTAACCCTAACCCTGGCCCAAGCAAAAGCCCTAGCCCTAGCCCTGAGCCTAACACTAGCCCTGGCCCTGGCCCTGGCCCTGGCCCTGGCCCTGGCCCTAGCCCTAGCCCTAGCCCTAGACCTAGACCTAGACCTAGACCTAGACCTAGACCTAGACCTAGACCTAGACCTAGACCTAGACCTAGACCTAGCCGTAATACTAACCCTCACCTTCACCCTCACTCTAACCCTAGCCCTGGCCTGGCCCTAGTCCTAGCAATAGCCCTAACCCTAACCCTGGCCCTAAGCCAAATCCTAGAACGAGCCCGAGCCCGAGACCAAGCCCGAGCCCGAGATATAGCCATAGCCATAATCGTACCACTAGGCCTAGGCCTAATCCTAAACCTAACCCTATCCCTAGCTCTAGCCCTAGCCGTAGCCCTAGCCCTAGCCCTAGCCCGAGCCCGAGCCCGAGCCCGAGCCCTAGCCCTAGCCCGAGCCCTACCCCTCACCTTCAACCTCACCCTAACCCTAGCCCTGGCCTGGCCCTAGTGCTAGCAATAGCCCTAACCCTAACCCTGGCCCTAAGCCAAATCTTAGCCCGAGCCCGAGCCCGAGCCCAAGCCCGAGCCTGAGTTTTAGCCATAGACATAATCGTAGCACTAGGCCTTGGCCTAATCCTAACCCTAACCCTAACCCTAACCCTAGCCCTAGCCCTAGCCCTAGCCCTAGCCCTAGCCCTAGCCCTAGCCCTAGCCCTAGCCCTAGCCCTAGCCCTAGTCCTAGTCCTAGTCCTAGTTTTAGTCCTAGTCCTAGTCCTAGTCCTAGTCCTAACCCTAACCGTAGCCCAGCCCTAGCCCTAGGGCAAACTCTAACCCTACATCTAACATCCTAGTCCTAGTCCTAGTCCTAGCCCTAGCCCTAGTCCTAGCCCTAACCCTAGCTCTAGCCCTAGTCCTAGCCGCAGCCCTTCCCTAGGCCTAGCCCTGACTCTAGCTTAAGCACTACCGCTAGCCGTAGCACTAGGCCTAACCCTAACCCTAAGTGTAAGCCTAAGCCTAAACCTAACCCTAGCCTTACCCGAGCCGGAACCCTAACACAAACCATAACACTAAGCCTAGCCCTAGCCCTAGCCCTAACACTAATCCTCACCTTCACCCTCAAACTCGCCCTAGCCCTACTCTGGCCGTAGACGTAGAAATAGCCCGAAACCTAACCCTAGACCTAAGCCTAATCCTAGCCCGAGTCTGAGCCCGAGCCGGAGCCCGAGCCCTAGTCGTAGCACTAGGCCGAAGCCTAAACCAGACCCTAACCCTAACCCTAACTCTAACCGTAACCCTAATCCTAGCCCTAGGCCTAGCATAGCCCTAGTCCTAGTCCTAGTCCTAGTCCTAGTCCTAGTCCTAACCCTAACCGTAGCCCAGCCCTAGCCCTAGTGCAAACTCTAACCCTAACTCTAACCCTAATCTTATCCCTAGCCCTAACCCTAACCCTAACCCTGGCCCAAGCGAAAGCCCTAGCCCTAGCCCTGAGCCTAACACTAGCCCTGGCCCTGGCCCTGGCCCTGGCCCTAGCCCTAGCCCTAGCCCTTGCCCTAGCCCTAGCCCTAGCCCTAGCCCTAGACCTAGACCTAGACCTAGACCTAGACCTAGACCTAGACCTAGACCTAGACGTAGCCGTAATACTAACCCTCACCTTCACCCTCACCCTAACCCTAGCCCTGGCCTGGCCCTAGTCCTAGCAATAGCCCTAACCCTAACCCTGGCCCTAAGCCAAATCCTAGAACGAGCCCGAGCCCGAGACCAAGCCCGAGCCCGAGATATAGCCATAGCCATAATCGTACCACCAGGCCTAGGCCTAATCCTAACCCTAACCCTAGCCGTAGCTCTAGCCCTAGCCCTAGCCCTAGCCCTAGCCCTAGCCCTAGCCCTAGCCCTAGCCCTAGTCCTAGTCCTAGTCCTAGTCCTAGTCCTAACCCTAACCGTAGCCCAGCCCTAGCCCTAGTGCAAACTCTAACCCTAACCCTAACCCTAATCGTAACCCTAGCCCTAACCCTAAACCTAACCCTGGCCCAAGCCCAAGCCCTAGCCCTAGCCTTAAGCCTAACCCTAACCCTAGCCCTAGCCCTAGCCCTAGCCTTAGCCCTAGACCTAATACTAACCTTCACCTTCTCCCTCACCCTAACCCTAGCCCTGACCTGGCCCTAGTCCTCGCAATAGTCCTAACCCTAACCCTGGCCCTAAGCCTAATCCTAGCCCGAGCCCGAGCCTGAGCATAAGCCTGAGCCCGAGCTTTAGCCATAGACATATTCGTAGCCCTAGCCCTAGCCCTAGCCCTAGCCCTAGCCCTAGCCCTAGCGTAGCCCTAGCCCTAGCCCTAGCCCTAGCCCTAGCCCTAGCCCAAGCCCTAGCCCTAGCCCTAGCCCTAGCCCTAGCGTAGCCCTAGTCCTAGCCCTAGCCCTAGCCCTAATACTAACCCTCACCTTCACCCTCACCCTAACCCTAGCCCTGGCCTGGCTCTAGTCCTAGCAATAGCCCTAACCCTAACCCTGGCCCTAAGCCAAATCCTAGCCCGAGCCCGAGCCCGAGCCCAAGCCCAAGCCCGAGCCGGAGCTTTAGCCATAGCCATAATCGTAGCACTAGGCCTAGGCCTAATCCTAACCCTAACCCTAGCCCTAGCTCTAGCCCTAGCCCTCGCCCTCGCCCTTGCCCTCGCCCTCGCCCTAGCCCTAGTCCTAGTCCTAACCCTAACCGTAGCCCAGCCCTACCCCTAGTGCAAACTCTAACCCTAACCCTAATCTTATCCCTAGCCCTAACCCTAGCAGGGTAGAAAAGCCAACGCTGCTTCTACTAGGGAATAATCTAGCTTTAGTCCACTTTCATAGGCACAGAAGATATCAGCCATGTGACCAATAATTTTCTCTTCACGTTGGCTGCAGTCACACTAGAGCTTTAATCCAGCTTCCGTCCACTTTCACATGAGCCAAGTTTGCTAGGTGGCCATGGGCTAGTCACAGCTCTCTTCTGAGCTCTCACAGCCCCACCTACCTCACAGGGTGTCTGTTGTGGGGGGAAGAACAGAAAGTTTGTCAGCTGCTTTGAGTCCCCTTAAATTGGAGAGAAAACCGGGGTAGAAAAGCCATTGCTGCTTCTGCTTCTTCTAGGGATTAATCCAGCTTCAGTCCACTTTCACATGAGCCAAGCTTGCTAGTTGGCTATGGGCTAGTCACAGCTCTCTTCTGAGCTCTCACAGCCCCACCTACCTCACAGGGTGTCTGTTGTGGGGGGAAGAACAGAAAGTTTGTCAGCCGCTTTGAGTCCCCTTAAATGGGAGAGAAAAACAGGGTAGAAAAGCCATTGCTGCTTCTGCTTCTTCTAGGGATTAATCCAGCTTCAGTCCACTTTCACATGAGCCAAGCTTGCTAGGTGGCTATGGGCTAGTCACAGCTCTCTTCTGAGCTCTCACAGCCCCACCTACCTCACAGGGTGTCTGTTGTGCGGGGAATAACAGAAAGTTTGTCAGCCGCCTTGAGTCCCCTTAAATGGGAGAGAAAACCAGGGTAGAAAAGCCATTGCTGCTTCTGCTTCTTCTAGGGATTAATCCAGCTTCAGTCCACTTTCACATGAGCCAAGCTTGCTAGGTGGCTATGGGCTAGTCACAGCTCTCTTCTGAGCTCTCACAGCCCCACCTACCTCACAGGGTGTCTGTTGTGGGGGAAGAACAGAAAGTTTGTCAGCCGCTTTGAGTCCCCTTAAATGGGAGAGAAAACCGGGGTAGAAAAGCCATTGCTGCTTCTGCTTCTTCTAGGGATTAATCCAGCTTCAGTCCACTTTCACATGAGCCAAGCTTGCTAGTTGGCTATGGGCTAGTCACAGCTATCTTCTGAGCTCTCACAGCCCCACCTACCTCACAGGGTGTCTGTTGTGCAGGGAAGAACAGAAAGTTTGTCAGCTGCCTTGAGTCCCCTTAAATGGGAGAGAAAACCAGGGTAGAAAAGCCATTGCTGCTTCTGCTTCTTCTAAGGATTAATCCAGCTTCAGTCCACTTTCACATGAGCCAAGCTTGCTAGGTGGCTATGGGCTAGTCACAGCTCTCTTCTGAGCTCTCACAGCCCCACCTACCTCACAAGGTGTCTGTTGTGGGGGCAAGAACAGAAAGTTTGTCAGCCGCTTTGAGTCCCCTTAAATGGGCGAGAAAACCGGGGTAGAAAAGCCATTGCTGCTTCTGCTGCTTCTAGGGATTAATCCAGCTTCAGTCCACTTTCACATGAGCCAAGCTTGATAGGTGGCTATGGGCTAGTCACAGCTATCTTCTGAGCTCTCACAGCCCCACCTACCTCACAGGGTGTCTGTTGTGCGGGGAAGAACAGAAAGTTTGTCAGCCGCCTTGAGTCCCCTTAAATGGGTGAGAAAAGCGGGGTAGAAAAGCCAACGCTGCTTCTTCTAGGGATTAATCTAGCTTTAGTCCACTTTCATAGGCACAGAAGATATCAGCCATGTGACCAATAATTTTCTCTTCACTTTGGCTGCAGTCACACCAGAGCTTTAATCCAGCTTCCGTCCACTTTCACATGAGCCAAGCTTGCTAGGTGGCCATGGGCTAGTCAAAGCTCTCTTCTGAGCTCTCACAGCCCCACCTACCTCACAGGGTGTCCGTTGTGGGGGGAAGAACAGAAAGTTTGTCAGCTGCTTTGAGTCCCCTAAAATGGGAGAGAAAACCAGGGTAGAAAAGCCATTACTGCTTCTGCTTCTTCTAGGGATTAATCCAGCTTCAGTCCACTTTCACATCAGCCAAGCTTGCTAGGTGGCTATGTGCTAGTCACAGCTCTCTTCTGAGCTCTCACAGCCCCACCTACCTCACAGCGTGTCTGTTGTGGGGTGAAGAACAGAAAGTTTGTCAGCCGCTTTGAGTCCCCTTAAATGGGTGAGAAAACCGGGGTAGAAAAGCCATTGCTGCTTCTGCTTCTTCTAGGGATTAATCCAGCTTCAGTCCACTTTCACATGAGCCAAGCTTGCTAGGTGGCTATGGCCTAGTCACAGCTCTCTTCTGAGCTCTCACAGCCCCACCTACCTCACAGGGTGTCTGTTGTGCGGGGAAGAACAGAAAGTTTGTCAGCCGCCTTGAGTCCCCTTAAATGGGTGAGAAAAGCGGGGTAGAAAAGCCAACGCTGCTTCTTCTAGGGATTAATCTAGCTTTAGTCCACTTTCATAGGCACAGAAGATATCAGCCATGTGACCAATAATTTTCTCTTCACGTTGGCTGCAGTCACACTAGAGCTTTAATCCAGCTTCCGTCCACTTTCACATGAGCCAAGTTTGCTAGGTGGCCATGGACTAGTCACAGCTCTCTTCTGAGCTCTCACAGCCCCACCTACCTCACAGGGTGTCTGTTGTGGGGGGAAGAACAGAAAGTTTGTCAGCTGCTTTGAGTCCCCTTAAATGGGAGAGAAAACCGGGGTAGAAAAGCCATTGCTGCTTCTGCTTCTTCTAGGGATTAATCCAGCTTCAGTCCACTTTCACATGAGCCAAGCTTGCTAGTTGGCTATGGGCTAGTCACAGCTCTCTTCTGAGCTCTCACAGCCCCACCTACCTCACAGGGTGTCTGTTGTGGGGGGAAGAACAGAAGGTTTGTCAGCTGCTTTGAGTCCCCTTAAATGGGAGAGAAAAACGGGGTAGAAAAGCCATTGCTGCTTCTGCTTCTTCTAGGGATTAATCCAGCTTCAGTCCACTTTCACATGAGCCAAGCTTGCTAGGTGGCTATGGGCTAGTCACAGCTCTCTTCTGAGCTCTCACAGCCCCACCTACCTCACAGGGTGTCTCTTGTGCGGGGAATAACAGAAAGTTTGTCAGCCGCCTTGAGTCCCCTTAAATGGGAGAGAAAACCAGGGTAGAAAAGCCATTGCTGCTTCTGCTTCTTCTAGGGATTAATCCAGCTTCAGTCCACTTTCACATGAGCCAAGCTTGCTAGGTGGCTATGGGCTAGTCACATCTCTCTTCTGAGCTCTCACAGCCCCACCTACCTCACAGGGTGTCGTGGGGGCAAGAACAGAAAGTTTGTCAGCCGCTTTGAGTCCCCTTAAATGGGAGAGAAAACCGGGGTAGAAAAGCCATTGCTGCTTCTGCTTCTTCTAGGGATTAATCCAGCTTCAGTCCACTTTCACATGAGCCAAGCTTGCTAGGTGGCTATGGGCTAGTCACAGCTCTCTTCTGAGCTCTCACAGCCCCACCTACCTCACAGGGTGTCTGTTGTGCGGGGAAGCACAGAAAGTTTGTCAGCCGCCTTGAGTCCCCTTAAATGGGTGAGAAAAGCGGGGTAAAAAGCCAACGCTGTTTCTTCTAGGGATTAATCTAGCTTTAGTCCACTTTCATAGGCACAGAAGATATCAGCCATGTGACCAATAATTTTCTCTTCAATTTGGCTGCAGTCACACCAGAGCTTTAATCCAGCTTCCGTCCACTTTCACATGAGCCAACCTTGCTAGGTGGCTATGGGCTAGTCACAGCTCTCTTCTGAGCTCTCACAGCCCCACCTACCTCACCGGGTGTCTCTTGTGCGGGGAAGAACAGAAAGTTTGTGAGCTGCTTTGAGTCCCCTTAAATGGGAGAGAAAACCGGGGTAGAAAAGCCAACGCTGCTTCTTCTAGGGATTAATCTAGCTTTAGTCCACTTTCATAGGCACAGAAGATATCAGCCATGTGACCAATAATTTTCTCTTCACTTTGGCTGCAGTCACACCAGAGCTTTAATCCAGCTTCAGTCCACTTTCACATGAGCCAAGCTTGCTAGGTGGCTATGGGCTAGTCACAGCTCTCTTCTGAGCTCTCACAGCCGCACCTACCACACAGGGTGTCTGTTGTGGGGGGAAGAACAGAAAGTTTGTCCGCCGCTTTGAGTCCCCTTAAATGGGAGAGAAAACCGGGGTAGAAAAGCCATTGCTGCTTCTGCTTCTTCTAGGGATTAATCCAGCTTCAGTCCACTTTGACATGAGCCAAGCTTGCTAGGTGGCTATGGGCTAGGCACAGCTCTCTTCTGAGCTCTCACAGCCCCACCTACCTCACAGGGTGTCTGTTGTGCGGGGAAGAACAGAAAGTTTGTCAGCTGCCTTGAGTACCCTTAAATGGGAGAGAAAACCAGGGTAGAAAAGCCATTGCTGCTTGTGCTTCTTCTAGGGATTAATCCAGCTTCAGTCCACTTTCACATCAGCCAAGCTTGCTAGGTGGCTATGGGCTAGTCACAGCTCTATTCTGAGCTCTCACAGCCCCACCTATCTCACAGGGTGTCTGTTGTGCGGGGAAGAACAGAAAGTTTGTCAGCCGCCTTGAGTCTCCTTAAATGGGTGAGAAAAGCGGGGTAAAAAGCCAACACTGCTTCTTCTACGGATTAATCTAGCTTTAGTCCACTTTCATAGGTACAGAAGATATCAGCCATGTGACCAATAATTTTCTCTTCACTTTGGCTGCAGTCACACCAGAGCTTTAATCCAGCTTCCGTCCACTTTCACATGAGCCAAGCTTGCTAGGTGGCCATGGGCTAGTCACAGCTCTCTTCTGAGCTCTCACAGCCCCACCTACCTCACAGGGTGTCTGTTGTGGGGGGAAGAACAGAAAGTTTGTCAGCTGCTTTGAGTCCCCTTAAATGGGAGAGAAAACCGGGGTAGAAAAGCCATTGCTGCTTCTGCTTCTTCTAGGGATTAATCCAGCTTCAGTCCACTTTCACATGAGCCAAGCTTGCTAGGTGGCTATGGGCTAGTCACAGCTCTCTTCTGAGCCCTCACAGCCGCACCTACCTCACAGGGTGTCTGTTGTGGGGGGAAGAACAGAAAGTTTGTCAGCCGCTTTGAGTCCCCTTAAATGGGAGAGAAAACCGGGGTAGAAAAGCCATTGCTGCTTCTGCTTCTTCTAGGGATTAATCCAGCTTCAGTCCACTTTCACATGAGCCAAGCTTGCTAGGTGGCTATGGGCTAGTCACAGCTCTCTTCTGAGCTCTCACAGCCCCACCTACCTCACAGGGTGTCTGTTGTGGGGGGAAGAACAGAAAGTTTGTCAGCCGCTTTGAGTCCCCTTAAATGGGAGAGAAAACCGGGGTAGAAAAGCCATTGCTGCTTCTGCTTCTTCTAGGGATTAATCCAGCTTCAGTCCACTTTCACATGAGCCAAGCTTGCTAGGTGGCTATGGGCTAGTCACAGCTCTCTTCTGAGCTCTCACAGCCCCACCTACCTCACAGGGTGTCTGTTGTGCGGGGAAGAACAGAAAGTTTGTCAGCCGCCTTGAGTCCCCTTAAATGGGTGAGAAAAGCGGGGTAGAAAAGCCAACGCTGCTTCTTCTAGGGATTAATCTAGCTTTAGTCCACTTTCATAGGCACAGAAGATAACAGCCATGTGACCAATAATTTTCTCTTCACTTTCGCTGCAGTCACACCAGAGCTTTAATCCAGCTTCCGTCCACATTCACAGGAGCCAAGCTTGCAAGGTGGCCATGGGCTAGTCACAGCTCTCTTCTGAGCTCTCACAGCCCCACCTACCTCACAGGGTGTCTGTTGTGGGGGGAAGAACAGAAAGTTTGTCAGCCGCTTTGAGTCCCCTTAAATGGGAGAGAAAACCAGGGTAGAAAAGCCATTGCTGCTTCTGCTTCTTCTAAGGATTAATCCAGCTTCAGTCCACTTTCACATGAGCCAAGCTTGCTAGGTGGCTATGGGCTAGTCACAGCTCTCTTCTGAGCTCTCACAGCCCCACCTACCTCACAGGGTGTCTGTTGTGCGGGGAAGAACAGAAAGGTTGTCAGCCGCCTTGAGTCCCCTTAAATGGGAGAGAAAACCAGGGTAGAAAAGCCATTGCTGCTTCTGCTTCTTCTAGGGATTAATCCAGCTTCCGTCCACTTTCACATGAGCCAAGCTTGCTAGGTGGCTATGGGCTAGTCACAGCTCTCTTCTGAGCTCTCATAGCCCCACCTACCTCACAGGGTGTCTGTTGTGGGGGGAAGAACAGAAAGTTTGTCAGCCGCTTTGAGTCCCCTTAAATGGGAGAGAAAACCGGGGTAGAAAAGCCACTGCTGCTTCTGCTTCTTCTAGGGATTAATCCAGCTTCAGTCCACTTTCACATGAGCCAAGCTTGCTAGGTGGCTATGGGCTAGTCACAGCTCTCTTCTGAGCTCTCACAGCCCCACCTACCTCACAGGGTGTCTGTTGTGCGGGGAAGAACAGAAAGTTTGTCAGCCGCCTTGAGTCCCCTTAAATGGGTGAGAAAAGCGGGGTAGAAAAGCCAACGCTGCTTCTTCTAGGGATTAATCTAGCTTTAGACCACTTTCATAGGCACAGAAGATATCAGCCAGGTGACCAATAATTTTCTCTTCACTTTGGCTGCAGTCACACCAGAGCTTTAATCCAGCTTCCGTCCACTTTCACATGAGCCAAGCTTGCTAGGTGGCCATGGGCTAGTCACAGCTCTCTTCTGAGCTCTCACAGCCCCACCTACCTCACAGGGTGTCTGTTGTGGGGGGAAGAACAGAAAGTTTGTCAGCCGCTTTGAGTCCCCTTAAATGGGAGAGAAAACCGGGGTAGAAAATCCATTGCTGCTTCTGCTTCTTCTAGGGATTAATCCAGCTTCAGTCCACTTTCACATGAGCCAAGCTTGCTAGGTGGCTATGGGCTAGTCACAGCTCTCTTCTGAGCTCTCACAGCCCCACCTACCTCACAGGGTGTCTGTTGTGGGGGGAAGAACAGAAAGTTTGTCAGCCGCTTTGAGTCCCCTTAAATGGGAGAGAAAACCGGGGTAGAAAAGCCACTGCTGCTTCTGCTTCTTCTAGGGATTAATCCAGCTTCTGTCCACTTTCACATGAGCCAAGCTTGCTAGGTGGCTATGGGCTAGTCACAGCTCTCTTCTGAGCTCTCACAGCCCCACCTACCTCACAGGGTGTCTGTTGTGCGGGGAAGAACAGAAAGTTTGTCAGCCGCCTTGAGTCCCCTTAAATGGGTGAGAAAAGCGGGGTAGAAAAGCCAACGCTGCTTCTTCTAGGGATTAATCTAGCTTTAGTCCACTTTCATAGGCACAGAAGATATCAGCCATGTGACCAATAATTTTCTCTTCACTTTGGCTGCAGTCACACCAGAGCTTTAATCCAGCTTCCGTCCACTTTCACATGAGCCAAGCTTGCTAGGTGGCCATGGGCTAGTCACAGCTCTCTTCTGAGCTCTCACAGCCCCACCTACCTCACAGGGTGTCTGTTGTGGGGGGAAGAACAGAAAGTTTGTCAGCCGCTTTGAGTCCCCTTAAATGGGAGAGAAAACCGGGGTAGAAAAGCCATTGCTGCTTCTGCTTCTTCTAGGGATTAATCCAGCTTCAGTCCACTTTCACATGAGCCACGCTTGCTAGGTGGCTATGGGCTAGTCACAGCTCTCTTCTGAGCTCTCACAGCCCCACCTACCTCACAGGGTGTCTGTTGTGCGGGGAAGAACAGAAAGTTTGTCAGCCGCCTTGAGTCCCCTTAAATGGGTGAGAAAAGCGGGGTAGAAAAGCCAACGCTGCTTCTTCTAGGGATTAATCTAGCTTTAGTCCACTTTCATAGGCACAGAAGATAACAGCCATGTGACCAATAATTTTCTCTTCACTTTCGCTGCAGTCACACCAGAGCTTTAATCCAGCTTCCGTCCACATTCACAGGAGCCAAGCTTGCAAGGTGGCCATGGGCTAGTCACAGCTCTCTTCTGAGCTCTCACAGCCCCACCTACCTCACAGGGTGTCTGTTGTGGGGGGAAGAAGAGAAAGTTTGTCAGCCGCTTTGAGTCCCCTTAAATGGGAGAGAAAACCGGGGTAGAAAAGCCATTGCTTCTTCTGCTTCTTCTAGGGATTAATCCAGCTTCAGTCCACTTTCAGATGAGCCAAGCTTGCTAGGTGGCTATGGGCTAGTCACAGCTCTCTTCTGAGCTCTCACAGCCCCACCTACCTCACAGGGTGTCTGTTGTGGGGGGAAGAACAGAAAGTTTGTCAGCCGCTTTGAGTCCCCTTAAATGGGAGAGAAAACCGGGGTAGAAAAGCCATTGCTGCTTCTGCTTCTTCTAGGGATTAATCCAGCTTCAGTCCACTTTCAGATGAGCCAGGCTTGCTAGGTGGCTATGGGCTAGTCACAGCTCTCTTCTGAGCTCTCACAGCCCCACCTACCTCACAGGGTGTCTGTTGTGGGGGGAAGAACAGAAAGTTTGTCAGCCGCTTTGAGTCCCCTTAAATGGGAGAGAAAACCGGGGTAGAAAAGCCATTGCTGCTTCTGCTTCTTCTAGGGATTAATCCAGCTTCAGTCCACTTTCAGATGAGCCAAGCTTGCTAGGTGGCTATGGGCTAGTCACAGCTCTCTTCTGAGCTCTCACAGCCCCACCTACCTCACAGGGTGTCTGTTGTGCGGGGAAGAACAGAAAGGTTGTCAGCCGCCTTGAGTCCCCTTAAATGGGAGAGAAAACCAGAGTAGAAAAGCCATTGCTGCTTCTGCTTCTTCTAGGGATTAATCCAGCTTCCGTCCACTTTCACATGAGCCAAGCTTGCTAGGTGGCTATGGGCTAGTCACAGCTCTCTTCTGAGCTCTCATAGCCCCACCTACCTCACAGGGTGTCTGTTGTGGGGGGAAGAACAGAAAGTTTGTCAGCCGCTTTGAGTCCCCTTAAATGGGAGAGAAAACCGGGGTAGAAAAGCCACTGCTGCTTCTGCTTCTTCTAGGGATTAATCCAGCTTCAGTCCACTTTCACATGAGCCAAGCTTGCTAGGTGGCTATGGGCTAGTCACAGCTCTCTTCTGAGCTCTCACAGCCGCACCTACCTCACAGGGTGTCTGTTGTGCGGGGAAGAACAGAAAGTTTGTCAGCCGCCTTGAGTCCCCTTAAATGGGTGAGAAAAGCGGGGTAGAAAAGCCAACGCTGCTTCTTCTAGGGATTAATCTAGCTTTAGTCCACTTTCATAGGCACAGAAGATATCAGCCATGTGACCAATAATTTTCTCTTCACTTTGGCTGCAGTCACACCAGAGCTTTAATCCAGCTTCCGTCCACTTTCACATGAGCCAAGCTTGCTAGGTGGCCATGGGCTAGTCACAGCTCTCTTCTGAGCTCTCACAGCCCCACCTACCTCACAGGGTGTCTGTTGTGGGGGGAAGAACAGAAAGTTTGTCAGCCGCTTTGAGTCCCCTTAAATGGGAGAGAAAACCGGGGTAGAAAAGCCATTGCTGCTTCTGCTTCTTCTAGGGATTAATCCAGCTTCAGTCCACTTTCACATGAGCCAAGCTTGCTAGGTGGCTATGGGCTAGTCACAGCTCTCTTCTGAGCTCTCACAGCCCCACCTACCTCACAGGGTGTCTGTTGTGCGGGGAAGAACAGAAAGTTTGTCAGCCGCCTTGAGTCCCCTTAAATGGGTGAGAAAAGCGGGGTAGAAAAGCCAACTCTTCTTCTTCTTCTTCCTCATCCTCCTCTTCTTCTTTTTCTTCCTCTTCTAGGGATTAATCTAGCTTAAGTCCACTTTCATAGGCACAGAAGACATCAGCCATGTGACCAGTAATTTTCTTTTCACATTGGCTGCAGTCACACCTCAGGTTTAATCCGGCTTCATTGCACTTTAAGACTCAGCCAGGGAACACATCAGATTGGCTGTGGTCCCACCTATCTGGTTCTGAGACTTTCTGAACCGGGGCTCCGCCTAGTGACCTCTTAGGCTCCACCCAGTGACCTCTTAAGCTCCACCCAGCACCTTCAGCAGCCCCCGCCTCCCTGGGACTTAGGGCTGTGAACACCCAGCCCTGAAGCCCACCAGCCGCCACTGGGGCTAGGGTTAGGTTTAGGGTTAGGGCTAGGGATAAGATTAGGGTTAGGGTTAGAGTTTGCACTAGGGCTAGGGCTGGGCTACGGTTAGGGTTAGGGTTAGGAGTAGGACTAGGACTAGGGCTAGGGCTAGGGCTAGGGCTAGGGCTAGGGCTAGGGTTAGGGTTAGGATTAGGCCTAGGCCTAGTGCTACGATTATGGCTATGGCTAAAGCTCGGGCTCGGACTTGGGCTTGGGCTCGGGCTCGGGCTAGGATTCGGCTTAGGGCCAGGGTTAGGGTTAGGGCTATTGCTGTTAATCTGATTAGATCTAATTTGAGATTAGATCTGGTTGCAGAGTAGTTTACCTGTTGTTATCTGACTCACTTTGCTTCTGCTTCAGCTGCCCCAGCCTTGCTTCCAGCTTCTGCTATCAGCATTGCAGCGTACCAAGAATTCAGCTCATTAAACACACACAGCAGTCTCTCCGAGATATTTCTAATGAGCTACTATTTATTGCAAGTAAGATTACAATGGTATGAAGAATACAAGTCTCTCTCTAGCCTGGCGAATCTGCCTTCCAATCCATGTTTCTAGCGCATGGCTTTCTGCTGCCAGGCTCACCTACTTGGCAAGAACATCAAGAGTAAAATCAACACACTCTCACTGAATACAGAACACACACTACATAACAAAGACTACAGGAATCTTATACGTACTAGCAACCGGACGTTGTTGCTGACAACTTCCGGTGGTTTTGTGTGAACTGTCTCCCCCTCCCATTTGGACTACGTGCTTCGGAGCACTTCTTGACCTTGCAGCATATCTGCTTCACAGCCTTTCCCAGGAGACAGACACACTATCAATGTGTTTTGAAAATGCACATCCGAACGTGTTTTTTTTTTCTTCACTCTTTCCCACAGCTAACAATTGCGAGGACTAGGGCCAGGTCAGGCCTAGGGTTAGGGTGAGGGAGAAGGTGAGGGTTAGTATTAGGGCTAGGGCTAAGGCTAGGGCTAGGGCTAGGGCTAGGGCTAGGGCTAGGGCTAGGGCTAGGCTTAAGGCTAGGGCTAGGGCTTGGGCTTGGGCCAGGGTTAGGTTTAGGGTTAGGGCTAGGGATAAGATTAGGGTTAGGGTTAGGGTTAGAGTTTGCACTACGGCTAGGGCTGGGCTACGGTTAGGGTTAGGACTAGGACTAGGACTAGGACTAGGACTAGGACTAGGACTAGGACTAGGATTAGGACTAGTTCTAGGGCTAGGGCTAGGGCTAGGGCTAGAGCTAGGGCGAGGGTTAGGGTTAGGGTTAGGATTAGGCCTAGGCCTAGGCCTAGTGCTACGATTATGGCTATGGCTAAAGCTCGGGCTCGGACTTGGGCTCGGGCTCGGGCTAGGATTTGGCTTATGGCCAGGGTTAGGGTTAGGGCTATTGCTAGGACTAGGGCGAGGCCAGTTCTAGGGTTAGGGTGAGGGTGAAGGAGAGGGTTAGTATTAGGGCTAGGGCTAGGGCTAGAGCTACGGCTACGGCTAGGGCCAGGGCTAGTGTTAGGCTTAGGGCTAGGGCTAGGGCTAGGGCTAGGGCTTGGGCTTGGGCCAGGGTTAGGGTTAGGGTTAGGCCTAGCGATAAGATTAGGGTTAGGGTTAGGGTTAGAGTTTGCACTAGGGCTAGGGCTGGGCTATGGTTAGGGTTAGGACTAAGACTAGGACTAGGACTAGGACTAGGACAAGGACTAGGACTAGGACTAGGACTAGGACTACTTCTAGGGCTAGGGCTATGCTAGGCCTAGGGATAGGATTAGGGTTACGGTTAGAGTTAGTGTTAGGGTCTGGTTTAGGCCTAGGCCTAGTGCTACGACTAGGGCTCAGGCTCAGGCTCGGGCTAGGATTAGGCTTAGGTCTAGGGTTAGGTTTCGGGCTATTTCTACGTCTACGGCCAGATCAGGGCTAGGGCGAGGTTGAGTGTGAAAGTGAGGGTTAGTGTTAGGGCTAGGGCTAGGTTTAGTGTTATGGTTTGTGTTAGGGTTTCGGCTAGGGTAAGGCTAGGGTTAGGGGTAGGCTTAGGCTTATGCTTAGGGTTAGGGTTAGACCTAGTGCTACGGCTAGGGGTAGGGCTTAAGCTAGTGTCAGGGCTAGGCCTAGGGAAGGGCTGTGGCTAGGGCTAGGGCTAGGGTTAGGGCTAGGACTAGGGCTAGGGCTAGGACTAGGACTAGGACTAGGAATAGGACTAGGACTAGGACTAGGACTAGGACTAGGACTAGGATGTTAGATGTAGGGTTAGAGTTTGCACTAGGGCTAGGGCTGGGCTACGGTTAGGGTTAGGACTAGGACTAGACTAGGACTAGGACTAGGACTAGGACTAGGACTAGGACTAGGACTAGGACTAGGACTAGGACTAGTTCTAGGGCTAGGGCTAGGGCTAGGGCCCGGGCTCGGGCTAGAGCTAGGTCTAGGGTTAGGTTTAGGATTAGGCCTAGGCCTAGTGCTACGATTATGGCTATGGCTAAAGCTCGGGTTCGGGCTTGGGCTCGGGCTCGGGCTCGGGATAGGATTTGGCTTAGGGCCAGGGTTAGGGTGAGGGATATTGCTAGGACTAGGGCCAGGCCAGGGCTAGGGTTAGGTTGAGGGTGAAGGTGAAGGTTAGTATTAGGGCTAGGGCTAGGGCTAGGGCTAGGGCTAGGGCTAGGGCTAGGGCTAGGGCTAGGGCTAGGGCTAGGGCTAGGGCTAGGGCTAGGGTTAGGATTAGGCCTAGGCCTAGTGCTACGATTATGGCTATGGCTAAAGCTCGGGCTCGGGCTCGGGCTCGGGCTCGGGCACGGGCTAGGATTTGGCTTAGGGCCAGGGTTAAGGTTAGGGCTATTGCTAGGACTAGCTCCAGGCCAGGGCTAGGGTTAGGGTGAGGGTGAAGGTGAGGGTTAGTATTAGGGCTAGGGCTAGTGTAGGGCTAGGGCTAGGGCTAGGGCTAGGGCTAGGGCTAGGGCTAGGGCTAGGGCTAGGGCTAGGCCTAGTGCTACGAATATGTCTATGGCTAAAGCTTGGGCTCGGGCTTATGCTCAGGCTGGGGCTCGGGCTAGGGTTAGGCTTAGGGCCAGGGTTAGGGTTAGGGCTATTGCGAGGACTAGGGCCAGGTCAGGGCTAGGGTTAGGGTGAGGGAGAAGGTGAGGGTTAGTATTAGGGCTAGGGCTAAGGCTAGGGCTAGGGCTAGGGCTAGGGCTAGGGCTAGGGCTAGGGCTAGGGCTAGGGCTAGGGCTAGGGCTAGGTTTAGGCTTAGGCTTAAGGCTAGGGCTTGGGCTTGGGCTTGGGCCAGGGTTAGGTTTAGGGTTAGGACTAGGGATAAGATTAGGGTTAGGGTTAGGGTTAGAGTTTGCACTAGGGCTAGGGCTGGGCTACGGTTAGGGTTAGGACTAGGCCTAGGACTGGCTTAGGGCTAGGGCTAGGGCTAGGGCTAGGGCTAGGGCTAGGGCTAGGGCTAGAGCTAGGACTAGGGTTAGGGTTAGGATTAGGCCTAGACCTAGGCCTAGGCCTAGGCCTAGTGCTACGGTAATGGCTATGGCTAAAGCTCGGGCTTGGGCTTGGGCTTGGGCTCGGTCTCGGGCTAGGATTTGGCTTAGGGCCAGGGTTAGGGTAGGGGCTATTGCTAGGACTAGGGCCAGGCCAGGGCTAGGGTGAGGGTGAGGGTGAAGGTGAGGGCTAGGGCTAGGGCTTGGGCTAGGGCTAGGGCTAGGGCTAGGGATAGGGATAGGGATAGGGATAGGGCCAGGGCTAGTGTTAGAGTTAGGGCTAGGGCTAGGGCTAGGGCTAGGTCTTAGGCTAGGGCTTGGGCTGGGCCAGGGTTAGGGTTAGGGTTAGGGTTAGGGTTAGGGTTAGGGTTAGGGATAAGATTAGGGTTAGGGTTAGGGTTAGATTTTGCACTAGGGCTAGGGCTGGGCTACGGTTAGGACTAGGACTAGGACTAGGACTAGGACTAGGGCTATGCTAGGCCTAGGGCTAGGATTAGGGTTAGGGTTACGGTTCCAGTTAGGGTTAGGGTCTGGTTTAGGCCTAGGCCTAGTGCTACGACTAGGGCTCGGGCTCGGGCTCGGGCTCAGGCTCGGGCTAGGATTAGGCTTAGGTCTAGGGTTAGGTTTCGGGCTATTTCTACTTCTACGGCCAGAGCAGGGCTACGGCGAGGTTGAGGGTGAAGGTGAGGGTTAGTGTTAGGGCTAGGGCTAGGGCTAGGCTTAGTGTTATGGTTTGTGTTAGGGTTTCGGCTAGGGTAAGGCTAGGGTTAGGCTTAGGCTTAGGCTTACGCTTAGGGTTAGGGTTAGGCCTAGTGCTCCGGCTAGGGGTAGGGCTTAAGCTAGTGTCAGGGTTAGGCCTAGGGAAGGGATGTGGCTAGGGCTAGGGCTAGGGTTAGGACTAGGGCTAGGGCTAGGAGTACGACTAGGACTAGGACTAGGATTAGGGCGAGGGCTAGGGCTAGGGCTAGGGCTAGGGCTAGGGCTAGGCTTAGTGTTATGGTTTGTGTTAGGGTTTCGGCTAGGGTAAGGCTAGGGTTAGGCTTAGGTTTAGGCTTACGCTTAGGGTTAGGGTTACGCCTAGTGCTACGGCTAGGGGTAGGGCTTAAGCTAGTGTCAGGCTTAGGCCTAGGGAAGGGATGCGGCTAGGGCTAGGGCTAGGGCTAGGGTTAGGGCTAGGGCTAGGGCTAGGGCTAGGACTAGGACTCGGGCTAGGGCTAGGGCTAGGGCTCGGGCTCGGGCTAGGGCTAGGGCAAGGGCTAGGGCAAGGGCTAGGGCTAGGGCTAGGGCTAGGGCTAGGGCTAGGGCTAGGGCTAGGGCTAGGGCTAGGGCTAGGGCTAGGGCAAGGGCTCAGGCTCGGGCAAGACTAGGGCTAGGGCTAGGGCTAGGGCTAGGGCTAGGGCTAGGGCTAGGGCTAGGGCTAGGGCTAGGGCTAGGGTTAGGGTTAGGAATAGGCCTAGGCCTAGGCCTAGTGCAACGATTATGGCTATGGGTAAAGCTCGGGCTCGGGCTTGGGCTCGGGCTCGGGTTAGGATTAGGCTTAGGGCCAGGGTTAGGGTTAGGGCTATTGTTAGGACTAGGGCCAGACCAGGGCTAGGGTTAGGGTGAAGGTGAAGGTGAGGGTTAGTATTAGGGCTAGGGCTAGGGCTAGGGCTCAGGTTAGGCTTAGGGCTAGGGCTAGGGCTAGGACTTGGGCTTGGGCCAGGGTTAGGGTTAGGGTTAGGGTTAGGGTTAGGGCTAGGGATAAGATTAGGGTTAGGGTTAGGGTTAGGGTTAAAATTTGCACTAGGGCTAGGGCTGGGCTATGGTTACTGTTAGGACTAGGACTAGGACTAGAACTAGGACTAGGACTAGGGCTAGGGCTAGGGCTAGAGCTAGGGCTAGGGCTAGGGCTAGGGCTAGGGCTAGGGCTAGGGCTAGGGCTAGGGCTAGGGCTAGGGCTAGGGCTAGGGCTAGGGCTAGGGCTAGGGCTAGGGCTAGAGCTAGGGCTAGGGTTAGGGTTAGGGTTAGGATTAGGCCTAGGCCTAGTGCTACGATTATGGCTATGGCTAAAGCTCGGGCTTGGGCTTGGGCTCGGGCTCGGGCTCGGGCTAGGATTTGGCTTAGGGCCAGGGTTAGGGTAAGGGCTATTGCTAGGACTAGGGCCAGGCCAGGGCCCTAGCTCTAGCCCTAGCCCTAGCCCTAGCCCTAGCCCTCACCCTAACCCAAACGCTAAACTTAGCCCAGCCCTAGCCCTAACCCTGGCCCTAAAACCTAACCCTAACCCTAACACTAACCTTAACCCTAACCCTAGCCGTAGCACTAGCCCTCGAAGTACCCCTACTCCTACCCATAGCCCCAGCCCTAGCCCTCGGCCTAGGCCTAGCATAGTCCTAACCCTAGAAGTAGTCCTAGTCCTAGTCCAAGTCCTAGTCCTAGTCCTAGTCCTAGTCCTAGTTCTAGTTCTAGTCCTAGTCCTAGTCCTAACCCTAACCGTAGCCCAGCCCTAGCCCTAGTGCAAACTTTAACCCTAACCCTAACCCTAATCTTATCCCTAGCCCTAACCCTAACCCTAACCCTAACCCTAACCCTAACCCTAACCCTGGCCCAAGCCCAAGTCCTAGCCCTAGCCCTAGCCCTAAGCCTAACCTGAGCCCTAGCCCTAGCCCTAGCCCTAATACTAACCCTCACCTTCACCTTCACCCTAACCCTAGCCCTGGTCTGGCCCTAGTCCTAACAATAGCCCTAACCCTAACCCTGGCCCTAAGCCTAATCCTAGCCCGAGCCCGAGCCCAAGCCCGAGCCCGAGCTTTACCCATAGCCATAATCGTTGCACTAGGCCTAGGCCTAGGCCTAATCCTAACCCTAACCCTAGCCCTAGCCCTAGCCCTAGCCCTAGCCCTAGCCCTACCCCTAGCCCTAGTCTTGCCCGAGCCCGAGCCCTAGCCCTAGCCCTAGCCCTAGCCCTAGACCTAGACATAGACCTAGACCTAGCCCTTGCCCTAGCCCTTGCCCTAGCCCTAGCCCTTGCCCTAGCCCGAGCCCGAGCCCGAGCCCGAGCCCGAGTCCTAGCCCTAGCCCTAGCCCTAGCCCTAGCCCTAGCCCTAGCCCTAACCCTAGCCCTAGCCCTAGCCCTAGCCGCATCCCTTCCCTAGGCCTAAGCCTGACACTAGCTTAAGCCCTACCCCTAGCCATAGCACTAGGCGTAACCCTAACGCTAAGCGTAAGCCTAAACCTAAGCCTAACCCTAGCCTTACCCTAGCCGAAACCCTAACACAAACCATAACACTAAGCCTAGCCCTAGCCCTAGCCCTAGCCCTCGCCCTCGCCCTAGTCCTAATCCTAGTCCTAGTCCTAGTCCTAGTCCTACTCCTAGCCCTAGCCCTAGTCCTAACCCTAGCCCTAGCCCTAGCCACATCCCTTCCCTAGGCCTAACCCTGACACTAGCTTAAGCCCTACCCCTAGCCGTAGCACTAGGCCTAACCCTAACCCTAAGCGTAAGCCTAAGCCTAAGCCTAACCCTAGCCTTACCCTAGCCGAAACCCTAACACAAACCATAACACTAAGCCTAGCCCTAGCCCTAACACTAACCCTCACCTTCACCCTCAACCTCGCCGTAGCCCTGCTCTGGCCGTAGAAGTAGAAATAGCCCGAAACCTAACCCTAGACCTAAGCCTAATCCTGGCCCGAGCCTGAGCCCGAGCCCGAGCCCGAGCCCGAGCCCGAGCCCTAGTCGTAGCACTAGTCCTAGCCCTAGCCCTCACCTTCACCCTCACCCTGACCCTAGCCCTGGCCTGGCCCTAGTCCTAGCAATAGCCCCTACCCTAACCCTGGCCCTAAGCCAAATCCTAGCCCGAGACCGAGCCCAAGCCCAAGCCCAAGCCCGAGCTTTAGCCATAGCCATTACCGTAGCATTACCGTAGCCATTACCGTAACCCTAGTCCTAGCTCTAGCCCTAGCCCTAGCCCTAGCCCTAGCCCTAGCCCTAGCCCTAAGCCAGTCCTAGTCCTAGTCCTAACCCTAACCGTAGCCCAGCCCTAGCCCTAGTGCAAACTCTAACCCTAACCCTAACCCTAATCTTATCCCTAGTCCTAACCCTAACCCTAAACCTAACCCTGGCCCAAGCCCAAGCCCAAGCCCTAGCCTTAAGCCTAAGCCTAAGCCTAGCCCTAGCCCTAGCCCTAGCCCTAGCCCTAGCCCTAGCCCTAGCCCTAGCCCTAGCCCTAGCCCTAGCCCTAGCCCTAGCCTTAGCCCTAGCCCTAATACTAACCCTCACCTTCTCCCTCACCCTAACCCTAGCCCTGACCTGGCCCTAGTCCTCGCAATAGCCCTAACCCTAACCCTGGCCCTAAGCCTAATCCTAGCCCGAGCCCCAGCCTGAGCATAAGCCTGAGCCCAAGCTTTAGCCATAGACATATTCGTAGCACTAGGCCTAGCCCTAGCCCTAGCCCTAGCCCTAGCCCTAGCCCTAGCCCTAGCCCTAGCCCTAGCCCTAGCCCTAGCCCTACACTAGCCCTAGCCCTAATACTAACCCTCACCTTCACCCTCACCCTAACCCTAGCCCTGGCCTGGACCTAGTCCTAGCAATAGCCCTAACCTTAACCCTGGCCCTAAGCCAAATCCTAGCCCGTGCCCGAGCCCGAGCCCAAGCCCGAGCCCGAGCTTTAGCCATAGCCATAATCGTAGCACTAGGCCTAGGCCTAATCCTAACCCTAGCCCTAGCCCTAGCCCTAGCCCTAGCCCTAGCCCTAGCCCTAGCCCTAGCCCTAGCCCTAGCCCTAATACTAACCTTCACCTTCACCCTCAACCTAACCCTAGCCCTGGCCTGGCCCTAGTCCTAGCAATATCCCTCACCCTAACCCTGGCCCTAAGCCAAATCCTATCCCGAGCCCGAGCCCGAGCCCAAGCCCGAACCCGAGCTTTAGCCATAGCCATAATCGTAGCACTAGGCCTAGGCCTAATCCTAAACCTAACCCTAGACCTAGCCCTAGCCCTAGCCCTAGCCCTAGCCCGAGCCCGAGCCCTAGCCCTAGCCCTAGAACTAGTCCTAGTCCTAGCCCTAGCCCTAGCCCTAGCCCTAGTCCTAGTCCTAGTCCTAGTCCTAGTCTAGTCCTAACCCTAACCGTAGCCCAGCCCTAGCCCTAGTGCAAACTCTAACCCTACATCTAACATCCTAGTCCTAGTCCTAGTCCTAGTCCTAGTCCTAGTCCTAGTCCTAGTCCTAGTCCTAGCCCTAGCCCTAGTCCTAGCCCTAACCCTAGCCCTAGCCCTAGCCACAGCCCTTCCCTAGGCCTAGCCCTGACACTAGCTTAAGCCCTACCCCTAGCCGTAGCACTAGGTCTAACCCTAACCCTAAGCGTAAGCCTAAGCCTACCCCTAACCCTAGCCTTACCCTAGCCGAAACCCTAACACAAACCATAACACTAAACCTAGCCCTAGCCCTAACACTAACCCTCACTTTCACACTCAACCTCGCCCTAGCCCTGATCTGGCCGTAGACGTAGAAATAGCCCGAAACCTAACCCTAGACCTAAGCCTAATCCTAGCCCGAGCCTGAGCCTGAGCCCTAGTCGTAGCACTAGGCCTAGGCCTAAACCAGACCCTAACACTAACTCTAACCGTAACCCTAATCCTATCCCTAGGCCTAGCATTGCCCTAGCCCTAGAAGTAGTCCTAGTCCTAGTCCTAGTCCTTGTCCTAGTACTAGTCCTAGTCCTAGTCCTAGTCTTAGTCCTAACCCTAACCATAGCCCAGCCCTAGCCCTAGTGCAAACTCTAACTTTAACCCTAACCCTAATCTTATCGCTAGCCCTAACCCTAACCCTAACCCTGGCCCAAGCCCAAGCCCTAGCCCTAGCCCTAGCCCTAAGCCTAACACTAGCCCTGGCCCTAGCCGTAGCCGTAGCTCTAGCCCTAGCCCTAGCCCTAATACTAACCCTCTCCTTCACCCTCACCCTAACCCTAGCCCTGGCCTCGCCCTAGTCCTAGCAATAGCCCTAACCCTAACCCTGGCCCTAAGCCAAATCCTAGCCCGAGCCCGAGCCCAAGTCCGAGCCCGAGCTTTAGCCATAGCCATAATCGTAGCACTAGGCCTAGGCCTAGGCCTAATCCTAACCCTAACCCTAACCCTCGCCCTAGCTCTAGCCCTAGCCCTAGCCCTAGCCCTAGAACTAGTCCTAGTCCTAGTCCTAGTCCTAGTCCTAGTCCTAGTCCTAGTCCTAACCCTAACCGTAGCCCAGCCCTAGCCGTAGTGCAAACTCTAACCCTACCCTAACCCTAATCTTATCCCTAGCCCTAACCCTAAACCTAACCCTGGCCCAAGCCCAAGCCCTAGCCCTAGCCTTAAGCCTAGCCCTAGCCCTAGCCCTAGCCCTAGCCCTAGCCCTAGCCCTAGCCTTAGCCCTAGCCCTAATACTAACCCTCACCTTCTCCCTCACCCTAACCCTAGCCCTGACCTGGCCCTAGTCCTCGCAATTGTTAGCTGTGGGAAAGAGTGAAGAAAAAAAAAACACGTTCGGATGTGCATTTTCAAAACACATTGATAGTGTGTCTGTCTCCTGGGAAAGGCTGTGAAGCAGATATGCTGCAAGGTCAAGAAGTGCTCCGAAGCACGTAGTCCAAATGGGAGGGGGAGACAGTTCACACAAAACCACCGGAAGTTGTCAGCAACAACGTCCGGTTGCTAGTACGTATAAAATTCCTGTAGTCTTTGTTATGTAGTGTGTGTTCTGTATTCAGTGAGAGTGTGTTGATTTTACTCTTGATGTTCTTGCCAAGTAGGTGAGCCTGGCAGCAGAAAGCCATGCGCTAGAAACATGGATTGGAAGGCAGATTCGCCAGGCTAGAGAGAGACTTGTATTCTTCATACCATTGTAATCTTACTTGCAATAAATAGTAGCTCATTAGAAATATCTCGGAGAGACTGCTGTGTGTGTTTAATGAGCTGAATTCTTGGTACGCTGCAATGCTGATAGCAGAAGCTGGAAGCAAGGCTGGGGCAGCTGAAGCAGAAGCAAAGTGAGTCAGATAACAACAGGTAAACTACTCTGCAACCAGATCTAATCTCAAATTAGATCTAATCAGATTAACAGCAATAGCCCTAACCCTAACCCTGGCCCTAAGCCGAATCCTAGCCCGAGCCCGAGCCCAAGCCCAAGTCCGAGCCCGAGCTTTAGCCATAGCCATAATCGTAGCACTAGGCCTAGGCCTAATCCTAACCCTAACCCTAGCCCTAGCTCTAGCCCTAGCCCTAGCCCTAGCCCTAGCCCTAGCCCTAGCCCTAGCCCTAGCCCTAGCCCTAGCCCTCGCCCTAGTCCTAGTCCTAGTCCTACTCCTAACCCTAACCGTAGCCCAGCCCTAGCCCTAGTGAAAAGTCTAACCCTAACCCTAATCATATCCCTAGCCCTAACCCTAACCCTAACCCTAGCCCCAGTGGCGGCTGGTGGGCTTCAGGGCTGGGTGTTCACAGCCCTAAGTCCCAGGGAGGCGGGGGCTGCTGAAGGTGCTGGGTGGAGCTTAAGAGGTCACTGGGTGGAGCTTAAGAGGTCACTGGGTGGAGCTTAAGAGGTCGCTGGGTGGAGCCTAAGAGGTCACTAGGCGGAGCCCCGGTTCAGAAAGTCTCAGAACCAGATAGGTGTGACCACAGCCAATCTGATGTGTTCCCTGGCTGAGTCTTAAAGTGCAATGAAGCAGGATTAAACCTGAGGTGTGACTGCAGCCAATGTGAAAAGAAAATTACTGGTCACATGGCTGATATCTTCTGTGCCTATGAAAGTGGACTTAAGCTAGATTAATCCCTAGAAGAGGAAGAAAAAGAAGAAGAGGAGGATGAGGAAGAAGAAGAAGAAGAGTTGGCTTTTCTACCCCGCTTTTCTCACCCATTTAAGGGGACTCAAGGCGGCTGACAAACTTTCTGTTCTTCCCCCCACAACAGACACCCTGTGAGGTAGGTGGGGCTGTGAGAGCTCAGAAGAGAGCTGTGACTAGCCCATAGCCACCTAGCAAGCTTGGCTCATGTGAAAGTGGACTGAAGCTGGATTAATCCCTAGAAGAAGCAGAAGCAGCAATGGCTTTTCTACCCGGTTTTCTCTCCCATTTAAGGGGACTCAAAGCGGCTGACAAACTTTCTGTTCTTCCCCCCACAACAGACACCCTGTGAGGTAGGTGGGGCTGTGAGAGCTCAGAAGAGAGCTGTGACTAGCCCATGGCCACCTAGCAAGCTTGGCTCATGTGAAAGTGGACGGAAGCTGGATTAAAGCTCTGGTGTGACTGCAGCCAAAGTGAAGAGAAAATTATTGGTCACATGGCTGATATCTTCTGTGCCTATGAAAGTGGACTAAAGCTAGATTAATCCCTAGAAGAAGCAGCGTTGGCTTTTCTACCCCGCTTTTCTCACCCATTTAAGGGGACTCAAGGCGGCTGACAAACTTTCTGTTCTTCCCCGCACAACAGACACCCTGTGAGGCAGGTGGGGCTGTGAGAGCTCAGAAGAGAACTGTGACTAGCCCATAGCCACCTAGCAAGCTTGGCTCATGTGAAAGTGGACTGAAGCTGGATTAATCCCTAGAAGAAGCAGAAGCAGCAATGGCTTTTCTACCCCGGTTTTCTCTCCCATTTAAGGGGACTCAAAGCGGCTGACAAACTTTCTGTTCTTCCCCCCACAACAGACACCCTGTGAGGTAGGTGGGGCTGTGAGAGCTCAGAAGAGAGCTGTGACTAGCCCATAGCCACCTAGCAAGCTTGGCTCATGTGAAAGTGGACTGAAGCTGGATTAATCCCTAGAAGAAGCAGAAGCAGCAGTGGCTTTTCTACCCCGGTTTTCTCTCCCATTTAAGGGGACTCAAAGCGGCTGACAAACTTTCTGTTCTTCCCCCCACAACAGACACCCTGTGAGGTAGGTGGGGCTATGAGAGCTCAGAAGAGAGCTGTGACTAGCCCATAGCCACCTAGCAAGCTTGGCTCATGTGAAAGTGGACGGAAGCTGGATTAATCCCTAGAAGAAGCAGAAGCAGCAATGGCTTTTCTACCCTGGTTTTCTCTCCCATTTAAGGGGACTCAAGGCGGCTGACAACCTTTCTGTTCTTCCCCGCACAACAGACACCCTGTGAGGCAGGTGGGGCTGTGAGAGCTCAGAAGAGAGCTGTGACTAGCCCATAGCCACCTAGCAAGCTTGGCTCATGTGAAAGTGGACTGAAGCTGGATTAATCCCTAGAAGAAGCAGAAGCAGCAGTGGCTTTTCTACCCCGGTTTTCTCTCCCATTTAAGGGGACTCAAAGCGGCTGACAAACTTTCTGTTCTTCCCCCCACAACAGACACCCTGTGAGGTAGGTGGGGCTATGAGAGCTCAGAAGAGAGCTGTGACTAGCCCATAGCCACCTAGCAAGCTTGGCTCATGTGAAAGTGGACGGAAGCTGGATTAATCCCTAGAAGAAGCAGAAGCAGCAATGGCTTTTCTACCCTGGTTTTCTCTCCCATTTAAGGGGACTCAAGGCGTCTGACAACCTTTCTGTTCTTCCCCGCACAACAGACACCCTGTGAGGTAGGTGGGGCTGTGAGAGCTCAGAAGAGAGCTGTGACTAGCCCATAGCCACCTAGCAAGCTTGGCTCATCTGAAAGTGGACTGAAGCTGGATTAATCCCTAGAAGAAGCAGAAGCAACAATGGCTTTTCTACCCCGGTTTTCTCTCCCATTTAAGGGGACTCAAAGCGGCTGACAAACTTTCTGTTCTTCCCCCCACAACAGACACCCTGTGAGGTAGGTGGGGCTGTGAGAGCTCAGAAGAGAGCTGTGACTAGCCCATAGCCACCTAGCAAGCCTGGCTCATCTGAAAGTGGACTGAAGCTGGATTAATCCCTAGAAGAAGCAGAAGCAGCAATGGCTTTTCTACCCCGGTTTTCTCTCCCATTTAAGGGGACTCAAAGCGGCTGACAAACTTTCTGTTCTTCCCCCCACAACAGACACCCTGTGAGGTAGGTGGGGCTGTGAGAGCTCAGAAGAGAGCTGTGACTAGCCCATAGCCACCTAGCAAGCTTGGCTCATCTGAAAGTGGACTGAAGCTGGATTAATCCCTAGAAGAAGCAGAAGCAGCAATGGCTTTTCTACCCCGGTTTTCTCTCCCATTTAACGGGACTCAAAGCGGCTGACAAACTTTCTGTTCTTCCCCCCACAACAGACACCCTGTGAGGTAGGTGGGGCTGTGAGAGCTCAGAAGAGAGCTGTGACTAGCCCATGGCCACCTTGCAAGCTTGGCTCCTGTGAATGTGGACGGAAGCTGGATTAAGGCTCTGGTGTGACTGCAGCGAAAGTGAAGAGAAAATTATTGGTCACATGGCTGTTATCTTCTGTGCCTATGAAAGTGGACTAAAGCTAGATTAATCCCTAGAAGAAGCAGCGTTGGCTTTTCTACCCCTCTTTTCTCACCCATTTAAGGGGACTCAAGGCGGCTGACAAACTTTCTGTTCTTCCCCGCACAACAGACACCCTGTGAGGTAGGTGGGGCTGTGAGAGCTCAGAAGAGAGCTGTGACTAGCCCATAGCCACCTAGCAAGCTTGGCTCATGTGAAAGTGGACTGAAGCTGGATTAATCCCTAGAAGAAGCAGAAGCAGCAATGGCTTTTCTACCCCGGTTTTCTCTCCCATTTAAGGGGACTCAAAGCGGCTGACAAACTTTCTGTTCTTCCCCCCACAACAGACACCCTGTGAGGTAGGTGGGGCTGTGAGAGCTCAGAAGAGAGCTGTGACTAGCCCATAGCCACCTAGCAAGCTTGGCTCATGTGAAAGTGGACTGAAGCTGGATTAATCCCTAGAAGAAGCAGAAGCAGCAATGGCTTTTCTACCCCGGTTTTCTCTCCCATTTAAGGGGACTCAAGGCGGCTGACAAACTTTCTGTTCTTCCCCGCACAACAGACACCCTAGACGTTTTCGCACGGGGCTGAACGGAACGCGGAAAAGACAGCTGTGGACACGTCATCCGCATTGGCCGCGCGCGGCTTGCGTTCCGACGTGTCCGCAGCTGTCTTTTCCGCGTTCGAAATGTAGAGCACTTCGAAGTGCTCTACACGCATTCCAACGCGGACGAGCCGCCCGCAGCCGTTCGGGAGAAGAAGCGTTCGCGCTTCTTCTGTCTCCCGAATGGCTGCCGGCGCGCCTCCGACGCCGCGCGGCTTTGACAATCAGCTGTTTGTCAAACAGCTGATTGTCGATCTGCCTCCGCGGCTGCCGGCGCGCCCCTGGCCGGCGTTTGCCGGCTAAGGCAGCTTCGGGCGCTTTGAGCATTCGCACCCAGACGCTCCGGAACGCGTTTACACGCGTTCTGGCGCGTCTGTGTGTGAACGGGGAAAGCGCCCGAAGCTGGCTTAAGCTTTCCGCCTGAACGCGTTCCGTCTGGAACGCGATTCAGTGCGGAAATGCCTCCTGTGAGGTAGGTGGGGCTGTGAGAGCTCAGAAGAGAGCTGTGACTAGCCCATAGCCACCTAGCAAGCTTGGCTCATGTGAAAGTGGACTGAAGCTGGATTAATCCCTAGAAGAAGCAGAAGCAGCAGTGGCTTTTCTACCCCGGTTTTCTCTCCCATTTAAGGGGACTCAAAGCGGCTGACAAACTTTCTGTTCTTCCCCCCACAACAGACACCCTGTGAGGTAGGTGGGGCTATGAGAGCTCAGAAGAGAGCTGTGACTAGCCCATAGCCACCTAGCAAGCTTGGCTCATGTGAAAGTGGACTGAAGCTGGATTAATCCCTAGAAAAAGCAGAAGCAGCAATGGCTTTTCTACCCTGGTTTTCTCTCCCATTTAAGGGGACTAAAGGCGGCTGACAACCTTTCTGTTCTTCCCCGCACAACAGACACCCTGTGAGGTAGGTGGGGCTGTGAGAGCTCAGAAGAGAGCTGTGACTAGCCCATGGCCACCTTGCAAGCTTGGCTCCTGTGAATGTGGACGGAAGCTGGATTAAAGCTCTGGTGTGACTGCAGCGAAAGTGAAGAGAAAATTATTGGTCACATGGCTGTTATCTTCTGTGCCTATGAAAGTGGACTAAAGCTAGATTAATCCCTAGAAGAAGCAGCGTTGGCTTTTCTACCCCGCTTTTCTCACCCATTTAAGGGGACTCAAGGCGGCTGACAAACTTTCTGTTCTTCCCCGCACAACAGACACCCTGTGAGGTAGGTGGGGCTGTGAGAGCTCAGAAGAGAACTGTGACTAGCCCATAGCCACCTAGCAAGCTTGGCTCATGTGAAAGTGGACTGAAGCTGGATTAATCCCTAGAAGAAGCAGAAGCAGCAATGGCTTTTCTACCCCGGTTTTCTCTCCCATTTAAGGGGACTCAAAGCGGCTGACAAACTTTCTGTTCTTCCCCCCACAACAGACACCCTGTGAGGTAGGTGGGGCTGTGAGAGCTCAGAAGAGAGCTGTGACTAGCCCATAGCCACCTAGCAAGCTTGGCTCATGTGAAAGTGGACTGAAGCTGGATTAATCCCTAGAAGAAGCAGAAGCAGCAATGGCTTTTCTACCCTGGTTTTCTCTCCCATTTAAGGGGACTCAAGGCGGCTGACAAACTTTCTGTTCTTCCCCCCACAACAGACACCCTGTGAGGTAGGTGGGGCTGTGAGAGCTCAGAAGAGAGCTGTGACTAGCCCATAGCCACCTAGCAAGCTTGGGTCATGTGAAAGTGGACTGAAGTTGGATTAATCCCTAGAAGAAGCAGAAGCAGCAATGGCTTTTCTACCCTGGTTTTCTCTCCCATTTAAGGGTACTCAAGGCGGCTGACAAACTTACTGTTCTTCCACGCACAACAGACACCCTGTGAGGTAGGTGGGGCTGTGAGAGCTCAGAAGAGAGCTGTGACTAGCCCATAGCCACCTAGCAAGCTTGGCTCATGTGAAAGTGGACTGAAGCTGGATTAATCCCTAGAAGAAGCAGAAGCAGCAATGGCTTTTCTACCCCGGTTTTCTCTCCCATTTAAGGGGACTCAAAGCAGCTGACAAACTTTCTGTTCTTCCCCCCACAACAGACACCCTGTGAGGTAGGTGGGGCTGTGAGAGCTCAGAAGAGAGCTGTGACTAGCCCATGGCCACCTAGCAAGCTTGGCTCATGTGAAAGTGGACGGAAGCTGGATTAAAGCTCTGGTGTGACTACAGCCAAAGTGAAGAGAAAATTATTGGTCACATGGCTGATATCTTCTGTGCCTATGAAAGTGGACTAAACCTAGATTAATCCCTAGAAGAAGCAGCGTTGGATTTTCTACCCTGCTTTTCTCTCCCATTTAAGGGGACTCAAAGCAGCTGACAAACTTTCTGTTCTTCCCCGCACAAGAGACACCCGGTGAGGTAGGTGGGGCTGTTAGAGCTCAGAAGAGAGCTGTGACTAGCCCATAGCCACCTAGCAAGGTTGGCTCATGTGAAAGTGGACGGAAGCTGGATTAAAGCTCTGGTGTGACTGCAGCCAAATTGAAGAGAAAATTATTGGTCACATGGCTGATATCTTCTGTGCCTATGAAAGTGGACTAAAGCTAGATTAATCCCTAGAAGAAGCAGCGTTGGCTTTTTACCCCGCTTTTCTCACCCATTTAAGGGGACTCAAGGCGGCTGACAAACTTTCTGTGCTTCCCCGCACAACAGACACCCTGTGAGGTAGGTGGGGCTGTGAGAGCTCAGAAGAGAGCTGTGACTAGCCCATAGCCACCTAGCAAGCTTGGCTCATGTGAAAGTGGACTGAAGCTGGATTAATCCCTAGAAGAAGCAGAAGCAGCAATGGCTTTTCTACCCTGGTTTTCTCTCCCATTTAAGGGGACTCAAAGCGGCTGACAAACTTTCTGTTCTTGCCCCCACAACAGACACCCTGTGAGGTAGGTGGGGCTGTGAGAGCTCAGAAGAGAGCTGTGACTAGCCCATAGCCACCTAGCAAGCTTGGCTCATGTGAAAGTGGACTGAAGCTGGATTAATCCCTAGAAGAAGCAGAAGCAGCAATGGCTTTTCTACCCCGGTTTTCTCTCCCATTTAAGGGGACTCAAAGCAGCTGACAAACTTTCTGTTCTTCCCCGCACAACAGACACCCTGTGAGGTAGGTGGGGCTGTGAGAGCTCAGAAGAGAACTGTGACTAGCCCATAGCCACCTAGCAAGGTTGGCTCATGTGAAAGTGGACGGAAGCTGGATTAAAGCTCTGGTGTGACTGCAGCCAAAGTGAAGAGAAAATTATTGGTCACATGGCTGATATCTTCTGTGCCTATGAAAGTGGACTAAAGCTAGATTAATCCCTTGAAGAAGCAGCGTTGGCTTTTCTACCCAGCTTTTCTCAGCCATTTAAGGGGACTCAAGGCGGCTGACAAACTTTCTGTTCTTCCCCGCACAACAGACACCCTGTGAGGTAGGTTTGGCTGTGAGAGCTCAGAAGAGAGCTGTGACTAGCCCATAGCGACCTAGCAAGCTTGGCTCATGTGTAAGTGGACTGAAGCTGGATTAATCCCTAGAAGAAGCAGAAGCAGCAGTTCCTTTTCTACCCCGGTTTTCTCTCCCATTTAAGGGGACTCAAAGCGGCTGACAAACTTTCTGTTCTTCCCCCCACAACAGACACCCTGTGAGGTAGGTGGGGCTGTGAGAGCTCAGAAGAGAGCTGTGACTAGCCCATAGCCACCTAGCAAGCTTGGCTCATCTGAAAGTGGACTGAAGCTGGATTAATCCCTAGAAGAAGCAGAAGCAGCAATGGCTTTTGTACCCTGGTTTTCTCTCCCATTTAAGGGGACTCAATGCGGCTGACAACCTTTCTGTTCCTCCCCGCACAACAGACACCCTGTGAGGTAGGTGGGGCTGTGAGAGCTCAGAAGAGAGCTGTGACTAGCCCTTGGCCACCTAGCAAGCTTGGCTCATGTGAAAGTGGACGGAAGCTGGATGAAAGCTCTGGTGTGACTGCAGCCAAAGTGAAGAGAAAATTATTGGTCACATGGCTGATATCTTCTGTGCCTATGAAAGTGGACTAAAGCTAGAGTAATCCCTAGAAGAAGCAGCGTTGGCTTTTCTACCCCGCTTTTCTCACCCATTTAAGGGGACTCAAGGCGGCTGACAAACTTTCTGTTCTTCCCCGCACAACAGACACCCTGTGAGGTAGGTGGGGCTGTGAGAGCTCAGAACAGAGCTGTGACTAGCCCATAGCCACCTAGCAAGCTTGGCTCATGTGAAAGTGGACTGAAGCTGGATTAATCCCTAGAAGAAGCAGAAGCAGCAATGGCTTTTCTATCCCGGTTTTCTCTCCCATTTAAGGGGACTCAAAGCAGCTGACAAACTTTCTGTTCTTGTCCCCACAACAGACACCCTGTGAGGTAGGTGGGGCTGTGAGAGCTCAGAAGAGAGCTGTGACTAGCCGATAGCCACATAGCAAGCTTGGCTCATGTGAAAGTGGACTGAAGCTGGATTAATCCCTAGAAGAAGCAGAAGCAGCTATGGCTTTTCTACCCTGGTTTTCTCTCCCATTTTAGGGGACTCAAGGCGGCTGACAAACTTTCTGTTCTTCCCCGCACAACAGACACCCTGTGAGGTAGGTGGGGCTGTGAGAGCTCAGAAGAGAGCTGTGACTAGCCCATAGCCACCTAGCAAGCTTGGCTCATGTGAAAGTGGACTGAAGCTGGATTAACCCCTAGAAGAAGCAGAAGCAGCAATGGCTTTTCTACCCCGGTTTTCTCTCCCATTTAAGGGGACTCAAAGCGGCTGACAAACTTTCTGTTCTTCCCCCCACAACAGACACCCTGTGATGTAGGTGGGGCTGTGAGAGCTCAGAAGAGAGCTGTGACTAGCCCATGGCCACCTAGCAAGCTTGGCTCATGTGAAAGTGGACGGAAGCTGGATTAAAGCTCTGGTGTGACTGCAGCCAAAGGGAAGAGAAAATTGTTGGTCACATGGCTGATATCTTCTGTGCCTATGAAAGTGGACTAAAGGTAGATTAATCCCTAGAAGAAGCAGCGTTGGCTTTTCTACCCCGCTTTTCTCACCCATTTAAGGGGACTCAAGGCGGCTGACAAACTTTCTGTTCTTCCCCGCACAACAGACACCCTGTGAGGTAGGTGGGGCTGTGAGAGCTCAGAAGAGAGCTGTGACTAGCCCATGGCCACCTAGCAAGCTTGGCTCATGTGAAAGTGGACGGAAGCTGGATTAAAGCTCTAGTGTGACTGCAGCCAAAGTGAAGAGAAAATTATTGGTCACATGGCTGATATCTTCTGTGCCTATTAAAGTGGACTAAAGCTAGATTAATCCCTAGAAGAAGCAGTGTTGGCTTTTCTACCCCGCTCGGGCTTGGGCTCGGGCACGGGCTCGGGCTAGGATTTGGCTTAGGGCCAGGGTTAGGGTTAGGGCTATTGCTAGGACTAGGGCCAGGCCAGGGCTAGGGTTAGGGTGAGGGTTAAGGTGAGGGTTAGTATTAGGGCTAGGGCTAGGGTAGGGCTAGGGCTAGGGCTAGGGCTAGGGCTACGGCTAGAGTTACGCTAGGTCTAGGGCTAGGGCTAGGGCTAGGCCTAGGCCGAGGCCTAGGCCTAGTGCTACGAATATGTCTAGCCCTCACCCTCATGCTACCTCAGCCCTGGCTCTAGCCCTAGCCCAACCCGTCACCCTAACCGTAACCATAACACTAGCCCTAGCACTAACCCTCACCCTAACCCTCTCCCTCTCCCTCACCCTAACCCTAACCCTAAGCGTAAGCCTAAGCCTAAGCTTAACCCTAGCCCTAACCCTAGCCGGAACCCTAACACAAACCCTAGCGTTAACACTAACCCTCACCTTCACCCTCACCCTCACCCTAGCCCTGCTCTGGCCGTAGACGTAGAAATAGACGGAAACCTAACACTAGACCTAAGCCTAATCCTATCCCGAGCTCGAGGCCGAGGCCGACGCCGAGCCCGAAACCGAGCCCGAGCCCGAGTCCGACGCCGAGCCCTAGCCCTAGCCCTAGTCGTAGCACTAGGCCTAGGCCTAAACCAAACCCTAACCCTAATCCTAACCCTAACCGTAACCCTAGCCCTAGCCCTAGCCCTAGCCCTAGCCCTAGCCCTAGCCGCAGCCCTTCCCTAGGCCTAGCCCTGACACTAGCTTCTTCTTCTAGGGATTAATCTAGCTTTAGTCCACTTTCATAGGCACAGAAGATATCAGCCATGTGACCAATAATTTTCTCTTCACTTTGGCTGCAGTCACACCAGAGATTTCATCCAGCTTCCGTCCACTTTCACATGAGCCAAGCTTGCTAGGTGGCCATGGGCTAGTCACAGCTCTCTTCTGAGCTCTCACAGCCCCACCTACCTCACAGGGTGTCTGTTGTGGGGGGAAGAACAGAAAGTTTGTCAGCTGCTTTGAGTCCCCTTAAATGGGAGAGAAAACCGGGGTAGAAAAGCCATTGCTGCTTCTGCTTCTTCTAGGGGTTAATCCAGCTTCAGTCCACTTTCACATGAGCCAAGCTTGTTAGGTGGCTATGGGCTAGTCACAGCTCTCTTCTGAGCTCTCACAGCCCCACCTACCTCACAGGGTGTCTGTTGTGGGGGGAAGAACAGAAAGTTTGTCAGCCGCTTTGAGTCCCCTTAAATGGGAGAGAAAAACGGGGTAGAAAAGCCATTGCTGCTTCTGCTTCTTCTAGGGATTAATCCAGCTTCAGTCCACTTTCACATGAGCCAAGCTTGCTAGGTGGCTATGGGCTAGTCACAGCTCTCTTCTTTTTTTTTTTTTTCAGATCATTTTTATTAACTTTTTGGTTCTACAATATATTAAAACTTCAGGGTTCATCATCACCCCTTTTTCCCAATTAACATATAAATGTCCATTCTTTGCAACTTGTGACTTCCTCCGTTTTTTCAGGATCTTATCCTGTTGTTCTAGTTTCGTCTAATTCGGGCGTTCCTTGAAAAAAGAAGAGTTAATCAAAACCCACTGCTGTTATTCCTTCTTCTTGTAAAAATTCGATGTAGGGTCTCCAGTCTTTTAAATATTTTTCTGTTGTTCTTTCTTTTAAGAGATTTGACAATTTATCCATTTCAGCATATTCAGCCAGCTTAACTAACCAATTGTCTACTGAGGGTATTTCTGGTGTTTTCCATTTTTTTGCATATATCATTCTCGCAGCAGTGACCATATACATAATCAAAGTATTCAAGGGGTCTAAGTTACTGTCTATTATTCCCAATAGAAAAAATTCTGGTTTAAATGGAATCGTAATTTTTAATATATTTCCCATTGCTCTATGAATTTTTTTCCAGTATTTACTTGCTATTCCACATGTCCACCACATGTGGTAAAATGTTCCCACATTGGTCCCACATTTCCAACACCTATTGGACATGGCATAATAGATCTTAGACAGTTTATAAGGAGTTAGGTACCATCTGTACATCATCTTAAAACTGTTTTCTTTCAACACAGTACATACAGTAAACTTCATATCCTTTCTCCATAATTTCTCCCACTGATCCATATTAATGTTATACCCAAAAATTTTTGCCCACGTAATCATACATTCTTTGACCTGTTCTTCCTCTAGGTCCATCTGTAACAATACTTTATAGATCACTCCAATTATTCCTTTTTCAGCTGATTTTAATTGTAGTTCCCACTTTTGTTTGTCCCATTCAAAATTCATTCTGTTTTTGTCTTCTCCATAAATATTTTTAAGTTGTGTATATGTAAACCATTGTATATTTTTTCCCTCCTGGTTTAACTGCTCTCTTGTTTTTATAGTAAATTCCCTTGTATGTTCGTTTTTATCTAGCAGATCTTCATATTTGACCCAGTTATCTCTTCCCCCAAATTCCCTTAATATTCCTTCATGTGGGGAAACCCACAACGGAATTTTTCTATACAAGTTACTTTTGTACTTTTGCCAGATCCTGTACAGAGCACTTCTTACAAAGTGGTTTTTGAAATCAGAATTGACTTTAACTTTGTCATACCACAAATACCCGTGCCATCCGAACCTCAAATCATGCCCCTCCAATTTTAATAATCTGTTATCATCCAACCAGAACCATTTTGCTATCTAAATTGGATAGCAAAATGGTCACAGCTCTCTTCTGAGCTCTCACAGCCCCACCTACCTCACAGGGTGTCTGTTGTGGGGGGAAGAACAGAAAGTTTGTCAGCCGCTTTGAGTCCCCTTAAATGGGAGAGAAAACCGGGGTAGAAAAGCCATTGCTGCTTCTGCTTCTTCTAGGGATTAATCCAGCTTCAGTCCACTTTCACATGAGCCAAGCTTGCTAGGTGGCTATGGGCTAGTCACAGCTCTCTTCTGAGCTCTCACAGCCCCACCTACCTCACAGGGTGTCTGTTGTGCGGGGAAGAACAGAAAGTTTGTCAGCCGCCTTGAGTCCCCTTAAATGGGTGAGAAAAGCGGCGTAGAAAAGCCAACTCTTCTTCTTCTTCTTCCTCATCCTCCTCTTCTTCTTTTTCTTCCTCTTCTAGGGATTAATCTAGCTTAAGTCCACTTTCATAGGCACAGAAGACATCAGCCATGTGACCAGTAATTTTCTTTTCACATTGGCTGCAGTCACACCTCAGGTTTAATCCTGCTTCATTGCACTTTAAGACTCAGCCAGGGAACACATCAGATTGGCTGTGGTCCCACCTATCTGGTTCTGAGACTTTCTGAACCGGAGATCCGCCTAGTGACCTCTTAGGCTCCACCCAGCGACCTCTTAAGCTCCACCCAGTGACCTCTTAAGCTCCACCCAGTGACCTCTTAAGCTCCACCCAGCACCTTCAGCAGCCCCCGCCTCCCTGGGACTTAGGGATGTGAACACCCAGCCCTGAAGCCCACCAGCCGCCACTGGGGCCAGGGTTAGGTTTAGGGTTAGGGCTAGGGATAAGATTAGGGTTAGGGTTAGAGTTTGCACTAGGGCTAGGGCTGGGCTACGGTTAGGGTTAGGACTAGGACTAGGACTAGGACTAGGACTAGGACTAGGACTAGGACTAGGGCGAGGGCGAGGGCGAGGGCGAGGGCTAGGGATAGAGCTAGGGCTAGGGTTAGGATTAGGCCTAGGCCTACTGCTACAATTATGGCTATGGCTAAAGCTCGGGCTCAGGCTTCGGCTTGGGCTCAGGCTCGGGCTCGGGCTAGGATTTGGCTTAGGGCCAGGGTTAGGGTTAGGGCTATTGCTAGGACTAGGGCCAGGCCAGGGCTAGGGTGAGGGTGAGGGTGAAGGTGAGGGTTAGTATTAGGGCTAGGGCTAGGGCTAGGGCTAGGGCTACGCTAGGGCTAGGGCTACGCTCGGGCTCGGGCTACGGCTAGGGCTAGGGCTAGGGCTAGGGCTACGAATATGTCTATGGCTAAAGCTCGGGCTCGGGCTTATGCTCGGGCTCGGGCTAGGATTAGGCTTAGGGCCAGGGTTAGGGTTAGGGCTATTGCGAGGACTAGGGCCAAGCCAGGGCTAGGGTTAGGGTGAGGGTGAAGGTGAGGGTTAGTATTAGGTCTAGGGCTAGGTCTAGGGCTAGGTCTAGGGCTAGGTCTAGGGCTAGGTCTAGGGCTAGGTCTAGGTCTAGGGCTAGGGCTTTAGCTTGGGCCAGGGTTAGGGTTAGGGCTAGGACTAGGGATAAGATTAGGGTTAGGGTTTGGGTTAGAGTTTGCACTACGGCTAGGGTTGGGCTACGGTTAGGGTTAGGATTAGGACTAGGACTAGGACTAGGACTAGGACTAGGGCTAGGACTAGGACTACTTCTAGGGCTAGGGCTATGCTAGGCTTACGCTTAGGGTTAGGGTTAGGCCTAGTGCTACGGCTAGGGGTAGGGCTTAAGCTAGTGTCCGGGCTAGGCCTAGGGAAGGGCTGCGGCTAGGGCTAGGGTTAGGGCTAGGACTAGGTCTAGGACTAGGACTAGGGCTAGGGCTAGGGCTAGGGCTAGGGCTAGGGCTAGGGCTAGGGCTAGGGCTAGGGCTAGGGCTAGGGCTAGGGCTAGGGCTAGGGCTCGGGCAAGACTAGGGCTAGGGCTAGGGTTAGGATTAGGCCTAGGCCTAGGCCTAGTGCAACGATTATGGCTATGGCTAAAACTCGGGCTTGGGCTTGGGCTCGGGCTAGGATTAGGCTTAGGTCCAGGGTTAGGGTTAGGGCTATTGTTAGGACTAGGGCCAGACCAGGGCTAGGGTGAGGGTGAGGGTGAAGGTGAGGGTTAGTATTAGGGCTAGGGCTAGGGCTAGGGCTAGGGCTCGGGTTAGGCTTAGGGCTAGGGCTAGGGCTAGGGCTAGGACTTGGGCTAGGGCTAGGGTTAGGCTTAAGGCTAGGGCTAGGGCTTGGGCTTGGGCCAGGGTTACGTTTAGGGTTAGGGCTAGGGATAAGATTAGGGTTAGGGTTAGGGTTAGAGTTTGCACTAGGGCTAGGGCTAGGCTAAGGTTAGGGTTAGGACTAGGACTATGACTTGGACTAGGACTAGGACTACTTCTAGGGTTAGGGCTATGCTAGGCCTAGGCCGAGGGCTAGGGCTGGGGCTAGGGCTAAGGGTAGGGGTACTTCGAGGGCTAGTGCTACGGCTAGGGTTAGGGTTAAGTTTAGTGTTAGGGTTAGGGTTAGGGTTAGGTTTTAGGGCCAGGGTTAGGGCTAGGGCTGGGCTAAGTTTAGGGTTTGGTTTAGGGTGAGGGTGAGGGTTAGGTTTAGGGCTAGGGCTAGGGCTAGGGCTAATGTTAGGGTTACGGTCAGGGTGATGGGTTGGGCTAGCGTTAGATACAGGGCTGAGCTAGCGTGAGGGTGAGGGTGAGGGTGAGGGCTAGGGCTTGGGCTAGAGCTAGGGCTAGGGCTAGGGCTAGGGCTACGGCTACGGCTAGGGCTAGGGCTAGGGCTAGGGCTAGGATTCGGGTTAGGGTTTGGTTTAGGCTGAGGCCTAGTGGTACGACTAGGGCTAGGGCTAGGGCTAGGGTTAACCTTAGGGCTAGGGCTTGGGCTTGGGCTTGGGCTTGGGCTAGGGTTAGGGTAAGGGTTAGGGTTAGGGATAGGGATAAGATTAGGGTTAGGGTTTGGGTTAGCGTTTGCGTTAGCGCTAACACTAGAGGTAGGCGTGGGCTAGGTTTAGGGTTAGGGTTAGGACTAGGACTAGGACGAAAACTAGGACTAGGACTAGCACTATTAGTAGGACTAGGATTAGGACTAGGACTACTTCTAGGGCTAGGGCTGTGCTAGGCCTAGGCCAAGGGCTAGGGCTGGGGTAGGATTAGGGTTAGGGGTACGGCTCGGGCTAGGGCTAGGGTTTGCTTTAGGCTTAGGCCTAGTGGTACCACTAGGGCTAGGGCTAGGGATAGGGATAGGGTTAGGGTTTGGGTTAGCGTTTGCGTTAGCGTTAGCGCTAGCACTTGAGCTAGGGCTGGGTTAGGTTTAGGGTTAGGACTAGGACTAGGACTACTTCTAGGGCTAGGCCTCTGCTAGTCCTAGGCCGAGGGCTAGGGCTGGGGTAGGATTAGGGGTAGGGGTACGGCGAGGGGTAGGGCTAGGGTTAAGGTTAAGGTTAGGATTGGGCTAGTGCTAGTGCTAGGGTTAGGGTTAGCGTTAGGGTTAGTGTTAGGTTTTAGGGCCAGGGTTAGGGCTAGGGCTGGGTAAGGTTAGGGTTTGGGTGAGGGTGAGGGTGAGGGTGACGGAGAGGGTAAGGGTGAGGGTTAGGGTTAGGGCTAGGGCTATGACTGGGCAAAGGTTAGGGTTTGGGTTAGGGATAGGTTTAGGGTTAGGGTTAGGGTTAGGGCTAGGGCTAGGGATACGGCTAGGGTTAGGGCTAGGCTTAGGGCTAGGGCTAGAGCTAGTGTTATGGTTACGGTTAGGGCGATGGGTTGGGCTAGGGCTAGAGCCCGAGCTGAGGTAGCATGAGGGTGAGGGCTAGCATGAGGGTGAGGGCTAGAGCTAGGGCCAGGGCTAGGGTTAGGGCTAGGGCTAGGCCTAGGGCTAGCCCTAGCCCTAGCCCTAGCCCTAGCCCTAGCCCTAGCCCTAGCCCTAGCCCTAGCCCTAGCCCTAGCCCTAGCCCTAGCCCTAGCCCTAGCCCTAGCCCTAGCCCTAGCCCTAGCCCTAGCCCAACCCTAGTCCTAGTCCTACTCCTAGTCCTAGTCCTAGTCCTAGTCCTAGTCCTAAACGTAGTCCTAGCCCTAGCCCTAGCCGCAGCCCTTCCCTAGGCCTAGCCCTGACCCTACCTTAAGCCCTAGCCCTAGCCGTAGCACTAGGCCTAACCCTAACCCCAAGCGTAAGCCTAAGCCTAAGCTTAACCCTATCCCTAACCCTAGCCGGAACCCTAACACAAACCATACCAATAAGCCTAGCCCTAGCCCTAGCCTTAATACTAACCCTCACCTTCACCCTCACCCTCACCCTAGCCCTGCTCTGGCCGTAGACGTAGAAATAGACGGAAACCTAACACTAGACCTAAGCCAAATCCTAGCCCGAGCCCAAGACCGAGGCCGAGGCCGAGGCCAAACCCGAAACCGAGCCCAAGGCCGAGGCCGAGCCCTAGCCCTAGCCCTAGTCGTAGCACTAGGCCTAGGCCTAAACCAAACCCTAACCCTAACCGTAACCGTAACCCTAGCCCTAGCCCTAGCCCTAGCCCTAGCACTAGCACTAGCACTAGCACTAGCACTAGCCCTAGTCCTAATCCCAGTCCTAGTCCTAGTCCTAGCCCTAGCCCTAGGCCTAGCCCTAACCCTAGCACTAGCCCTAGCCCTAGCCCTAGCCGCAGCCCTTTCCTAGGCCTAGCCCTGACCCTAGCTTAAGCCCTAGCCCTAGCCGTAGCACTAGGCCTAACCCTAACCGTAAGCGTAAGCCTAAGCCTACCCCTAACCCAAGCTGGAACCCTAATACAAACCCTAACACTAAGCCTAGCCCTAGCCCTAGACCTAACACTAACCCTCACCTTCACCCTCACCCTCACCCTAGCCCTGCTCTGGCCGTAGATGTAGAAATATCCCGAAACCTATCCCTAGACCTAAGCCTAATCCTAGCCCGAGCCCGAGCCCGAGCTTTAGCCATAGCCATAATCGTAGCACTAGGCCTAGGCCTAATCCTAACCCTAACCCTAGCCCTAACCCTTACCCTAACCCGAAACCTAGCCCAAGCCCAAGCATTAGTCCTAAGCCTAAGCCTAACCCTAGCCCTAGCCCTAACCATATCCCTATCCCTATCCCTATCCCTAGTCTTAGCACTGGGCCTAGGCCTAAAACAAACCCTAGCCCTAGCCCTAGCCCTAGCCCTAGCCCTAGCCCTAGCCCTAGCCCTAGCCCTAGCTCTCACCCTCATGCTACCTCAGCCCTGGCTCTAGCCCTAGCCCAACCAGTCGCCCTAACCGTAAACATAACACTAGCCCTAGCCCTAAGCCTACCCCTAACCCTAGCCTCACCCTTAGCCCTAGCCCTAGCCCTAGCCCTAGTCCTAGCCCTAACCCTAACCCTAGCCCTAGCCGTAGCCCTAGCCCTAGCCGCAGCCCTTCCCAAGGCTTAGCCCTGACACTAGCTTCTTCTTCTAGGGATTACCAGAGCTTTAATCCAGCTTCCGTCCACTTTCACATGAGCCAAGCTTGCTAGGTGGCTATGGGCTAGTCACAGCTCTCTTCTGAGCTCTCACAGCCCCACCTACCTCACAGGGTGTCTGTTGTGGGGGGAAGAACAGAAAGTTTGTCAGCCGCTTTGAGTCCCCTTAAATGGGTGAGAAAAGCAGGGTAGAAAAGCCAACGCTTCTTCTTCTAGGGATTAATCTAGCTGTAGTCCACTTTCATAGGCACAGAAGATATCAGCCATGTGACCAATAATTTTCTCTTCACTTTGGCTGCAGTCACACCAGAGCTTTAATCCAGCTTCCGTCCACTTTCACATGAGCCAAGCTTGCTAGGTGGCCATGGGCTAATCACAGCTGTCTTCTGTGCTCTCACAGCCCCACCTACCTCACAGGGTGTCTGTTGTGCGGGGAAGAACAGAAAGTTTGTCAGCTCCTTTGAGTCCCCTTAAATGGGAGAGAAAACCGGGGTAGAAAAGCCATTGCTGCTTTTGCTTCTTCTAGGGATTAATCCAGCTTCAGTCCACTTTCACATGAGCCAAGCTTGCTAGGTGGCTATGGGCTAGTCACAGCTCTCTTCTGAGCTCTCACAGCCCCACCTACCTCACAGGGTGTCTGTTGTGGGGGGAAAAACGGAAAGTTTGTCAGCCGCTTTGAGTCCCCTTAAATGGGAGAGAAAACCGGGGTAGAAAAGCCATTGCTGCTTCTGCTTCTTCTAGGGATTAATCCAGCTTCAGTCCACTTTCAGATGAGCCAAGCTTGCTAGGTGGCTATGGGCTAGTCACAGCTCTCTTCTGAGCTCTCACAGCCCCACCTACCTCACAGGGTGTCTGTTGTAGGGGGAAGAACAGAAAGTTTGTCAGCCGCTTTGAGTCCCCTTAAATGGGAGAGAAAACCGGGGTAGAAAAGCCATTGCTGCTTCTGCTTCTCCTAGGGATTAATCCAGCTTCCGTCCACTTTCACATGAGCCAAGCTTGCTAGGTGGCCATGGGCTAGTCACAGCTCTCTTCTGAGCTCTCACAGCCCCACCTACCTCACAGGGTGTCTGTTGTGGGGGGAAGAACAGAAAGTTTGTCAGCCGCTTTGAGTGCCCTTAAATGGGTGAGAAAAGCGGGGTAGAAAAGCCAACGCTGCTTCTTCTAGGGATTAATCTAGCTTTAGTCCACTTTCATAGGCACAGAAGATATCAGCCATGTGACCAATAATTTTCTCTTCACTTTGGCTGCAGTCACACCAGAGATTTCATCCAGCTTCCGTCCACTTTCACATGAGCCAAGCTTGCTAGGTGGCCATGGGCTTGTCACAGCTCTCTTCTGAGCTCTCACAGCCCCACCTACCTCACAGGGTGTCTGTTGTGGGGGGAAGAACAGAAAGTTTGTCAGCTGCTTTGAGTCCCCTTAAATGGGAGAGAAAACCGGGGTAGAAAAGCCATTGCTGCTTCTGCTTCTTCTAGGGGTTAATCCAGCTTCAGTCCACTTTCACATGAGCCAAGCTTGCTAGGTGGCTATGGGCTAGTCACAGCTCTCTTCTGAGCTCTCACAGCCTCACCTACCTCACAGGGTGTCTGTTGTTAGGGGAAGAACAGAAGGTTTGTCAGCCGCCTTGAGTCCCCTTAAATGGGTGAGAAAAGTGGGGTAGAAAAGCCAACTCTTCTTCTTCTTCTTCCTCATCCTCCTCTTCTTCTTTTTCTTCCTCTTCTAGGGATTAATCTAGCTTAAGTCCACTTTCATAGGCACAGAAGACATCAGCCATGTGACCAGTAATTTTCTTTTCACATTGGCTGCAGTCACACCTCAGGTTTAATCCGGCTTCATTGCACTTTAAGACTCAGCCAGGGAACACATCAGATTGGCTGTGGTCACACCTATCAGGTTCTGAGACTTTCTGAACCGGGGATCCGCCTAGTGACCTCTTAGGCTCCACCCAGTGACCTCTTAAGCTCCACCCAGTGACCTCTTAAGCTCCACCCAGTGACCTCTTAAGCTCCACCCAGCACCTTCAGCAGCCCCCGCCTCCCTGGGACTTAGGGCTGTGAACACCCAGCCCTGAAGCCCACCAGCCGCCACTGGGGCCAGGGTTAGGTTTAGGGTAAGGGCTAGGGATAAGATTAGGGTTAGGGTTAGAGTTTGCACTAGGGCTAGGGCTGGGCTACGGTTAGGGTTAGGACTAGGACTAGGACTAGGACTACGACTAGGACTAGGGCTAGGGCTAGGGCTAGGGCTAGGGCTAGGGCTAGGGCTAGGGCTAGGGCTAGGGCTAGGGCTAGAGCTAGGGCTAGAGCTAGGGCTAGGGTTAGGGTTAGGATTAGGCCTAGGCCTAGTGCTACGATTATGGCTATGGCTAAAGCTCGGGCTCGGACTCGGGCTTGGCCTCGGGCTCGGGCTCGGGCTCGGGCTAGGATTTGGCTTAGGGCCAGGGTTAGGGTTAGGGCTATTGCTAGGACTAGTGGCCAGGCCACCGCTAGGGTTAGGGTGAGGGTGAAGGTGAGGGTTAGTATTAGGGCTAGGGCTAGGGCTAGGGCTAGGGCTAGGGCTAGGGCTAGGGCTAGGGCTAGGGCTAGGCCTAGTGCTACGAATATGTCTATGGCTAAATCTCAGGCTCGGGCTTATGCTCGGGATCGGGCTTGAACTACGATTAGGCTGAGGGCCAGGGTTAGGGTTAGGGCTATTGCTAGGACTAGGGCCAGGCCAGGGCTAGGGTTAGGGTGAGGGTGAATGTGAGCGTTAGTATTAGGGCTAGGGCTAGGGCTAGGGCTAGGGCTAGGGCTAGGGCTAGGGCTAGGGCAAGACTAGGGCTAGGGCTAGGGCTAGGGCTAGGGTTAGTGCTAGGGCTAGTGCTAGTGCTAGGGCCAGGGCTAGGGCTAGGGCTAGGGCTAGGGCTAGGGCTAGGGCTAGGGCTAGGGCTAGGGCTAGGGCTAGGGTTAGGGTTAGGATTAGGCCTTGGCCTAGGCCTAGTGCAACGATTATGGCTATGGCTAAAGCTCGGGCTCGGGCTTGGGCTCGGGCTCGGGCTAGGATTAAGCTTAGGGCCAGGGTTAGGGTTAGGGCTATTGTTAGGGCTAGGGCCAGACCAGGGCTAGGGTTAGGGTGAGGGTGAAGGTGAGGGTTAGTATTAGGGCTAGGGCTAGGGCTCGGGTTAGGCTTAGGGTAGGCCTAGGGCTAGGGCTAGGGCTAGGGCTAGGGCTAGGGCTAGGGCTAGGGCTAGAGCTAGGGCTAGGGCTAGGGCTAGGGCTAGGGTTTGGTTTAGGCTTAGGCCTAGTGGTACGACTAGGGCTAGGGCTAGGGTTAGGGTGAGGGTTTGGGTTAGCGTTTGCGTTAGCGCTAGCACTAGCACTAGAGCTAGGGCTGGGCTAGGTTTAGGGTTAGGACTAGGACTAGGACTAGGTCTAGGACTAGGACTAGGACTAGGACTAGGACTAAGCCTATTCCTAAACCAAACCATAACCCTAGCCCTAGCCCTCACCATCACCATCACCATCACCCTCACACTATCTCAGCCCTGTATCTAGCCCTAGACCAACCCGTCTCCCTGACCGTAACCCTAACAGTAGCCCTAGCCCGAAGCCTAGCCCTTTCCCTAACCCTAGCCCTAGCTGTAGCCCTAGCCCTAGCCCTAGCCCTAGCCCTAGCCCTAGCGCTAGCCCTAACCCTAGCCCTAGCCCTAGCCCTAGCCGTAGCCCTACCCCTAGCCCTAGCCCTAGCCCTAGCCCTAGCCCTAGCCCTAGCCCTAGCCCTAGCCCTAGCCCTAGCCCTAACCCTAACCCTAAAGCTAACCCTAACCCAAAGCCTAACCTTAACCCAGTTATCGCCCTAGCCCTAGCCCTAGCCCTAACCCTCTTCCTCACCCTCTCCCTCTCCCTCACCCTAACCCTAACCCACACCCTAACCTTAGCCCAGCTCTAGCCCTAACCCTGGCCCTAAAACCTAACCCTAACCCTAACCCTAACCTTAACCCTAAACCTAGCCCTAGCACTAGCACTAGCCCAATCCTAAACTTAAGCTTAACCCTAGCCCTAGCCCTAGCCCTCGCCGTACCCCTACCCCTACCCCTACCCCCAGCCCTAGCCCTCGGCCTAGGCCTAGCATAGTCCTAGCCCTAGAAGTAGTCCTAATCCTAGTCCTAGTCCTAGTCCTAGTCCAACCCTAACCGTAGCCCAGCCCTAGCCTTAGTGCAAACTCTAACCGTAACCCTAACCCTAATCTTATCCCTAGCCCTAACCCTAACCCTAACCCTAAACCAGGCCCAAGCCCAAGCCCTAGCCCAAGCCCTAGCCCTAGCCCTAGCCCTAGCCCTAGCCCTAGCCCTAATACTAACCCTCACCTTCACCCTCACCCTAAACCTAGCCCTGGCCTGGCAATAGTCCTAGCAATAGCCCTAACCCTAACCCTGGTCCTAAGCCTAATCCTAGCCTGAGCCCGAGCCCAAGCCCAAGCCCGAGCCCGAGCTTTAGCCGTAGCCATAATCGGAGCACTAGGCCTAGGCCTAGGCCTAATCGTAACCCTAACCCTAGCCCAAGCCCTAGCCCTAGCCCTAGCCCTAGCCCTAGCCCTAGCCCTAGCCCTAGCCCTAGCCCTAGCCCTAGTCCTAGCCCTAACCCTAGCCCTCGCCCTAGCCACAGCACTTCCCTAGGCCTAGCCCTGACACTAGCTTAAGCCCTATCCCTAGCCGTAGCACTAGGCCTAACCCTAACCCTAAGCGTAAGCCTAAGCCTAAGCCTAACCCTAGCCCTAACAATAGCCGGAACCCTAACACAAACCCTAACACTAAGCCTAGCCCTAGCCCTAACACTAACCCTGACCTTAACCCTCACCCTAGCGCTGCTCTGGCCGTAGACGTAGAAATAGCCTGAAACCTAACCCTAGACCTAAGCCTAATCATAGCCCGAGCCCGAGCCCGAGCCGTAGCCCTAGTGGTAGCACTAGGCCTAGGCCTAAACCAATCCCTAACCCTAACCGTAACCCTAAGACAAGCCCTAGCCCTAGCCCTAGCCCTAGCCCTAGCCCCAGCCCTCATCCTCACCCTCGCCCTGACCCACACCATCACCCTCACGCTAGCTCAGCCCTGTATCTAGCCCTAGCCCAAACCGTCGCCCTGACCGTAACTGTAACAGTAGCCCTAGCCCTAAGCCGAGCCCTAGCCCTAGCCCTAGCCCTAGCCCTAGCCCTAGCCCTAGCCCTAGCCCTAGCCCTAGCCCTAGCCCTAGCCCTAACCCTAAAGCTAACCCTAACCCAAAGCCTAACCTTAGCCCAGTTATCGCCCTAGCCCTAGCCCTAACCCTCTTCCTCTCCCTCACCCTAACCCTAACCCACACCCTAACCTTAGCCCAGCCCTAGCCCTAACCCTGGCCCTAAAACATAACCCTAACCCTACCCCTACCCCTACCCCTACCCCCAGCCCTAGCCCTTGGAATAGGCCTAGCATAGCCCTAGCCCTTGAAGTAGTCCTAGTCCTAGTCCTAGTCCTAGTACTAGTACTAGTACTAGTCCAAACCCTAACCGTAACCCAGCCCTAGCCCTAGTGCAAACTCTAACCCTAACCCTAACCCTAATCTTATCCCTAGCCCTAACCCTAGCCCTAGCCCTAGCCCTAGCCCTAGACGAAGTCCTAGACGTAGTCCTAGTCCTAACCCTAGGCCTAGTCCTAGTCCTAGCCCTCGGCCTAGCCATAGCCATAGCCCTAACACTAAATCTAACCTTAGCCCAGCCCTAGCCCTAACCCTGGCCCTACAACCTAGCCCTAACCCTAACCCTAACCCTAACCCTAACACTAACCTTAACCCTAACCCTAACCCTAGCCCTAGCACTAGCACTAGCCCAATCCTAACCTTAAGCTTAACCCTAGCCCTAGCCCTAGCCCTCGCTGTACACCTACCCCTACCCGTAGCCCCAGCCCTAGCCCTCGGCCTAGGCCTAGCATACCCCTAGTCCGAGTCCTAGTCCTAGTCCTAGTCCTAGTCCTAGTCCTAGTCCTAGTCCTAGTCCTAGTCCTAGTCCTAGTCCTAAGCCTAAGCCTAAGCCTAAACCTAGCCCAGCCCTAGCTCTAGTGCTAGCGCTAACGCAAACGCTAACCCAAACCCTAACCCTAACCCTAGCCTTAGCCCTAGCCCTAGCCCTAGTCGTACCACTAGGCCTAAGCCTAGCCCTAGCCCTAGCCCTAGCCCTAGCCCTAGCCCTAGCCCTAGCCCTAGCCCTAGCCCTAGCCCTAGCCCTAGCCCTAGCCCTAGCCCTAGCCCTAGCCCTAGCCCAAGCCCTCACCATCACCATCACCCTCACGCTAGCTCAGCCCTGTATCTAGCCCTAGCCAACGAGTCGCCCGGACGGTAACCCTAAGCCTAGCCCTAGCCCTAGCCCTAAGCCTAGCCCTAGCCCTAGCCCTAGCCCTAGCCCTAGCCCTAGCCCTAGCCCTAGCCCTAGCCCTAACCCTAACCCTAACCCAAACCCTAACCTTAGCCCAGCCCTAGGCCTAACCCTGGCCCTAAAACCTAAACCTAATCCTAACACTAACACTAATCTTAACCCTAACCCTAGGCCTAGCCCTAGCCCTAGACCTAACCTTCTTCCTCTCCCTCTCCCTCTCCCTCACCCCAACCCAAACCCTAACCTTAGGCCAGCCCTAGGCCTAACCCTGGCCCTAAAACCTAACCCTAACACTAACACTAACACTAACCTTAACCGTAACCCTAGTCCTAGCACTAGCACTAGCCCAATCCTAACTTTAAGCTTAACCCTAGCCCTAGCCCTCGCCGTACCACTACCCCTAGCCCCAGCCCTAGCCCTCGGCCTAGGCCTAGCATAGCCCTAGCCCTAGAAGTAGTCCTAGTCCTAGTCCTAGTCTTAGTCCTAGTCCTAACCCTAACCCTAACTGTAGCCCAGCCCTAGCCCTAGTGCAAAATCTAACCTTAACCCTAACCCTAACCCTAATCTTATCCCTAGCCCTAGCCCTAGCCCTAGCCCTAGCCCTAGCCCTAGCCCCAGCCCTAGCCCTAGCCCTAGCCCTAGCCCTAGCCCTAGCCCTAGCCCTAGCCCTAGCCCTAGCCCTAGCCCTAGCCCTAGCCCTAGCCCTAGCCCTAGCCCTAACACTAACCCTCACCTTCACCCTCACCCTAGCCCTGCTCTGGCCATAGACGTAGAAATAGCCTGAAACATAACCCTAGACCTAAGCCTAATCCTAGCCCGAGCCTGAGCACGAGCACGAGCACGAGCACGAGCCCTAGTCGTAGCACTAGGCCTAGGCCTAAACCAGACCCTAACCCTAACTCTAACCGTAACCCTAATCCTAGCCCTAGGCCTAGCACAGCCGTAGCCCTAGAAGTAGTCCTAGTCCTAGTCCTAGTCCTAGTCCTAGTCCTAGTCCTAGTCCTAGTCCTAGTCCTAGTCCTAACCCTAACCGTAGCCCAGCCCTAGCCCTAGTGCAAACTCTAACCCTAACCCTAACCCTAATCTTATCCCTAGCCCTAACCCTAACCATAACCCTGGCCCAAGCCCAAGCCCAAGCCCTAGCCCTAGCCCTAACCCTAACACTAGCCCTGGCCCTAGCCCTAGCCCTAGCCCTAGCCCTAGCCCTAGCCTTAGCCCTAGCCCTAGCCCTAGCCATAGCCATAGCCCTAGCCCTAGCCATAGCCATAGCCCTAGCCCTAACCCTCACCTTCACCCTCACCCTAACCCTAGCCCTGGCCTGGCCCTAGTCCTAGCAATAGCCCTTACCCTAACCCTGGCCCTAATCCAAATCCTAGCCCGAGCCCGAGCCCAAGCCCAAGCCCGAGCCCGAGCTTTAGCCCTAGCCATAAAAGTAGCACTAGGCCTAGGCCTAATCCTAACCCTAACCCTAGCCCTAATCTTATCCCTAGCCCTAACCCTAGCACTAACCCTGGCCCAAGCCCAAGCCCTACCCCTAGCCCTCAGCCTAACACTAGCCCTAGCCCTAGCCCTAACCCTAGCCCTAGCCTTTGCCCTGGCCCTAGCCCTAGCCCTAGCCCTAGCGCTAGCCCTAGCCCTAGCCCTAGCCCTAGCGCTAGCCCTAGCCCTAGCCCTAGCCCTGGCCCTAGCCCTATCCCTAGTCCTAGCCCTAGCCCTAGCCCTAATACTAACCCTCACATTCACCCTCACCCTAACCCTAGCCCTGGCCTGGCCGTAGTCCTAGCTATATCCCTAACCCAAACCCTGGACCTTAGCCAAATCCTAGCCCGAGCCCGAGCCCAAGCCCAAGCCCGAGCCCGAGCTTCACCCATAGCCATAAACGTACCACTAGGCCTAGGCCTAATCCTAACCATAACCCTAGCCCTAGCCCTAGCCCTAGCCCTAGCCCTAGCGGTAGCCCTAGCCCTAGCCCTAGCCCTAGCCCTAGCGGTAGCCCTAGCCCTAGCCCTAGCCCTAGCCCTAGCCCTAGCCCTAGCCCTAGCCCTAGACCTAGACCTAGACCTAGTCCGAGTCCGAGTCCGAGTCCTAGCCCTAGGCCTAGGCCTAGGCCTAGCCCTAACCCTAGGCTGAGACCTAGCCGCAGCCCTTCCCTAGGCCTAGCCCTGACCCTAGCTTTAGCCCTAGCCCTAGCCGTAGCACTAGGCCTAACCCTAACCCTAAGCGTAAGCGTAAGCCTAAGCCTAACCCTAGCCCTAACCCTAGCCGGAACCCTAACACAAACCCTAACACTAAGCCTAGCCCTAGTCCTAGCCCTAACACTAACCCTCACCTTCACCCTCACCCTCACCCTAGCCCTGCTCTGGCCGTAGACGTAGAAATAGCCCGAAAACTAACCCTAGACCTAAGCTTAATCCTAGCCCGAGCCCGAGCCCGAGCCCCAGTGGTAGCACTAGGCCTAGGCCTAAACCAAACCCCAAACCTAACCGTAACCCTAAGCCTAGCCCTAGCCCTAGCCCTCGCAGTACACCTAACCCTAATCCTGGCCCCAGCCCTAGCCCTTGGAATAGGCCTAGCATAGCCCTAGCCCTAGAAGTAGTCCTAGTCCTAGTCCTAACCCTAACACTAGCCCAGCCCTAGCCCTGGTGCTAGCACTGACACAAACGCTAACCCTAACCCTAACACTAACCTTAACCCTAAACCTAGCCCTAGCCGAACTCGTCGCCCTAACCGTAACCGTAACCGTAACCCTAGCCCTAGCCCTAAGCCCAGCCCTAGCCCTAGCCCTAGTCCTAGCCCGAGCCCTAACCCTAACTCTAACCCTAACCCTAACCCTAACCCTAACCCTAACCCTAACCTTAGCCCAGACCTAGCCCTAGCCCTAACCCTAACCCTAACCCTAACCCTAACCCTAACCTTAGCCCAGACCTAGCCCGAGCCCTAACCCTAACTCTAACCCTAACCCTAACCCTAACCCTAACCCTAAGCCTAACCCAAACCCTAACCCTAACCCTAACCTTAGCCCAGACCTAGCCCTAGCCCTAGCCCTAACCCTCACCCTCACCCTCACCTTCTCCCTCTCCCTCACCCTCCCCCTCCCCTCCCCCTCCCCCTAACCCAAACCCTAAACCTAACCCTAACCCTAACCCTAATCTTATCCCTAGCCCTAACCCTAACCCTAAACCTAGCCCAAGCGCAAGCCTTAGCATTAAGCCTAACCCTAACCGTAGCCCTAACCCTAGCCCTATCCCTATCGCTAGTCGTAGCAGTAAGCCTAGGCCTAAACCAAACCCTAAACCTAGCCCTAGCCCTAGCCCGAGCCCGAGCCCGAGCCCGAGCCCGAGCCCGAGCCCTAATACTAAACCTCACCTTCACCCTAACCCTAACCCTAACCTTAGCCCTAGCCCTAGACCTAGACCTAACCCTAACCCTAACCCTAACCCTAACCCTAACCCTAACCCTAACCCTAACCCTAACCCTAATCCTAACCCTAACCCTAACCCTCACCCTCACCCTCACCGTCACCCTCACCGTCACCCTCTCCCTCTCCCTCTCCCTAACCCTCACCCTGACCCTCACCCTCACCCTCACCCTAACACGAATCCCTAACACTAACCCTAACCCTAAAACTGGCCCAGGGTTAGGGTTAGAGTTTGCACTAGGGCTAGGGCTGGGCTACGGTTAGGGTTAGGACTAGGACTAGGACTAGAACTAGGACTAGGACTAGAATTAGGACTAGGACTAGGACTAGGACTAGGACTAGGACTAGGACTAGGACTACTTCTAGGGCTAGGGCTATGCTAGGCCTAGGGCTAGGATTAGGGTTACGGTTTGAGTTAGGGTTAGGGATTCGTTTAGGCCTAGGCCTAGTGCTACGACTAGGGCTCGGGCTCGGGCTCAGGCTCGGGCTAGGATTAGGCTTAGGTCTAGGGTTAGGTTTCGTGCTATTTCTACGTCTACGGCCAGAGCAGGGCTAGGGCGAGGGTGAGGGTGAAGGTGAGGGTTAGTGTTAGGGCTAGGGCTAGGCTTAGTGTTAGGGTTTGTGTTAGGGTTCCGGCTAGGGTAAAGCTAGGGTTAGGCTTAGGCTTAGGCTTACGCTTAGGGTTAGGGTTAGGCCTAGTGCTATGGCTAGGGCTAGGGCTTAAGCTAGTGTCAGGGCTAGACTTAGGGAAGGGCTGCGGCTAGGGCTAGGGCTAGGGCTAGGGTTAGGGCTAGGACTAGGGCTAGGGCTAGGGCTAGGGCTAGGGCTAGGGCTAGGATTAGGCCTAGGCCTTGGCCTAGGCCTAGTGCTACGATTATGGCTATGGCTAAAGCTCGGGCTCGGGCTCGGTCTTGGGCTCGGGCTCGGGCTAGGATTAGGCTTAAGGCCAGGGTTAGGGTTAGGGCTATTGCTAGGACTAGGGCCAGGCCAGGGCTAGGGTTAGGGTGAGGATGAAGGTGAGGGTTAGTATTAGGGCTAGGGCTAGAGTTAGGCTTAGGCCTTTGCTAGGGCTAGGGCTTGAGCATGGGCCAGGTTTAGGGTTAGGGTTAGTGTTAGGGATTCGTGTTAGGGTGAGGGTGAGGGTGAGGGTGAGGGTTAGGGAGAGGGAGAGGGAGAGGGTGAGAGTTAGGGTGAGGGTTAGGGTTAGGGTTAGGGTTAGGGTTAGGGTTAGGGTTAGGGTTAGGGTTAGGGTTAGGGTTAGGGCTAGGGCTAGGGCTAAGGTTAGGGTTAGGGTTAGGGTGAAGGTGAGGTTTAGTATTAGGGCTAGGGCTAGGGCTAGGGCTAGGTTTAGGGTTTGGTTTAGGCCTAGGCTTACTGCTACGACTAGCGATAGGGATAGGGATAGGGCTAGGGTTAGGGCTAGGGCTAGGTTTAGGGTTTGGTTTAGGCCTAGGCTTACTGCTACGACTAGCGATCTGGATAGGGCTAGGGTTAGGGCTCCGGTTAGGGTTAGGCTTAATGCTAAGTCTTGGGCTTTGGCTAGGTTTAGGGTTAGGGTTAGGGCTAGGGATAAGATTAGGGTTAGGTTTAGGTTTAGGTTTAGGTTTAGGTTTAGGTTTAGGTTTAGGTTTAGGGTTAGGGTTAGGGTTAGGGTTAGGGTTAGGGTTAGGGTTAGGGTTCGGGTTAGGGTTAGCGCTAGCACTAGGGCTAGGGCTAGGGCTTGGCTAGGGATAGGACTAGGACTAGGACTAGGATTAGGACTAGGACTAGGACTAGGACTAGGACTAGGACTAGGACTAGGACTAGGACTAGGACTAGGACTAGGACTAGGACTAGGACTAGGACTACTTCTTGGGCTAGGGCTATGCTAGGCCTATTCCGAGGGCTAGGGCTGGGGCCAGGATTAGGGTTAGGTGTACGGCGAGGGCTAAAGCTAGAGCTAGGGCTAGGGCTAGGGTTAAACGTAAGGTTAGGATTGGGCTAGTGCTAGTCCTAGGGTTAGGGATAGGGTTAGGGTTAGGTTTTAGGGCCAGGGTTAGGGCTAGGGCTGGGCTAAGGTTAGGGTTTGGGTTAGGGGGAGGGGGAGGGGAGGGGGAGGGTGAGGGAGAGGGAGAGGGAGAAGGTGAGGGTGAGGGTGAGGGTTAGGGCTAGGGCTAGGGCTAGGGTTAGAGTTAGGGTTAGGGCTCGGGCTAGGACTAGGACTAGGGCTAGGGCTAGGGCTGGGCTTAGTGCTAGGGCTAGGGTTATGGTTACGGTTAGGGCGACGAGTTCGGCTAGGGCTAGGTTTAGGGTTAAGTTTAGTGTTAGGGTTAGGGTTAGTGTTTGTGTCAATGCTAGCACCAGGGCTAGGGCTGGGCTAGTGTTAGGGTTAGGACTAGGACTAGGACTACTTCTAGGGCTAGGGCTATGCTAGGCCTATTCCGAGGGCTAGGGCTGGGGCCAGGATTAGGATTAGGTGTACTGCGAGGGCTAGGGCTAGGGCTAGGCTTAGGGTTACGGTTAGGTTTGGGGTTTGGTTTAGGCCTAGGCCTAGTGCTACCACTAGGGCTCGGGCTCGGGCTAGGATTAGGCTTAGGTCTAGGGTTAGTTTTCGGGCTATTTCTACGTCTACGGCCAGAGCAGGGCTAGGGTGAGGGTGAGGATGAAGGTGAGGGTTAGTGTTAGGGCTAGGGCTAGGCTTAGTGTTAGGGTTTGTGTTAGGGTTCCGGCTAGGGTTAGGGCTAGGGTTAGGCTTAGGCTTACGCTTACGCTTAGGGTTAGGGTTAGGCCTAGTGCTACGGCTAGGGCTAGGGCTAAAGCTAGGGTCAGGGCTAGGCCTAGGGAAGGGCTGCGGCTAGGGCTCAGCCTAGGGTTAGGGCTAGGCCTAGGCCTAGGGCTAGGACTCGGACTCGGACTCGGACTCAGACTAGGGCTAGGGCTAGGGCTAGGGCTAGGGCTAGGGCTAGGGCTAGGGCTAGGGCCAGGGCTAAGTCTAGGGCTACGGCTAGTGTTAGGGCTAGGGCTAGTGTTAGGCTTAGGGCTAGGGGTAGGGCTTGGGCTTGGGCCAGGGTTAGGGATAGGGTTAGGGATAGGGATAAGATTAGGGCTAGGGTTAGGGTTAGGATTAGGCCTAGGCCTAGTGCTACATTTATGGCTATGGCTAAAGCTCGGGCTCGGGCTCAGGCTCGGGCTAGGATTTGGCTTAGGGCCAGGGTTAGGGTAAGGGCTATTGCTAGGACTAGGGCCAGGCCAGGGTTAGGGTGAGGGTGAGGGTGAAGGTGAGGGTTAGTATTAGGGCTAGGGCTAGGGCTAGGGCTAGGGCTAGGGCTAGGGCTAGGGCTAGGGTTAGGGCTAGGGCTAGGGCCAGGGCTAGTGTTAGGCTTAGGGCTAGGGCTAGGGCTAGGGCTAGGGCTAGGGCTTGGGCTTGGGCCAGGGTTAGGGTTAGGGTTAGGGTTAGGGTTAGGGATGAGATTAGGGTTAGGGTTAGGGTTAGAGTTTGCACTAGGGCTAGGGCTGGGCTACGGTTAGGATTAGGACTAGGACTAGGACTAGGACTAGCATTAGGACTAGCACTAGCACTAGGACTAGGACTACTTCTAGGGCTAGGGGTATGCGTGGCCTAGGGCTAGGATTAGGGTTACGGTTAGAGTTAGGGTTAGGGTCTGATTTAGGCCTAGGCCGAGTGCTACGACTAGGGCTCGGGCTCGGGCTCAGGCTCGGGCTAGGATTAGGCTTAGGTCTAGCGTTATATTTCGGGCTATTTCTACGTCTACGGCCAGAGCAGGGCTAGGGCGAGGGTGAGGGTGAAGGTGAGGGTTAGTGTTAGGGCTAGGGCTAGGGCTAGGGCTAGAGCTAGGCTTAGTGTTATGGTTTGTGATAGGGTTCCCGCTAGGGTAAGGCTAGGGTTAGGCTTAGGCTTACGCTTAGGGTTAGGGTTAGGCCTAGTGCTACGGCTAGGGGTAGGGCTTAAGCTAGTGTCAGGGTTAGGCCTAGGGAAGGGCTGCGGCTAGGGCTAGGGCTAGGGTTAGGGCTAGGACTAGGGCTATGGCTAGGACTAGGACTAGGACTAGGACTAGGACTAGGACTAGGGCTAGGGCTAGGACTAGGGCTAGGGCTAGGGCTAGGGCTAGGGCTAGGGCTAGGGCTCGGGTTAGGGCTCGGGCTCGAGCAAGACTAGGGCGAGGGCTAGGGCTAGGGCAAGGGCTAGGGCTAGGGCTAGGGCTAGGGCTAGGGCTAGGGCTAGGACTAGGGCTAGGGCTAGGGCTAGGATTAGGATTAGGCCTAGGCCTAGGCCTAGTGCAACGATTATGGCTATGGCTAAAGCTCGGGCTCGGGCTCGGGCTTGGGCTCGGGCTCGGGCTAGCATTAGGCTTAGGGCCAGGGTTAGGGTTAGGGCTATTGTTAGGACTAGGGCCAGACCAGGGCTAGGGTTAGGGTTAGGGTGAAGGTGAGGGTTAGTATTAGGGCTAGGGCTAGGGCTAGGGCTAGGGCTAGGGCTCGGGTTAGGCTTAGGGCTAGGGCTAGGGCTAGGGCTAGGGCTAGGACTTGGGCTTGGGACAGGGTTAGGGTTAGGGTTAGGGTTAGGGTTAGGGCTAGGGATAAGATTAGGGTTAGGGTTAGGGTTAGGGTTAGAGTTTGCACTAGGGCTAGGGCTGGGCTACGGTTAGGGTTAGGGTTAGGACTAGGACTAGGACTAGGACTAGGACTTGGACTTGGACTAGGACTACTTCTAGGGTTAGGGCTATGCTAGGCCTAGGCCAAGGGCTAGGGCTGGTGCTAGGGGTAGGGGTAGGGGTACTTCGAGGGCTAGTGCTACGGCTAGGGTTAGGGTTAAGGTTAGTGTTAGGGTTAGGGTTAGGGTTAGGTTTTAGGGCCAGGGTTAGGGCTAGGGCTGGGCTAAGTTTAGGGTTTGGGTTAGGGTGAGGGTGAGGATTAGGGTTAGGGCGAGGGCGAGGGCGAGGGCGAGGGTGATGGCGAGGGCGAGGGCGAGGGCGAGGGCTAGGGCTAGGACTAGGGCTAGGGCTAATGTTAGGGTTACGGTCAGGGCGACGGGTTGGGCTAGGGTTAGATACAGGGCTGAGCTAGCGTGAGGGTGAGGGTGAGGGTGAGGGTGAGGGTGAGGGCTAGGGCTAGGGCTTGGGCTTGGGCTAGGGCTAGGACTAGGGCTAGGGCTAGGGCTAGGGCTAGGGCTAGGATTAGGGTTAGCGTTTGGTTTAGGCTGAGGCCTAGTGGTACGACTAGGGCTACGGCTAGGGTTAGCCTTAGGGCTAGGGCTTGGGCTTGGGCTAGGGTGAGGGCTAGGGATAAGCTTAGGGTTAGGGTTTGGGTTAGCGTTTGCGTTAGCGCTAGCGCTAGCACTAGAGGTAGGCCTGGGCTACGTTTAGGGTTAGGTTTAGGACTAGGACTAGGACTAGGACTAGGACTAGGACTATTAGTAGGACTAGGACTAGGACTAGGACTAGGACTAGGACTAGGACTACTTCTAGGGCTAGGGCTGTGCTAGGCCTAGGCCGAGGGCTAGGGCTGGGGTGGGATTAGGGTTAGGGGTACGACGAGGGCTAGGGCTAGAGTTAAGGTTTAGATTAGGATTGGGCTAGTGCTAGTGCTAGGGCTAGGGTTAGGGTTAGGGTTAGCGTTAGGGTTAGTGTTAGGGTTAGGGTTAGGTTTTAGGGCAAGGGTTAGGGCTAGGGCTGGGTAAGGTTAGGGTTTGGGTGAGGGTGAGGGTGAGGGTGAGGGTGAGGGTGAGAGAGAGGGTTAGGGTGAGGGTTAGGGCTAGGGCTAGGGCTATGAGTGGGCAAAGGTTAGGGTTTTGGTTAGGGTTAGGATTAGGGTTAGGGTTAGGGTTAGGGTTAGGGTTAGGGTTACGGCTACGGCTAGGGCTAGGGTTAGGGCTAGGCTTAGGGATAGGGCTAGAGCTAGTGTTATGGTTACGGTTAGGGCGACGGCTTGGGCTAGGGCTAGAGCCAGGGCTGAGGTAGCATGAGGGTGAGGGCTAGGGCTAGGGCTAGGGCTAGGGCTAGGGCTAGGGCTAGGGCTAGGGCTAGGGCTAGGGCTAGGGCTAGGGCTAGGGCTAGGGCTAGGGCTAGGGCTAGGGTTAGGATTAGGCCTAGGCCTAGGCCTAGTGCTACGATTATGGCTATGGCTAAAGCTTGGGCTCGGGCTAGGATTAGGCTTAGGTCTAGGGACAGGTTTCGGGCTATTTCTTCATCTACGGCCAGAGCAGGGCTAGGGTGAGGGTGAGGGTGAAAGTTAGGGTTAGTGTTAGGGCTAGGGCTAGGGCTCGGCTTAGAGTTAGGGTTTGTGTTAGGGTTCCGGCTTGGGTTAATGCTAGGGTTAGGCTTAGGCTTACGCTTAGGTTTACGGTTAGACCTAGTGCTTTGGCTAAAGCTAGGGCTTAAGCTAGGGTCAGGGCAAGGCCTAGGGAAGGGCTGCGGCTAGGGCTAGGGCTAGGGCTAGGGTTAGGGCTAGGGCTAGGGCTAGGAATAGGAATAGGATTAGGACTGGGATTAGGACTAGGCCTAGCGCTACGATTATGGCTATGGCTAAAGCTCGGGTTAGGATTGGGCTAGGGCTAGTGCTAGGGCTAGGGCTAGGGTTAGGGTTAAGGTTAGGGTTAGGGTTAGGGTTAGGGTTAGGGCTAGGTTTTAGGGCCAGGGTTAGGGCTAGGGCTGGGCTAAGATTAGGGCTAGGATTAGGGCTAGGGTTAGGGCTAGGCCGAGGGCTTGGACTAGGACTAGGACTAGGACTAGGGCTAGGGCTAGGGCTAGGGCTAGGGCTAGGGCTAGGGCTAGGGCTAGGGCTGGGGCTAGGGCTAGGGCTAGGGCTAGGGATAAGATGAGGGTTAGGGTTAGGGTTAGGGTTAGATTTTGCACAAGGGCTAGGGCTGGGCTAGGCCGAGGGCTTGGACTAGGACTAGGACTAGGACTAGGACTACTTCTAGGGCTAGGGCTATGCTAGGCCTAGGCTGAGGGCTAGGGCTGGGGCTAGGGGTAGGGGTACGGCGAGGGCTAGGGCTAGGGCTAGGGCTAGGGTTAAGCTTAAAGTTAGGATTGGGCTAGTGCTAGTGCTAGGACTAGGGTTACGGTTAAGGTTAGTGTTAGTGTTAGGGTTAGGGTTAGGTTTTAGGGCCAGGGTTAGGCCTAGGGCTGGCCTAAGATTAGGGTTTTGGTTGGGGTGAGGGAGAGGGAGAGGGAGAGGAAGAAGGTTAGGGCTAGGGCTAGGGCTAGGGCTAGGACTAGGACTAGGGTTAGGGTTTAAGTTAGTGTTAGTGTTAGGATTAGGTTTAGGTTTTAGGGCCAGGGTTAGGCCTAGGGCTGGCCTAAGGTTAGTGTTTGGGTTAGGGTTAGGGTTAGGGTGAGGGCTAGGGCTAGGGCTAGGGCTAGGGCTAGGGCTAGGGCTAGGGCTAGGGCTAGGGCTAGGGCTAGGGCTAGGCTTAGGGTTACCATCCGGGCGACCCGTTGGGCTAGGGCTAAGGGTAGGGCTAGCGCTAGGGCTAGGGCTAGGGCTAGGGCTAGGGCTAGGGCTAGGGCTAGGGCTAGGGCTAGGGCTAGGGCTAGGGCTAGGGCTAGGGCCAGGGTTAGGGTTAGGGTTAGGGCTAGGGATAAGATTAGTGTTAGTGTTAGGGTTAGAGTTTGCACTAGGGCTAGGTCTGGGCTACGGTTAGGGTGAGGACTAGGACTAGGACTAGGACTAGGACTACTTCTAGGACTAGGGCTATGCTAGGCCTAGGCCGAGGGCTAGGCCTAGCCCTAGCTTTAATCCTAACCCTAACCCTAAACCTAACTCTTACACAAACCCTAACCTTTGCCCAGTCGTAGCCCTAGCCCTCACCCTCACCCTCACCCTCACCCTCACCCTCAGCCTCTCCCTCTCCCTAACCCTCACCCTCACCCTGACCCTCACCCTCACCCTCACCCTAACACTAATCCCTAACACTAACCCTAACCCTAGCCCTAGCACTAGCCCAATCCTAATCTTCAGCCCTAGCCCTAGCCCTAGCCCTAACCCTCACCCTCACCCTCTCCCTCTCCCTCACCCTCACCCTCACCCTAACCCAAACCCTAACCGTACCCAGCTCTAGCCCTAACCCTTGCCCTAAAACCTAACACTAACCCTAACACTAACACTAACGCAAACGCTAAACCAAACCCTAACCCTAATCTTATCCCTAGCCCTAACCCTAACCCTTACCCTCACCCTAGCCCAAGCCCAAGCCCTAGCCGTAAGTCTAACCCTAGCCCTAGACCTAGTCGTACCACTAGGCCTCAGCCTAAACCAAACGCTAACCCTAATCCTAGCCCTAGCCCTAGCCCTAGCCCTAGCCCTAGCCCTAGCCCTAGCCCTAGCCCTAGCCCTAGCCCTAGCCCTAGCCCTAGCCCTAGCCCTAGCCCAAGCCCAAGCCCTAGCCCTCACCCTCACCCTCACCCTCACCCTCACCCTCACCCACACGCTAGCTCAGCCCTGTATCTAACCCTAGCCCAACCCGTCACCCTGACCGTAACCCTAACATTAGCCCTAGCCCTAGTCCTAGCCCTAGCCCTAGTCCTAGCCCTCGCCCTCGCCCTCGCCCTCGCCCTCGCCCTCACCCTCGCCCTAGACCTAGACCTAGACCTAACCCTAACCCTAACCCTCACCCTAAACCAAACCCTAAACTTAGCCCAGCCCTAGCCCTAACCCTGGCCCTAAAACCTAACCCTAACCCTAACCCTAACCCTAACCCTAACCTTAACCCTAACCCTAGCCGTAGCACTAGTCCTCGAAGTACCCCTACCCCTACCCCTAGCCCCAGCCCTAGCCCTCGGCCTAGGCCTAGCATAGCCCTAACCCTAGAAGTAATCCTAGTCCTAGTCCTAGTCCAAGTCCTAGTCCTAGGCCTAACCCTAACCGTAGCCCAGCCCTAGCCCTAGTGCAAACTCTAACCCTAACCCTAACCCTAACCCTAATCTTATCCCTAGCCCTAACCCTAACCCTAACCCTAACCCTGGCCCAAGCCCAAGTCCTAGCCCTAGCCCTAGCCCTAAGCCTAACCCGAGCCCTAGCCCTAGCCCTAGCCCTAGCCCTAATACTAACCCTCACCTTCACCCTGACCCTAACCCTAGCCCTGGTCTGGCCCTAGTCCTAACAATAGCCCTAACCCTAACCCTGGCACTAAGCCTAATCCTAGCCCGAGCCCGAGTTCAAGCCCGAGCCCGAGCTTTAGCCATAGCCATAATCGTTGCACTACGCCTAGGCCTAGGCCTAATCCTAATCCTAGCCCTAGCCCTAGCCCTAGCCCTAGCCCTAGCCCTAGCCCTAGCCCTAGCCCTAGCCCTAGCCCTAGCCCTAGCCCTAGCCCTAGTCTTGCCCGAGCCCGAGCCCGAGCCCGAGCCCGAGCCCGAGCCCTAGTCCTAGTCCTAGTCCTAGTCCTAGTCCTAGTCCTAGTCCTAGTCCTAGTCCTAGTCCTAGTCCTAGTCCTAGTCCTAGCCCTAGCCGCAGCCCTAGCCCTAGCCCTAGCCGCAGCCCTTCCCTAGGCCTAACCCTGACACTAGCTTAAGCCCTACCCCTAGCCGTAGCACTAGGCCTAACCCTAACCCTAAGCGTAAGCCTAAGCCTAACCCTAGCCTTACCCTAGCGGGAACCCTATCACAAACCATAACACTAAGCCTAGCCCTAGCCCTAGCCCTAGCCCTAGCCCTAACACTAACCCTCACCTTCACCCTCACCCTCCCCCTAGCCCTGCTCTGGCCGTAGACGTAGAAATAGCCCGAAACCTAACCCTAGACCTAAGCCTAATCCTAGCCTGAGCCCGAGCCCTAGTCGTAGCACTAGGCCTAGGCCTAAATCAGACCCTAACCCTAACTCTAACCGTAACCCTAATACTAGCCCTAGGCCTAGCATAGCCCTAGCCCTAGAAGTAGTCCTAGTCCTAGTCCTAGTCCTAGTCCAAGTCCTAGTCCTAGTCCTAGTCCTAGTCCTAGTCCTAGTCCTAACCCTAACCGTAGCCCAGCCCTAGCCCTAGTGCAAACTCTAACCCTAACCCTAACCCTAACCTTATCCCTAGCCCTAACCCTAACCATAACCCTGGCCCAAGCCCAAGCCCAAGCCCTAGCCCTAGCCCTAGCCCTAAGCCTAACACTAGCCCTGGCCCTAGCCCTAGCCCTAACCCTAGCCCTAGCCCTAGCCCTAGCCCTAGCCCTAGCCCCAGCCCTAGCCCTAATACTAACCCTCACCTTCACCCTCACCCTAACCCTAGCCCTGGCCTGGCCCTAGTCCTAGCAATAGCCCTTACCCTAACCCTGGCCCTAAGCCAAATCCTAGCCCGAGCCCGAGCCCAAGCCCAAGCCCACGCCCGAGCTTTAGCCATAGCCATAAACGTAGCACTAGGCCTAGGCCTAGGCCTAATCCTAACCCTAACCCTAGCCCTAATCTTATCCCTAGCCCTAACCCTAGCCCTAACCCTGGCCCAAACTCAAGCCCTACCCCTAGCCCTAAGCCTAACACTAGCCCTAGCCCTAGCCCTAACCCTAAGTCTAGCCCTAGCCCTAGCCTTAGCCCTGGCCCTAGCCCTAGCCCTAGCCCTAGCCCTAGCCTTAGCCCTAGCCCTAGCCGTAGCCCTAGCCCTAACCCTAGCCCTAGCCCTAGCCCTAATACTAACCCTCACATTCACCCTCACCCTCACCCTAGCCCTGGCCTGGCCCTAGTCCTAGCAATAGCCCTAACCCAAACCCTGGACCTTAGCCAAATCCTAGCCCAAGCCCGAGCCCGAGCCCAAGCCCAAGCCCGAGCTTCACCCATAGCCATAAACGTAGCACTAGGCCTAGGCCTAGGCCTAATCCTAACCCTAGCCCTAGCCCTAGACCTAGACCTAGCCCTAGCCCTAGCCCTAGCCTTAGCCCTAGCCGTAGCCGTAGCCGTAGCCCTAGACCTAGACCTAGACCTAGACCTAGACCTAGTCCTAGTCTTCGTCCTAGTCCGAGTCCTAGCCCTAGGCCTAGGCCTAGGCCTAGGCCTAGCCCTAACCCTAGGCTGAGCCCTAGCCGCAGCCCTTCCCTAGGCCTAGCCCTGACCCTAGCTTTAGCCCTAGCCCTAGCCGTAGCACTAGGCCTAACCCTAACCCTAAGCATAAGCCTAAGCCTAAGCCTAACCCTAGCCCTAACCCTAGCCGGAACCCTAACACAAACCCTAACACTAAGCCTAGCCCTAGCCCTAACACTAACCCTCACCTTCACCCTCACCCTCACCCTAGCCCTGCTCTGGCCGTAGACGTAGAAATAGCCAGAAAACTAACCCTAGACCTAAGCCTAATCCTAGCCCGAGCCCGAGCCCTAGTGGTAGCACAAGGCCTAGGCCTAAACCAAACCCCAAACCTAACCGTAACCCTAAGCCTAGCCCTAGCCCTAGCCCTCGCAGTACACCTAACCCTAATCCTGAGACGTTTTCGCATTACTCCCGTTCCATTTGGAACGGGAGTAGGACGGGAAGCTTAAGACAGCTCCTGGCGCTTTCCCCTTTCACACACAGACGCGCCAGAACGCGTGTAAACGCGTTCCGGAGCGTCTGTGTGCGAATGCTCAAAGCGCCGGGAGCTGTCTTAGCCGGCAAAGGCCGGCCAGGGGCGCGGAGACAGCCGCGGAGGCAGATCGACAATCAGCTGATTGTCAAACAGCTGATTGTCGAAGCCGCGCCGGCGTCGGAGGCGCGCCCGCAGCTGTTCGGGAGACAGAAGCAGGCGCGAATGCTTCTCCTCCCGAACGCCTGCGGGCGGCTCGTCCGCGTTCGAACGCATGTAGAGCACTTTAAAGTGCTCTACATTTCGAACGCGAGAAAGACAGCTGCGGACACGTCGGAGCGCAAGCCGCGCTCGGGCAATGCGGATGCCGTGTCCGCAGCTGTCTCCCACGCGTCCCGTTCAGCCCCGTGCGAAAACGTCTCTGGCCCCAGCCCTAGCCCTCGGAATAGGCCTAGCATAGCCCTAGCCCTAGAAGTAGTCCTAGTCCTAGTCCTAACCCTAACACTAGCCCAGCCCTAGCCCTGGTGCTAGCATTGACACAAACACAAACACTAACCCTAACACTAACCTTAACCCTAAACCTAGCCCTAGCCGAACTCGTCGCCCTAACCGTAACCGTAACCCTAGCCCTAGCCCTAAGCCCAGCCCTAGCCCTAGCCCTAGTCCTAGCCCGAGCCCTAACCCTAACTCTAACCCTAACCCTAACCCTAACCGTAACCCTAACCCTAACCTTAGCCCAGACCTAGCCCTAGCCCTAGCCCTAGCCCTAGCCCTAACCCTCACCCTCACCCTCACCTTCTCCCTCTCCCTCACCCTCCCCTCCCCCTCCCCCTAACCCAAACCCTAACCTTAGCCCAGCCCTAGCCCTAACCCTGGCCCTAAAACCTAACCCTAACCCTATCCGTAACCCTAGGACTAGCACTAGCCCAATCCTAACCTTACGTTTAACCCTAGCCCTAGCCCTAGCTCTAGCTTTAGCCCTCGCTGTACACCTAACCCTAATCCTGGCCCCAGCCCTAGCCCTCGGAATAGGCCTAGCATAGCCCTAGCCCAAGAAGTAGTCCTAGTCCTAGTCCTAGTCCTAGTCCTAGTCCTAGTCCTAGTCCTAGTCCTAGTCCTAGTCCTAACCCTATCCCTAGCCAGGCCCTAGCCCTAGTGCTAGCGCTAACCATAACCCTAACCCTAACCCTAACACTAACCCTAACCCTAACCCTAACCCTAACCCTAAACCTACCCCTACCCCCAACCCTAACCCTAATCTTATCCCTAGCCCTAACCCTAACCCTAAACCTAGCCCAAGCCCAAGCCTTAGCATTAAGCCTAACCCTAACCGTAGCCCTAACCCTAGCCCTATCCCTATCGCTAGTCGTAGCAGTAAGCCTAGGCCTAAACCAAACCCAAACCCTAGCACTAGCCCTAACCCTAGCCCTATCCCTATCCCTATCGCTAGTCGTAGCAGTAAGCCTAGGCCTAAACCAAACCCTAAACCTAGCCCTAGCCCTAGCCCTAGCCCTAGCCCTAGCCTTAGCCCTAGCCCTAATACTAAACCTCACCTTCACCCTAACCCTAACCCTAACCTTAGCCCTAGCCCTAGCCCTAGCCCTAGCCCTAACCCTAACCCTAACCCTAACCCTAACCCTAACCCTAACCTTAGCCCTAGCCCTAGCCCTAGCCCTAACCCTAACCCTAACCCTAACCCTAACCCTAACCCTAACCCTAACCCTAACCCTCACCCTCACCCTCTCCCTCTCCCTCTCCCTCACCCTCACCCTCACCCTAACACGAATCCCTAACACTAACCCTAACCCTAAACCTGGCCCAAGCTCAAGCCCTAGCCCTAGCAACAGCCCTAAGCCTAACTCTAGCCCTAGCCCTAGCCCTAATACTAACCCTCACCTTCACCCTCACCCTAACCCTAGCCCTGGCCTGGCCCTAGTCCTAGCAATAGCCCTAACCCTAACCCTAACCCTGGCCCTAAGCCTAATCCTAGCCCGAGCCCGAGCCCAAGCCCGAGCCCGAGCCCGAGCTTTAGCCATAGCCATAATTGTAGCACTAGGCCTAGGCCAAGGCCTAGGCCTAATCCTAGCCCTAGCCCTAGCCCAGGCCCTAGGCCTAGCCCTAGCCCTAGCCCTAGCCGTAGCCCTAGCCCTAGTCCTAGTCCTAGTCCTAGTCCTAGTCCTAGTCCTAGCCCTAGCCCTAGTCCTAGTCCTAGCCGTAACCCTAGCCCTAGCCCTAGCCCTAGCCGCAGCCCTTCCCTAAGTCTAGCCCTGACACTAGCTTAAGCCTTGCCCTAGCCGTAGCACTAGGCCTAACCCTAACCCTAAGCATAAGCCTAAGCCTAAGCCTAACCCTAGCTTTACCATAGCCGGAACCCTAACACAAACCCTAACACTAAGCCTAGCCCTAGCCCTAACACTAACCCTCACCATTCCCCTCACCCTCGCCCTAGCCCTGCTCTGGCCGTAGACGTAGAAATAGCCCAAAACCTAACCCTAGACCTAAGCCTAATCCTAGCCCGAGCCTGAGTCCGAGCCCGAGCCCTAGTCGTAGCACTAGGCCTAGGCCTAAACGAATCCCTAACCCTAACTCAAACCGTAACCCTAATCCTAGCCCTAGGCCTAGCATAGATCTAGTCCTAGTCCTAGTCCTAGTCCTAGTCCTAGTCCTAGTCCTAGTCCTAGTCCTAGTCCTAGTCCTAGTCCTAGTCCTAGTCCTAGTCCTAGTCCTAGTCCTAGTCCTAACCCTAACCGTAGCCCAGCCCTAGCCCTAGTGCAAACTCTAACCCTAACCCTGGGCCAGGTTTAGGGTTAGGGTTAGTGTTAGGGATTCGTGTTAGGGTGAGGGTCAGGGTCAGGGTGAGGGTTAGGGAGAGGGAGAGGGAGAGGGTGAGGGTGAGGGTTAGGGTTAGGGTTAGGGTTAGGGTTAGGGTTAGGGTTAGGGTTAGGGTTAGGGTTAGGGTTAGGGTTAGGGTTAGGGTTAGGGTTAGGGTTAGGGTTAGGGTTAGGGTTAGGGTTAGGGTTAGGGTTAGGGTTAGGGTTAGGGCTAGGGCTAGGGCTAAGTTTAGGGTTAGGGTTAGGGTGAAGGTGAGGTTTAGTATTAGGGCTAGGGCTAGGGCTAGGGCTAGGTTTAGGGTTTGGTTTAGGTCTAGGCTTACTGCTACGACTAGCGATAGGGATAGGGATAGGGTTAGGGCTAGGGCTAGGGTTAGGGTTTGGTTTAGGCCTAGGCTTACTGCTACGACTAGCGATAGGGATAGGGCTAGGGTTAGGGCTACGGTTAGGGTTAGGCTTAATGCTAAGGCTTGGGCTTGGGCTAGGTTTAGGTTTAGGGTTAGGGTTAGGGCTAGGGATAAGATTAGGGTTAGGGTTAGGGTTAGGGTTAGCGCTAGCACTAGGGCTAGGGCTAGGGCTAGGGCTTGGCTAGGGATAAGACTAGGACTAGGACTAGGACTAGGACTAGGACTAGGACTAGGACTAGGACTAGGACTAGGACTAGGACTAGGACTTGGACTAGGACTAGGACTAGGACTACTTCTTGGGCTAGGGCTATGCTAGGCCTATTCCGAGGGCTAGGGCTGGGGCCAGGATTAGGGTTAGGTGTACGGCGAGGGCTAAAGCTAGAGCTAGGGCTAGGGCTAGGGTTAAACGTAAGGTTAGGATTGGGCTAGTGCTAGTCCTAGGGTTAGGGATAGGGTTAGGGTTAGGTTTTAGGGCCAGGGTTAGGGCTAGGGCTGGGCTAAGGTTAGGGTTTGGGTTAGGGGGAGGGGGAGGGGAGGGGGAGGGTGAGGGAGAGGGAGAAGCTGAGGGTGAGGGTGAGGGTTAGGGCTAGGGCTAGGGCTAGGTCTGGGCTAAGGTTAGGGTTAGGGTTAGGGTTAGGGTTAGGGTTTGGGTTAGGATTAGGGTTAGGGTTAGGGTTAGGGTTAGAGTTAGGGTTAGGGCTCGGGCTAGGACTAGGGCTAGGGCTAGGGCTCGGCTTAGGGCTAGGGCTAGGGTTACGGTTACGGTTAGGGCGACGAGTTCGGCTAGGGCTAGGTTTAGGGTTAAGGTTAGGGTTAAGGTTAGGGTTAGCGTTTGTGTCAGTGCTAGCACCAGGGCTAGGGCTGGGCTAGTGTTAGGGTTAGGACTAGGACTAGGACTACTTCTAGGGCTAGGGCTATGCTAGGCCTATTCCGAGGGCTAGGGCTGGGGCCAGGATTAGGGTTAGGTGTACTGCGAGGGCTAGGGCTAGGGCTCGGCTTAGGGTTACGATTAGGGTTGGGGTTTGGTTTAGGCCTAGTCCTAGTGCTACCACTAGGGCTAGGGCTCGGGCTCGGGCTAGGATTAGGCTTAGGTCTAGGGTTAGTTTTCGGGCTATTTCTACGTCTACGGCCAGAGCAGGGCTAGGGTGAGGGTGAGGGTGAAGGTGAGGGTTAGTGTTAGGGCTAGGGCTAGGGCTAGGCTTAGTGTTAGGGTTTGTGTTAGGGTTCCGGCTAGGGTTAGGGCTAGGGTTAGGCTTAGGCTTAGGCTTACGCTTAGGGTTAGGGTTAGGCCTGGAGCTACGGCTAGGGCTAGGGCTAAAGCTAGGGTCAGGGCTAGGCCTAGGGAAGGGCTGCGGCTAGGGCTCAGCCTAGGGTTAGGGCTAGGCCTAAGCCTAGGCCTAGGCCTAGGCCTAGGACTCGGACTCGGACTCGGACTCGGACTCGGACTCGGACTAGGACTAGTGCTAGGGCTAGGGCTAGGGCTAGGGCTAGGGCTAGGGTTAGGGATAGGATTAGGCCTAGGCCTAGTGCTACGTTTATGGCTATGGGTGAAGCTCGGGCTCGGGCTTGGGCTCGGGCTCGGGCTAGGAATTGGCTAAGGTCCAGGGTTTGGGTTAGGGATATTGCTAGGACTACGGCCAGGCCAGGGCTAGGGTTAGGGTGAGGGTGAATGTGAGGGTTAGTATTAGGGCTAGGGCTATGGCTAGGACTAGGGCTAGGGCTAGGGCTAGGGCTAGGGCTAGGGCTAGGGCTAGGGCTAGGGCTAGGGGCAGGGCTAAGGCTAGGGCTAGGGCTAGGGCTAGGGTTAGGGCTAGGGCTAGGGCTAGGGCTAGTGTTAGGCTTAGGGCTAGGGGTAGGGCTTGGGCTTGGGCCAGGGTAAGGGCTAGGGTTAGGGCTAGGGATAAGATTAGGGCTAGGGTTAGGGTTAGGATTAGGCCTAGGCCTAGTGCTACGTTTATGGCTATGGCTAAAGCTCGGCCTCGGGCTTGGGCTCGGGCTCGGGCTTGGGCTAGGATTTGGCTTAGGGCCAGGTTTAGGGTAAGGGCTATTGCTAGGACTAGGGCCAGGCCAGGCCAGGGCTAGGGTTAGGGTGAGGGTTAAGGTGAGGGTTAGTATTAGGGCTAGGGCTAGGGCTAGGGCTAGGGCTAGGGCTAGGGCTAGGGCTAGGGCTAGGGCTAGGGCCAGGGCTAGTGTTAGGCTTAGGGCTAGGGCTAGGGCTTGGGCTTGGGCTTGGGCCAGGGTTAGGGTTAGGGTTAGGGCTAGGGATACGATTAGGGTTAGGTTTAGGGTTAGAGTTTGCACTAGGGCTAGGGCTGGGCTACGGTTAGGGTTAGGACTAGGACTAGGACAAGGGCTAGGGCTAGGGCTAGGGCTATGCTAGGCCTAGGGCTAGGATTAGGGTTACGGTTAGAGTTAGGGTTAGGGTTAGGGTCTGGTTTAGGCCTAGGCCTATTGCTACGACTAGGGCTCAGGCTCGGGCTCGGGCTCGGGCTCGGGCTCGGGCTCGGGCTCGGGCTAGGATTAGGCTTAGGTCTAGGGTTAGGTTTCGGGCTATTTCTACGTCTACGGCCAGAGCAGGGCTAGGGCGAGGGTGAGGGTGAAGGTGAGGGTTAGTGTTAGGGCTAGGGCTAGGGCTAGACTTAGTGTTATGGTTTGTGATAGGGTTCCGGCAAGGGTAAGGCTAGGCTTAGGCTTAGGCTTACGCTTAGGGTTAGGGTTAGGCTTAGTGCTACGGTTAGGGGTAGGGCTTAAGCTAGTGTCAGGGTTAGGCCTAGGGAAGGGCTGCGGCTAGGGCTAGGGCTAGGGCTAGGGCTAGGGTTAGGGCTAGGACTAGGGCTAGGGCTAGGACTAGGACTACAACTAGGACTAGGACTAGGACTAGGGCTAGGGCTAGGGCTAGGGCTAGGGCTAGGGCTAGGGCTAGGGCTAGGGCTAGGGCTAGGGCTAGGGCTCCAGCAAGACTAGGGCTAGGGCTAGGGCTAGGGCTAGGGCTAGGGCTAGGGCTAGGGCTAGGGCTAGGGCTAGGGCTAGGGCTAGGGCTAGGGCTAGGGCTAGGGCTAGGGCTAGGGCTAGGGCTAGGGCTAGGGCTAGGGCTAGGATTAGGATTTGGCCTAGGCCTAGGCCTAGGCCTAGTGCAACGATTATGGCTATGGCTAAAGCTCGAGCTCGGGCTTGGGCTCAGGCTCGGACTAGGATTAGGCTTAGGGCCAGGGTTAGGGTTAGGGCTATTGTTAGGACTAGGGCCAGACCAGGGCTAGGGTTAGGGTGAGGGTGAAGGTGAGGGATAGTATTAGGGCTAGGGCTAGGGCTAGGGCTCGGGTTAGGCTTAGGGCTAGGGGTAGGGCTAGGACTTTGGCTTGGGCCAGGGTTAGTCCTAGCCCGAGCCCTAACCCTAACTCTAACCCTAACCCTAACCCTAACCCTAACCCTAATCCTAACCCAAACCCTAACCCTAACCCTAACCCTAACCCTAACCCTAACCTTAGCCCAGACCTAGCCCTAGCCCTAGCCCTAACCCTCACCCTCACCCTCACCCTCAGCTTCTCCCTATCCCTCACCCTCCCCCTCCCCTCCCCCTCCCCCTAACCCAAACCCTAACCTTAGCCCAGCCCTAGCCCTAACCCTGGCCCTAAAACCTAACCCTAACCCTATCCCTAACCCTAGGACTAGCACTAGCCCAATCCTAACCTTACGTTTAACCCTAGCCCTAGCCCTAGCTCTAGCTTTAGCCCTCGCCGTACACCTAACCCTAATCCTGGCCCCAGCCCTAGCCCTCGGAATAGGCCTAGCATAGCCCTAGCCCAAGAAGTAGTCCTAGTCCTAGTCCTAGTCCTAGTCCTAGTCCTAGTCCTAGTCCTAGTCCTAGTCCTAGTCCTAGTCCTAGTCCTAGTCTTATCCCTAGCCAAGCCCTAGCCCTAGCCCTAGCCCTAGTGCTAGCGCTAACCCTAACCCTAACCCTAACCCTAATCTTATCCCTAGCCCTAACCCTAAACCTAAACCTAAACCTAGCCCAAGCCCAAGACTTAGCATTAAGCCTAACCCTAACCGTAGCCCTAACCCTAGCCCTATCCCTATCGCTAGTCGTAGCAGTAAGCCTAGGCCTAAACCAAACCCTAACCCTAGCCCTAGCCCTAACCCTATCCCTATCCCTATCGCTAGTCGTAGCAGTAAGCCTAGACCTAAACCAAACCCTAAACCTAGCCCTAGCCCTAGCCCTAGCCCTAATACTAAACCTCACCTTCACCCTAACCCTAACCCTAAACTTAGCCCTAGCCCTAGCCCTAACCCTAACCCTAACCCTAACCCTAACCCTAACCCTAACCCTAACCCTCACCCTCACCCTCACCCTCACCCTGACCCTCACCCTAACACGAATCCCTAACACTAACTCTAACCCTAAACCTGGCCCAGGGTTAGGGTTAGAGTTTGCACTAGAGCTAGGGCTGGGCTACGGTTAGGGTTAGGACTAGGACTAGAACTAGGACTAGGACTAGGACTAGGACTAGGACTAGGGCTATGCTAGGCCTAGGGCTAGGATTAGGGTTACGGTTTGAGTTAGGTTTAGGGATTCGTTTAGGCCTAGGCCTAGTGCTACGACTAGGGCTCGGGCTCGGACTCAGGCTCGGGCTAGGATTAGGCTTAGGTCTAGGGTTAGGTTTCGGGCTATTTCTACGTCTACGGCCAGAGCAGGGCTAGGGCGAGGGTGAGGGGGAAGGTGAGGGTTAGTGTTAGGGCTAGGGCTAGGCTTAGTGTTAGGGTTTGTGTTAGGGTTCCGGCTATGGTAAAGCTAGGGTTAGGCTTAGGCTTAGGCTTATGCTTAGGGTTAGGGTTAGGCCTAGTGCTACGGCTAGGGCTAGGGCTTAAGCTAGTGTCAGGGCTAGACTTAGGGAAGGGCTGCGGCTAGGGCTAGGGCTAGGGCTAGGGTTACGGCTAGGACTAGGGCTAGGGCTAGGGCTAGGGCTAGGACTAGGACTAGGACTAGGACTAGGACTAGGACTAGGACTAGGACTAGGACTAGGGCTAGGACTAGGGCTAGGGCTAGGGCTAGGGCTAGGGCTAGGGCTAGGGCTAGGGCTAGGGCTACGGCTAGGGCTAGGGCTAGGGCTAGGGCTAGGGCTAGGGCTAGGGCTAGGATTAGGCCTAGGCCTAGGCCTAGGCCTAGTGCTACAATTATGGCTATGGCTAAAGCTCGGGCTCGGGCTCGGGCTTGGGCTCGGGCTCGGGCTAGGATTAGGCTTAGGGCCAGGGTTAGGGTTAGGGCTATTGCTAGGACTAGGGCCAGGCCAGGGCTAGGGTTAGGGTGAGGGTGAAGGTGAGGGTTAGTATTAGGGCTAGGGCTAGGGCTAGAGTTAGGCTTAGGGCTGTTGCTAGGGCTAGGGCTTGAGCTTGGGCCAGGTTTAGGGTTAGGGTTATTGTTAGGGATTCGTGTTAGGGTGAGGGTGAGGGAGAGGGAGAGGGAGAGGGTGAGGGTGAGGGTGAGGGTTAGGGTTAGGCTTAGGGTTAGGGTTAGGGTTAGGGTTAGGGTAAGGGTTAGGGTTAGGGCTAGGGCTAGGGCTAGGGCTAGGGCTAGGGCTAGGGCTAAGTTTAGGGTTAGGATTCGGGTTAGGGTGAAGGTGAGGTTTAGTATTAGGGCTAGGGCTAGGGCTAGGGCTAGGTTTAGGGTTTGGTTTAGGCCTAGGCTTACTGCTACGACTAGCGATAGGGATAGGGATAGGGATAGGGTTAGGGCTAGGGCTAGGGTTAGGGTTTGGTTTAGGCCTAGGCTTACTGCTACGACTAGCGATAGGGATAGGGCTAGGGTTAGGGCTACGGTTAGAGTTAGGCTTAATGCTAAGGCTTGGGCTTGGGCTAGGTTTAGGGTTAGGGTTAGGGCTAGGGATAAGATTAGGGTTAGGGTTGGGGGTAGGGGTAGGTTTAGGGTTAGGGTTAGGGTTAGTGTTAGGGTTAGGGTTAGGGTTAGGGTTAGGGTTAGCGCTAGCACTAGGGCTAGGGCTTGGCTAGGGTTAGGGTGAGGACTAGGACTAGGACTAGGACTAGGACTAGGACTAGGACTAGGACTAGGACTAGGACTAGGAGTAGGACTAGGACTAGGACTAGGACTACTTCTTGGGCTAGGGCTATGCTAGGCCTATTCCGAGGGCTAGGGCTGGGGCCAGGATTAGGGTTAGGTGTACAGCGAGGGCTAAAGCTAGAGCTAGGGCTAGGGCTAGGGTTAAACTTAAGGTTAGGATTGGGCTAGTGCTAGTCCTAGGGTTACGGATAGGGTTAGGGTTAGGTTTTAGGGCCAGGGTTAGGGCTAGGGCTGAGCTAAGGTTAGGGTTTGGGGGAGGGGGAGGGGGAAGTGAGGGTGAGGGAGAGGGAGAAGGTGAGGGTGAGGGTGAGGGTTAGGGCTAGGGCTAGGGCTAGGTCTGGGCTAAGGTTAGGGTTAGGGTTACGGTTAGGGTTAGGGTTAGGGTTAGGGTTAGAGTTAGGGTTAGGGCTCGGGCTAGGACTACGGCTAGGGCTAGGGCTGGGCTTAGGGCTAGGGCTAGGGTTACGGTTACGGTTAGGGCGACGAGTTCGGCTAGGGCTAGGTTTAGGGTTAAGGTTAGTGTTAGGGTTAGGGTTAGTGTTTGTGTCAATGCTAGCACCAGGGCTAGGGCTGGGCTAGTGTTAGGGTTAGGACTAGGACTAGGACTACTTCTAGGGCTAGGGCTATGCTAGGCCTATTCCGAGGGCTAGGGCTGGGGCCAGGATTAGGGTTAGGTGTACTGCGAGGGCTAGGGCTAGGGCTAGGCTTAGGGTTACGGTTAGGTTTGGGGTTTGGTTTAGGCCTAGGCCTTGTGCTACCACTAGGGCTCGGGCTCGGGATAGGATTAGGCTTAGGTCTAGGGTTAGTTTTCTGGCTATTTCTACGTCTACGGCCAGAGCAGGGCTAGGGTGAGGGTGAGGGTGAAGGTGAGGGTTAGTGTTAGGGCTAGGGCTAGGCTTAGTGTTAGGGTTTGTGTTAGGGTTCCGGCTAGGGTTAGGGCTAGGGTTAGGCTTAGGCTTAGGCTTACGCTTAGGGTTAGGCCTAGTGCTACGGCTAGGGCTAAAGCTAGGGTCAGGGCTAGGCCTAGGGAAGGGCTGCTGCTAGGGCTCAGCCTAGGGTTAGGGCTAGGCCTAGGCCTAGGCCTAGGGCTAGGACGAAGACTAGGACGAAGACTAGGACTAGGTCTAGGTCTAGGTCTAGGTCTAGGTCTAGGGCTACGGCTACGGCTAGGGCTAAGGCTAGGGCTAGGGCTAGGGCTAGGGTTAGGGTTAGGATTAGGCCTAGGCCTAGTGCTACATTTATGGCTATGGGTGAAGCTCGGGCTCGGGCTTGGGCTCGGGCTCGGGCTAGGATTTGGCTAAGGTCCAGGGTTTGGGTTAGGGCTATTGCTAGGACTAGGGCCAGGCCAGGGCTAGGGTTAGGGTGAGGGTGAATGTGAGGGTTAGTATTAGGGCTAGGGCTAGGGTTAGGGCTAGGGCTAGGGCTGGGGCTAGGGCTAGGGCTAGGGCTAGTGCTAGGGCCAGGGCTAAGGCTAAGGCTAGGGCTAGGGCTAGGCTTAGGGTTAGGGCTAGGGCTAGTGCTAGGGCTTGTGTTAGGCTTAGGGCTAGGGGTAGGGCTTGAGTTTGGGCCAGGGTTAGGGCTAGGGTTAGGGCTAGGGATAAGATTAGGGCTAGGGTTAGGGTTAGGATTAGGCCTAGGCCTAGGCCTAGTGCTACGTTTATGGCTATGGCTAAAGCTCAGGCATGGGCTTGGGCTTGGGCTCGGGCTCGGGCTAGGATTTGGCTTAGGGCCAGGGTTAGGGTAAGGGCTATTGCTAGGACTAGGGCCAGGCCAGGGCTAGGGTTAGGGTTAGGGTGAAGGTGAGGGTTAGTATTAGGGCTAGGGCTAGGGCTAGGGCTAGGGCTAGGGCTAGGGCTAGGGCTAGGGTTAGGGCTAGGGCTAGGGCCAGGGCTAGTGTTAGGCTTAGGGCTAGGGCTAGGGCTAGGGATTGGGCTTGGGCTTGGGCCAGGGTTATGGTTAGGGTTAGGGCTAGGGATAAGATTAGGGTTAGGGTTAGGGTTAGAGTTTGCACTAGGGCTAGGGCTGGGCTACGGTTAGGGTTAGGGTTAGGACTAGGACTAGGACTAGAACTAGGACTAGGACTAGGACTAGGACTAGGACTAGGACTAGGACTAGGACTAGGACTAGGACTAGGACTAGGACTACTTCTAGGGCTAGGGCTATACTAGGCCTGGGCTAGTATTAGGGTTAGGGTTAGAGTTAGGGTTAGGGTCTGATTTAGGCCTAGGCCTAGTGCTACGACTAGGGCTCGGGCTCGGGCTCCGGCTAGGATTAGGCTTAGGTCTAGGGTTAGGTTTCGGGCTATTTCTACGTCTACGGCCATAGCAGGGCTAGGGCGAGGGTGAGGGTGAAGGTGAGGGTTAGTGTTAGGGCTAGGGCTAGGGCTAGGGCTAGGCTTAGTGTTATGGTTTGTGATAGGGTTCCCGCTAGGGTAAGGCTAGGGTTAGGCTTAGGCTTACGCTTAGGGTTAGGGTTAGGCCTAGTGCTACGGCTAGGGGTAGGGCTTAAGCTAGTGTCAGGGTTAGGCCTAGGGAAGGGCTGCGGCTAGAGCTAGGGCTAGGGCTAGGGTTAGGGTTGGACTAGGGCTAGGACTAGGACTAGGACTAGGACTAGGACTAGGACTAGGACTAGGACTAGGACTAGGACTAGGGCTAGGGTTAGGGCTCGGGCTCGGGCTCGGGCTCGGGCTCGGGCTCGGGCTCAGGCTCGGGCAAGACTAGGGCTAGGGCTAGGGCTAGGGCTAGGGCTAGGGCTAGGGCTAGGGCTAGGATTAGGCCTAGGCCTAGGCCTAGTGCAACGATTATGGCTATGGCTAAAGCTCGGGCTCGGGCTTGAACTCGGGCTCGGGCTAGAATTAGGCTTAGTGCCAGGGTTAGGGTTAGGGCTATTGTTAGGACTAGGGCCAGACCAGGGCTAGGGTTAGGGTGAGGGTGTAGGTGAGGGTTAGTATTAGGGCTAGGGCTAGGGCTCGGGTTAGGCTTAGGGCTAGGGCTAGGGCTAGGACTTGGGCTTGGGCCAGGGTTAGGGTTAGGGATAGGGTTAGGGCTAGGGATAAGATTAGGGTTAGGGTTAGGGTTAGGGTTAGAGTTTGCACTAGGGCTAGGGCTGGGCTACGGTTAGGGTTAGGACTAGGACTAGGACTTGGACTAGGACTAGGATTACTTCTAGGGTTAGGGCTATGCTAGGCATAGGCCGAGGGCTAGGGCTGGGGCTAGGGGTAGGGGTAGGGGTACTTCGAGGACTAGTGCTACGGCTAGGGTTAGGGTTAAGGTTAGGGTTATGGTTAGGGTTCGGGTTAGGGTTTGGTTTTAGGGCCAGGGTTAGGGCTAGGGCTGGGCTAAGTTTAGGGTTTGGGTTAGGGTGAGGGTTAGGGTTAGGGTTAGGTCTAGGTCTAGGTCTAGGTCTAGGTCTAGGGCGAGGGCGAGGTCGAGGGCGAGGGCGAGGGCTAGGGCTAGGGCTAGGACTAGGGCTAGGGCTAATGTTAGGGTTACGGTCAGGGTGACGGGTTGGGCTAGGGTTAGATACAGGGCTGAGCTAGCGTGAGGGTGAGGGTGAGGGTGAGGGTGAGGGTGAGGGTGAGGGTGAGGGCTAGGGCTTGGGCTTGGGCTAGGGCTAGGGCTAGGGCTAGGGCTAGGGCTAGGGCTAGGGCTAGGGCTAGGGCTAGGGCTAGGGCTAGGGCTAGGGCTAGGGCTAGGGCTAGGGCTAGGATTAGGGTTAGCGTTTGGTTTAGGCTGAGGCCTAGTGGTACGACTAGGGCTAGGGCTAGGGTTAGCCTTACGGCTAGGGCTTGGGCTTGGGCTAGGGAGAGGGTAAGGGTTAGGGTTAGGGCTAGGGATAAGGTTAGGGTTTGGGTTTGGTTTAGCGTTTGTGTTAGGGTTAGTGTTAGGGTTAGGGTTAGGTTTTAGGGCAAGGGTTAGGGCTAGGGCTGGGTAAGGTTAGGGTTTGGGTTAGGGTGAGGGTGAGGGTGAGGGAGAGGGTGAGGGTTAGGGCTAGGGCTAGGGCTAGGGCTAGGGCTAGGGCTAGGGCTAGGGCTAGAGCTAGGGCTTAAGATTAGGATTGGGCTAGTGCTAGGGCTAGGGTTAGGGTTAGTGTTAGGGATTAGTGTTAGGGTGAGGGTGAGGGTGAGGGTCAGGGTCAGGGTGAGGGTTATAGAGAGGGAGAGGGTGAGGGTGAGGGTGAGGGTGAGGGTGAGGGCTAGGGCTACGACTGGGCAAAGGTTAGGGTTTGTGTTAGAGTTAGGTTTAGGGTTAGGGTTAGGATTAGGGCTAGGGCTAGGCCTAGCCCTCGGCCTAGGCCTAGCATAGCCCTAGCCCTAGAAGTAGTCCTAGACCTAGTCCTAGTCCTAGTCCTCACCCTAACCGTAGCCCAGCCCTAGCCCTAGTGCAAACTCTAACCCTAACACTAACACTAATCTTATCCCTAGCGCTAACCCTAACCCTAACCCTGGCCCTAGCCCTAGCCCTAGCCCTAGCCCTAGCCCTAGCCCTAGCCCTAGCCCTAGCCCTAGCCCTAGCCCTAGCCCTAGCCCTAGCCCTAGCCCTAGCCCTAGCCCTAGCCCTATCCTTAGCCCTAGCACAACGGGTCGCCCGGATGGTAACCCTAAGCCTAGCCCTAGCCCTAGCCCTAGCCCTAGCCCTAGCCCTAGCCCTAGCCCTAGCCCTAGCCCTAACCCTCACCCTCACCCTAACCCTAACCCTAACCCAAACCCTAACCTTAGGCCAGCCCTAGGCCTAACCCTGGCCCTAAAACCTAAACCTAATCCTAACACTAACACTAACCTAAACCCTAACCCTAGTCCTAGCCCTAGCCCTAGCCCTAACCTTCTTCCTCTCCCTCTCCCTCTCCCTCACCCCAACCAAAACCCTAATCTTAGGCCAGCCCTAGGCCTAACCCTGGCCCTAAAACCTAACCCTAACCCTAACACTAACACTAACCTTAACCGTAACCCTAGTCCTAGCACTAGCACTAGCCCAATCCTAACATTAAGCTTAACCCTAGCCCTAGCCCTAGCCCTAGCCCTAGCCCTCGCCGTACCGCTACCCCTAGCCCCAGCCCTAGCCCTCGGCCTAGGCCTAGCATAGCCCTAGCCCTAGAAGTAGTCCTAGTCCTAGTCCTAGTCTTAGTCCTAGTCCTAACCCTAACCCTAACCGTAGCCCAGCCCTAGCCCTAGTGCAAAATCTAACCCTAACCCTAACCCTAACCCTAAGCTTATCCGTAGCCCTAGCCCTAGCCCTAGCCCTAGCCCCAGCCCTAGCCCTAGCCCTAGCCCTAGCGCTAGCCCTAGCCCTAGCCCTAGCCCTAGCCCTAGTCCTAGTCCTAGTCCTAGTCCAAGCCCTCGGCCTAGCCCTAACCCTAGCCCTAATCCTAGCCCTAATCTTAGCCCAGCCCTAGCCCTAACCCTGGCCCTAAAACCTAGCCCTAACCCTAACCCTAACCCTAACGTTAACCCTAACCCTAGCCCTAGCCCTAGCACTAGCCCTAGCCCTAGCCCAATCCTAACCCGAGCTTTAGCCATAGCCATAATCGTAGCGCTAGGCCTAGTCCTTATCCCAGTCCTAATCCTATTTCTAGCCCTAGGCCTAGCCCTAGCCCTAACCCTAGCCCTAGCCCTAGCCCTAGCCCTAGCCCTAGCCCTAGCCGCAGCCCTTCCCTAGGCCTAGCACTGACCCTAGCTTAAGCCCTAGCCCTAAACAAAGCACTAGGCCTAACCGTAACCCTAAGCGTAAGCCTAAGCCTAACCCTAGCATTAACCCAAGCCGGAACCCTAACACAAACCCTAACTCTAAGCCGAGCCCTAGCCCTAGCCCTAACAATAACCCTAACTTTCACCCTCACCCTCACCCTAGCCCTGCTCTGGCCGTAGATGAAGAAATAGCCCGAAACCTGTCCCTAGACCTAAGCCTAATCCTAGCCCGAGCCCGAGCTTTAGCCATAGCCATAATCGTTGCACTAGGCCTAGGCCTAATCCTAACCCTAGCCCGAGCCCGAGCCCGAGCCCGAGCCCGAGCCCGAGCCCGAGCCCTCATGCTACCTCAGCCCGGGCTCTAACCCTAGCCCAAGCCGTCGCCCTAACCGTAACCATAACACTAGCTCTAGCCCTATCCCTAAGCCTAGCCCTAGCCCTAGCCCTAGCCGTAGCCATAGCCGTAACCCTAACCCTAACCCTAACCCTAATCCTAACCCTAACCAAAACCCTAACCTTTGCCCAGTCATAGCCCTAGCCCTAGCCCTAACCCTCACCCTAACCCTCTCCCTCAACCTCACCCTCACCCTCACCCTAACCCAAACCCTAACCTTACCCAGCCCTAGCCCTAACCCTTGCCCTAAAACCTAACCCTAACCCTAACACTAACCCTAACGCTAACCCTAACCCTAACCCTAGCCCTAGCCCTAGCACTAGCCCAATCCTAATCTAAACCTTAACTCTAGCCCTAGCCCTCGCCGTACCCCTAAACCTAATCCTACCCCAGCCCTAGCCCTCGGCCTAGGCCTAGCACAGCCCTAGCCCTAGAAGTAGTCCTAGTCCTAGTCCTAGTCCTAGTCCTACTAATAGTCCTAGTCCTAGTCCTAGTCCTAAACCTAACCCTAAACCTAGCCCAGGCCTACCTCTAGTGCTAGCGCTAACGCAAACGCTAACCCAAACCCTAACCCTAACCTTATCCCTAGCCCTCACCCTAGCCCAAGCCCAAGCCCTAGCCCTAAGGCTAACCCTAACAGTAGCCCTAGTCGTACCACTAGGCCTCAGCCTAAACCAAACGCTAACCCTAATCCTAGCCCTAGCCCTAGCCCTAGCCCTAGCCCTAGTCCTAGCCCTAGCCCAAGCCCAAGCCCTAGCCCTCACCCTCACCCTCACCCTCACCCTCACGCTAGCTCAGCCCTGTATCTAACCCTAGCCCAACCCGTCGCCCTGACCGTAACCCTAACATTAGCCCTAGCCCTAGTCCTAGCCCTAGCCCTCGCCCTCGCCCTCGCCCTCGCCCTCACCCTAACCCTCACCCTCACCCTAACCCAAACCCTAAACTTAGCCCAGCCCTAGCCCTAACCCTGGCCCTAAAACCTAACCCTAACCCTAACACTAACACTAACCTTAACCCTAACCCTAGCCGTAGCACTAGCCCTCGAAGTACCCCTACCCCTACCCCTAGCACCAGCCCTAGCCCTTGGCCTAGGCCTAGCATAGCCCTAACCCTAGAAGTAGTCCTAGTCCTAGTCCAAGTCCTAGTCCTAGTCCTAGTCCTAGTCCTAACCCTAACCGTAGCCCAGCCCTAGCCCTAGTGCAAACTCTAACCCTAACCCTAGCCCTAACCCTAACCCTAACCCTAACCCTGGCCCAAGCCCAAGTCCTAGCCCTAGCCCTAGCCCTAGCCCTAAGCCTAACCCGAGCCCTAGCCCTAGCCCTAGCCCTAGCCCTAGCCCTAGCCCTAGCCCTAGCCCTAATACTAACCCTCAACTTCACCCTAACCCTAACCCTAGCCCTAGTCTGGCCCTAGTCCTAACAATAGCCCTAACCCTAACCCTGGCCCTAAGCCTAATCCTAGCCCGAGCCCGAGCCCAAGCCCGAGCCCAAGCTTTAGCCATAGCCATAATCGTTGGCCTAGGCCTAGGCCTAGGCCTAATCCTAGCCCTAGCCCTAGCCCTAGCCCTAGCCCTAGCCCTAGCCCTAGCCCTAGCCCTAGCCCTAGCCCTAGCCCTAGCCCTAGCCCTAGCCCTAGCCCTAGCCCTAGCCCTTGCCCTAGCCCTAGCCCTCGCCCTAGTCTTGCCCGAGCCCGAGCCCTAACCCGAGCCCTAGCCCTAGCCCTAGCCCTAGCCCTAGCCCTAGCCCTAGTCCTAGTCCTAGTCCTAGTCCTAGTCCTAATCCTAGTCCTAGTCCTAGTCCTAGTCCTAGTCCTAGTCCTAGCCCTAGCCCTAGCCCTAGCCCTAGCCCTAGCCGCAGCCCTTCCCTAGGCCTAACCCTGACACTAGCTTAAGCCCTACCCCTAGCCGTAGCACTAGGCCTAACCCTAACCCTAACCCTAAGCCTAAGCCTAAGCCTAACCCTAGCCTTACCCAAGCGGGAACCCTATCACAAACCATAACACTAAGCCTAGCTCTAGCCCTAGCCCTAGCCCTAGCCCTAACACTAACCCTCACCTTCACCCTCACCCTCGCCCTAGCCCTGCTCTGGCCGTAGACGTAGAAATAGCCCGAAATTTAACCCTAGACCTAAGCCTAATCCTAGCCCGAGCCTGAGCCCGAGCCCGAGCCCTAGTCGTAGCACTCGGCCTAGGCCTAAATCAGACCCTAACCCTAACTCTAACCGTAACCCTAATCCTAGCCCTAGGCCTCGCATTGCCCTAGCCCTAGAAGTAGTCCTAGTCCTAGTCCTAGTCCTAGTCCTAGTCCTAGTCCTAGTCCTAGTCCTAGTCCTAGTCCTAGTCCTAGTGCTAGTCCTAGTCCTAGTCCTAGTGCTAGTCCTAGTCCTAGTCCTAGTCCTAACCCTAACCGTAGCCCAGCCCTAGCCCTAGTGCAAACTCTAACCCTAACCCTAACCCTAATCTTATCCCTAACCCTAACCCTAACCCTAACCCTGGCCCAAGCCCAAGCCCTAGCCCTAGCCCTAGCCCTAGCCCTAAGCCTAACACTAGCCCTGGCCCTAGCCCTAGCCCTAACCCTAGCCCTAGCCCTAGCCCTAGCCCTAGCCCTAGCCCTAGCCCTAGCCCTAGCCCTAGCCCTAGCCCTAGCCCTAGCCCTAGCCCTAGCCCTAATACTAACCCTCACTTTCACCCTCACCCTAACCCTAACCCTGGCCTGGCCCTAGTCCTAGCAATAGCCCTTACCCTAACCCTGGCCCTAAGCCAAATCCTAGCCCGAGCCCGAGCCCGAGCCCGAGCTTTAGCCATAGCCATAAATGTAGCACTAGGCCTAGGCCTAATCCTAATCCTAACCCTAGCCCTAATCTTATCCCTATCCCTAACCCTAGCCGTAACCCTGGCCCAAGCCCAAGCCCTACCCCTAGCCCTAAGCCTAACACTAGCCCTGGCCCTAGCCCTAGCCCTAGCCCTAGCCCTAGCCCTAGCCCTAATACTAACCCTCACATTCACCCTCACCCTAACCTTAGCCCTGGCCTGGCCCTAGTCCTAGCAATAGCCCTAACCCAAACCCTGGACCTTAGCCAAATCCTAGCCCGAGCCCGAGCCCAAGCCCGAGCCCAAGCTTCACCCATAGCCATAAACGTAGCACTAGGCCTAGGAAAAATCCTAACCCTAACCCTAGCCCTAGCCCTAGCCCTAGCCCTAGCCCTAGACGTAGACCTAGACCTAGACCTAGCCCTAGCCCTACCCGTAGCCGTAGCCGTAGCCCTAGCCCTAGCCCTAGCCCTAGCCCTAGTCCTAGTCCTAGTCCGAGTCCGAGTCCGATTCCTAGCCCTAGTCCTAGGCCTAGTCCTAACCCTAGGCTGAGCCCTAGCCGCAGCCCTTCCCTAGGCCTAGCCCTGACCCTAGCTTTAGCCCTAGCCCTAGCCGTAGCACTAGGCCTAACCCTAACCCTAAAGGCTAATAAACAGGGAGAAGGAAATTCGATTCAACTTAAAAAGCAGGCAGAGGATATTAAAGCAAATAAAGAAACTTTGGAAAAGTTATTACAGGAAAATAAAGAGCAAGCAAACCGAATTAGTTATTTGGAGGACAGACAGAAATGCAAAAACATGAGGCTCAGAAATTTCCCAAATTCTGTACAGGGGAATCTTGAGCAGATTATAGTGGACTGGTTAAAACAAAATAATGTGCAAATTGAAATGTCTGATTTAGAGAGAGTTCACTGGATTTCAAGAGGTCCAGCCAAACCAAAGGACATTATTATACGTTTTGTAAGGGAAAGACAGAGGGAACAAATATTTCGGTTGCTGAAGGCAAGAAAAGATTTGGATTTTAATGGCGTTAAAGTATGGCCACTCCTAGATCTTTCTCTGGGCACAGTACGGAAGAGGGGAGAATTAAGGGAAACGATAGAAATATTAAAGAAAAACCAAATAAAATTTCACTTCGCGTTTCCCGCATTATTAATTGTATATAAAGATGCCCGTAAATATACGGCGGCAAGTAAAGAGGAGGGGATGCAGATGATTGTGGATCTTGGGTTGCAAGCCTCTGACTCAAGCGTAATAAATGAAGAGATCCCGGGAACTTCTGAAACTCAAAGAGAGCCCCGTTTAGTACATCAATCAAGAGAGAAAGGACAATCGGACAGTGATTCTAATCAATCATCAATTGACAGTCTGGAAACACAAAATTTGCAACACTTAAGAGATTTGGAGAGACAAGTTAAAGAACTTAGAAAGGAAAATCCAAAAAAACTTAAGTCGATCACCAGACGAGGGAAAGCGAAATGACCTTTAAGAGCCTCAAGATGGTGGCAAACAACAAGTTATATAAGGGAAAAGAGTTTTATATATGGAAGAGAGGGGGGAAAGCAGGGTGAAAGTCCGTGAGTTTTGTTTTTTTCTTTTCAGCCTGGAAGATCTAAAGTTGGAATATAATGTCAAAGTATTTATTAATTTTGTATGGTATGGGCTGGAAAAAGGGGGGGGGTAAAAGGGAGAGGGCATTTGGGAAGGTAAATAGAAATTCTTGGGATATGGGGGATGAAGATGGGGAAAAAAATAAATGGAAGACTTAATAATATTATCTTTGAATGTAAACGGGCTGCAGAACCAAACAAAAAGATATAAGATTCAACAGTTAATTAGAAAAGAAAGGGCACAAATCATTTTTCTACAGGAAACACACAAACAACGAAATGGAAGACCATTATTACCTGAGATAAGATGGAAAAATATTTATGAATCAAGAGGAACGAATCAGGCACGAGGAGTAGCAATTATTATAGGTGAAAAGGTGAATTTCCAACTGTTGGGGAAAAAAATTGATAGAGAAGGAAGATGGATTATGTTAAAAGGGAAAATAAATAATGAAGTGTTTACTTTTGTTAATATATATGCTCCAAATAGAAATCAAAAAAGATTTTTAAAAGCTGTTTTACAAAAGATGGAAAATTATTCAGAAGGCGAAGTGTATGTGGCAGGAGATTTTAATTTTAAATGCATAGAAGGAGGAAGGGAAACAGGTAGGGATTTAAATATTAGACGATATGGGTTGGAAGATTTAAATTCGATGGAAGATCTGAGTAAAAGGAAAACATGCTACTCTTCTAGGCATGCTTCATATAGTCTTATTGATTATTGCTTAGCAAAGATTACAAATAGATGTCAAGTGATAGAGGCTATAACATTACCAATATGGATATCGGATCATGCGCCAATAAAGGTCAAAATTAAATTAGGGGTAAAGAAAAGGGAAAAGATATGGATATTTAACCCATGGGTATTAACTCAAGAGAGAGAGTATAATATTTTAAAAATGGAAATTAGAAATTATTTTTTAAATAACAATGGGACTGCTAGTACACAGGTTGTATGGGACGCATTGAAGGCCACAATTCGAGGAAAATGTATTAGTTTGGAAACTGCTAAGAAGAGAGAATGGTGGCATAGAAGGGATCAATTATTAATGCAAATTGAACAGGAACAGGCGATTTATATAAGAACACGTAATAGAAGAGATTATAGGAAATTACAAGAGTCAAAAAAACAGTTGGATATTTGGATGCAAAAGAAGTTGGAGATGAAGCAGATGTATTATAAAGGTGAAATAAAAACTTGGAATGCAAGATCGATGCGGAGATTAGCTAGAATGTTAAAAAAGAGAGAGGAAAAGAATTATATAAAATGTCTTATAGATAAGGGGGGAAATAGAGTGATAGATGAACCGGGAAAATTACATATAATGAAAGAATTCTACACAAACTTATATAAAGCGGAGCAGGTGGATAATTCATTATTAAAAATAAATAAAAAATTGGACCAGGATGATCAAAGGAGATTAAACGCCAGGATTACAAGGGGAGAAATTAATGAAATTATACAAAGTTTAAAGCTTCGAAAATCTCCTGGGAATGATGGATATAGTGCAGAATTTTATAAAATATTTAGAGAGGAATTATTGCCCCATATGGAAGCTCTATTTAATAAGATATATGAAGAGGGGGAAATTCCAAATACTTGGAGAGAAGCTGAGATAATTTCTCTCTTGAAACCTCAGAAGAACCCGGAATTGGTAGGCTCATTTCGTCCAATAAGCTTAATTAATCAAGATTATAAAATATTCACCAAGATAATGGCAAAAAGACTGGAAGATATAATGGGAAAGTTAATACATAGGGACCAGTATGGATTTATGAAATATAGAAAAATTGGAGATCCGATAAAAACGGTAATAAATGTGCTAGAGCATGCATATAGTAGTAAGGGAAAGGCTGCTCTTCTAAAGCTAGATTTTTTTAAAGCTTTTGACAGTTTAAATCATATATATTTAGTCAGATTATGTAGAGAAATAGGGTTAGGAAATAAATTTTGTAATATGTTAGAAAATTTATATAGTAATATGACAGCAAGGATAAGAATGAATGGATATAGAACAGATAAGATAAAAATTCTAAGAGGAACTAGACAAGGGTGCCCTTTGAGTCCCAGTTTATTTTTATTAGCAATAGAAGTATTAGCAAATGAAATAAGAGATAGGGTACAATGGAAGGGGTATAAAATTGGGTTGGAAGAAGTTAAGTTAAATCTCTTTGCAGATGATGCGATAATTATTACAGGGGAACCTTTGGAGATGATCAGGGATGTTATGCAGATACTAGAGAAGTTTAAACAGCAGTCAGGGTTGTCAGTTAATGTACAAAAATCAGAAATTATGTTTTTAAATACAAATCCAAGAGAACAATTAGAGATAAGAAGTTTAACGGGGTTGAAATTGGGAATTAAAAAGATGAAATATTTAGGGGTATGGATATATAAAAACCCCGCAAAAATTCTAGAAGGAAATTATAAAAAAATCTGGAAAAAAATAGAAAAGTTATTGAGGAATTGGGATAAGAAAGGTTTGAGCAGAATGGATAGGATAAGAGTTATAAAGATGTTTATAATACCAAAGATATTTTATGCAATGCAAACGATTCCATATAGTATATCGATCAGAAGGTTGAAAACGTGGGATAGAAAACTGAGAGAATGGATGGGAAATGGGAAGAGGCCCAGATTAAGATATAAATGGTTATATGCCAAGGAAGAGGAGGGAGGCTGGGGATTACCCAGTTTAGAAACATATCATAAGGCTTTTCAGATTCAGAGGGTAATAGAAATACAATATAGAGATGAAATTTGGGTTAGAATAGAAAAAGAAATGAATAATATGAAATATAAAGAAATTATATATAAGGATTGGTCATTAGGAGATGAAAGGACATGGGTAGAACCATTAAAGGGTTCAATGAAAATATGGAAACAGGTAAAAGGAAAATTAGTTAGGGAATTAGGGAAATTAGCCCCCATATGGATAATAAACAAGAGTGATGAAAATAGTATGAAAGGGGCCTTAAAAATATTATATAAGCAGGGAATACAGGTCATTGAACAGTTATATACATCAGATAAGATACCTTATGATATAGTGAGAATAGAAAATTGGTTAGGGGGTAGATGGCTCCAGGCAAGGGGGATATGGACATTTATAGATGGTACACTAGTAAAACAGTTGATAAGAAGGGAGGATACAGATTTTGAAAAAATAATTAGAAAAATTTTGAAAAGAGAAAAAGGAATAACAGGAGATATATATAGAATGTTAATAACAGTAAAAGGGGAAATTTATGAAGAATTGCAAGGATTATGGAATGACGATATGAATTTGAATATGGAAGAAGTAAAAAAGGAGATATTTAGAATTAAGAATTGTAACTTCAACAGAATGAAAGAGACTAAAAGAAAGATAATACATAAATGGTATAGGACACCTATGCAATTAGCACATATTTTTCGGAATTTGCAAAATATAGATGGTAGATGTTGGCATGGATGCCATAATAGGGGAACATTCAAACATATGATATGGGACTGTGTTGAGATACAGAGATTCTGGGGAAGGATTGAAACTATGATAAATGATATATTCCCGATCCAAATTGTCATAACAGAAAGGATGGCAATCTGGAATAGAGATTTAGACGATATAAGACCGAGAGAAGTAAGGGAGGTGATTCATATCATAATTATGGGTGCACAAATAACGTTGGCAGGAGGGTGGAAAGATAAAACGAAATGGGAAATGCAAAAAGTATATTATTATATTATGGAAGCAATGGCGGTAGAATTGACCAATTTGAAGGCAAAGTGTGAAAATATTAATAGACTGAGGAATTGCAAACGAAAATGGTTCCCAATTAAGGAATATTTACAAACTAGGATTGAAGAAGCCCGGAAAATGAAATTACAATTAATTATGCAAATATGACCCAGATGTATCCCAAGAGGTTATATGTAGAAAAGGGGGTGGGGGGTGGGGGGGAAAAAAGGAGGGGAGGACACATATGTAACCAATTATACTGTTTGTAAACTATAACTTTAATAAAATAAAAAAAAAATAATTAAAAAAAAAAAAACCCTAACCCTAAGCGTAAGCCTAAGCCTAAGCCTAAACCTAGCCATAACCCTAGCCGGAACCCTAACACAAACCCTAACACTAAGCCTAGCCCTAGCCCTAACACTAACCCTCACCTTCATCCTCACCCTCACCCTAGCCCTGCTCTGGCCGTAGACGTAGAAATAGCCCGAAAACTAACCCTAGACCTAAGCCTAATCCTAGCCCGAGCCCGAGCCCGAGCCCGAGCCCGAGCCCGAGCCCTAGTGGTAGCACTAGGCCTAGGCCTAAACCAAACCCCAAACCTAACCGTAACCCTAAGCCTAGCCCTAGCCCTCGCAGTACACCTAATCCTAATCCTGGCCCCAGCCCTAGCCCTCGGAATAGGCCTAGCATAGCCCTAGCCCTAGAAGTAGTCCTAGTCCTAGTCCTAACCCTAACACTAGCCCAGCCCTAGCCCTGGTGCTAGCATTGACACAAACACTAACCCTAACCCTAACACTAACCTTAACCCTAAACTTAGCCCTAGCCGAACTCGTCGCCCTAACCGTAACCATAACCCTAGCCCTAGCACTAAGCCCAGTCCTAGCCCTAGCCCTAGCCCTAGTCCTAGCCCGAGCCCTAACCCTAACTCTAACCCTAGCCCAAACCCTAACCCTAACCCTAACCCTAACCCTAACCCTAACCTTAGCCCAGACCTAGCCCTAGCCCTAGCCCTAACCCTCACCCTCACCCTCACCCTCACCTTCTCCCCCTCCCTCCCCCTCCCCCTCCCCTCCCCCTCCCCCTAACCCAAACCCTAAACTTAGCCCAGCCCTAGCCCTAACCCTGGCCCTAAAACCTAACCCTAACCCTATCCCTAACCCTAGGACTAGCACTAGCCCAATCCTAACCTTACGTTTAACCCTAGCCCTAGCCCTAGCTCTAGCTTTAGCCCTCGCCGTACACCTAACCCTAATCCTGGCCCCAGCCCTAGCCCTCGGAATAGGCCTAGCATACCCTAGCCCAAGAAGTAGTCCTAGTCCTAGTCCTAGTCCTAGTCCTAGTCCTAGTCCTAGTCCTAGTCCTAGTCCTAGTCCTAGTCCTAGTCCTAGTCCTAGTCCTATCCCTAGCCAAGCCCTAGCCCTAGCGCTAACCCTAACCCTAACCCTAACCCTAACCCTAACCCTAACCCTAAACCTAAACCTAAACCTAAACCTAAACCTAAACCTAATCTTATCCCTAGCCCTAGCCCTAACACTAACCCTAAACCTAGCCCAAGCCCAAGCCTTAGCATTAAGCCTAACCCTAACCGGAGTCCTAACCATAGCCCTATCCCTATCGCTAGTCGTAGCAGTAAGCCTAGGCCTAAACCAAACCCTAACCCTAGCCCTAGCCCTAACCCTAGCCCTAGCCCTATCCCTATCGCTAGTCGTAGCAGTAAGCCTAAGCCTAAACCAAACCCTAAACCTAGCCCTAGCCCTAGCCCTAGCCCTAGCCCTAATACTAAACCTCACCTTCACCCTAACCCTAACCCTAACCTTAGCCCTAGCCTTAGCCCTAACCCTAACCCTAACCCTAACCCTAACCCTAACCCTAACCCTAACCCTAACCCTAACCCTAACCCTAACCCTAACCCTAACCCTAACCCTAACCCTAACCCTAACCCTAACCCTCTCCCTCTCCCTCTCCCTAACCCTCACCCTCACCCTCACCCTCACCCTAACACGAATCCCTAACACTAACCCTAACCCTAAACCTGGCCAATGCTCAAGCCCTAGCCCTAGCAAAGGCCTAAGCCTAACTCTAGCCCTAGCCCTAATACTAACCCTCACCTTCATCCTCACCCTAACCCTAGCCCTGGCCTGGCCCTAGTCCTAGCAATAGCCCTAACCCTAACCCTGGCCCTAAGCCTAATCCTAGCCCGAGCCCGAGCCCAAGCCCGAGCCCGAGCCCGAGCTTTAGCCATAGCCATAATCGTAGCACTAGGCCTAGGCCAAGGCCTAGGCCTAATCCTAGCCCTAGCCCTAGCCCTAGCCCTAGCCCTAGCCCTAGCCCTAGCCCTAGCCCTAGCCCTAGCCCTAGTCCTAGTCCTAGTCCTAGCCCTAGCCCTAGCCCTAGCCTTAGTCCTAGCCCTAACCCTAGCCCTAGCCCTAGCCGCAGCCCTTCCCTAAGTCTAGCCCTGACACTAGCTTAAGCCCTAGCCATAGCCATAGCACTAGGCCTAACCCTAACCCTAAGCGTAAGCCTAAGCCTAAGCCTAAGCCTAGCTTTACCCTAGCCGGAACCCTAACACAAACCCTAACACTAAGCCTAGCCCTAGCCCTAACACTAACCCTCACCTTCACCCTCCCCCTCGCCCTAGCCCTGCTCTGGCCGTAGACATAGAAATAGCCCGAAACCTAACCCTAGACCTAAGCCTAATCCTAGCCCGAGCCTGAGCCCGAGCCCGAGCCCTAGTCGTAGCACTAGGCCTAGGCCTAAACGAATCCCTAACCCTAACTCAAACCGTAACCCTAATCCTAGCCCTAGGCCTAGCA